>OX101788.1:48770178-49252813 GCA_944452715.1 Ophion slaviceki | reverse complement strand
GTAAGTTGCTCTCCCGATGAGGCACGATTGGCTTATGGACTTCTAAGATGTATACGAATCACGTTCTAAATTGGCATTCGGTGCTCGAAAGTTTCTAGTGAATTTGCTTGCTGAAGCGAGTGGTAAAGTGATTTTTTTTCGGCTAGAAAACAATTGATCTCTCACCGTGTACGATCAGCTGGTGAGTAACCGTATCATGGCCAAATGAGTTTTCAACGTAGCAAGAATATTCTCCGGCATCGGCGCGATCGACTTCTTTAATGAAGAGAGAACCCTCCGGCAACTTTCTCAATCTGTCGCTGAGCTGGAGCTTCACGTCGCGGAATTTCCACACTACTTCCGGCGCCGGTACTCCAACGGCGAGACAGGGTAGCTTTACGTCCTCTTTGTACGTGGCGGTGAATTTGTCGTCGAATGATGCGATTTTTGCGGGTACTGTGAATCGCAAAGCATACATGAGGTGATCTATTGCGAATCTATTGCGAAAGATCAACGCGATTGAATAAAATAAATAATTGGTTAACATTTTGCTTGGAATGTGGGTAATTATACAGAAAGTAGGAATCACCTCGGATGACCTTCTCGGAAAAAAAGAAACAGCGAAAATCACAGTATAAACCGCATAAAAAACAGGGTGCCATATTTAATTTTACAGTAAAACAGAGTAATGTAAATCCTGTCCTACAAAAATGACGAATTTTCCTGTACACCCTGAGATTTTTACAGTTACACTGGCTTATTTATAGTTCGGTATTGTGAATAAATCAGTGATTTCAGTAAATATATTCAACAGTAAAATTTAAATGAGGTCACTGATGTTTATACTGTACGTAAAGTGCAAGGGTTACAGTGTACACTTACAGAATGATTCATCAAATTTCACAGTGTGGCACGGTACTTTTACTTTTCTTTCGACAGTTCGTGACGTAATCTGTGCACTCTGAGATTTTAACAGTTACACTGGTTTATTTCCAGTTTGATATTGTGAATACATTAGTGATTTCAGTAAAAAATATTCGACTGTAAAATAAAAATGCGATCACTGATTTTTATACTGTACGCAAATGAGGCACGAGGTGAGGCACGAGGCCAGGACACAAAGGATTGCCAGTTAGTAGTGCGTGGTTGATGGGACGCGGACATCGAAATTTGTGCGACAGAATTCAGGAAATTATAAAGAAAGAGAGAATTTAAAAAAAAAGGTAGGTTCTTGTATAATTAGGACTTGTCTCGCGCGTGGGGTGAGGCACGTGGCCAGGACGCAAAGGATTGCCAGTTGGTAGTGCGTGGTCGATAGGTTGCGAACGTTTAAATTTGTGCGACATGATTCAAGAAATTACAAAAAAGAGAGAATTATTTACAAAAAGGTACGTTCTTGTGCATGTGACTGATTTTTTAAATATTTTTTACACATTTTTTTCAAACTTCTTTTATGGATAAACTTTTTTTTGCGTGTCCACATAAACTCTGTCGATATAACTGGCGCATTCATTGTACATGATACAGATTAACCGACTGTCAAATTACACGTTTTGTTAAATTTATATCAGTGTTGAAGTGTCAAAATTTACTTTTGGATACACTGTATTTTGGACTGTGTGTTCCAGTAAAAGATACAGTAGAGCGGTTCGAGTCCAAAGAGGACAGTATGGGAACTGTAATAATTGACATTCAGCACACTGTATTTTTAGCGCTGTGTTTCAGTAAATATCGCTCTCCAATCGCTCGAGTCCAATGCGAACTGTGTAGCCCCTGTATTTTGCACTATTTCTTTTTCTCCGTGTTGACCTTGAAATATGTTCTGGACGAGGTAATTCCAAACGATTATGTATTGGGTTGGCACAAAAGTAATGAGACACTCTAGAAAACTCGATACATTTCCTTCTTTAAATTAATTATTTTCGATAATATTCTAGTATGTTGTAGAACATTCTAGATACTTATTATCTGTGGGTATAAAAGAGCGCTCCCGCGATTGAGCTTGTCAGTATGAAAAGAAATGGACGAGCGACAACTTCGAACTCTTTACTTGTACGAGTATTTGTTAGGCCACAGCGCGCGGGTTGCGGCTGACAATATCAATACTACATTGGGTGCTGGGAGTACTAGCCATGCGACAGTGTCTCGGTGGTTTATACGTTTTGAATCGGGAGACAGAAGCCTTGAAAGTCAACCACGCTCCGGACGACCACAAGCGTTGGACGACGACGATTTGCGCCGCGAGCTGCAGTCAAACCCTGCTGCTACCACTCGTGAATTAGCCCAAGCACTTAACTGCAGTCACCACGCGGTGGAATACCATCTTAATGCGCTAGGATATAGGAAAGTTAAGGCTCAGTGGGTACCGCACATCCTCACAGATGACAATCGTGCAGTTCGGGTCGCTATATGTCAATCCCTTTTGCTAAGACCGCAACGTAAAGAGTTTTTATCTGATTTGGTTACCGGCGATGAGTCGTGGATTCACTATGAAAATGATACACGTAGCTCCTTTTGGCTGCCTCGAGAGGAAACCCCACTAACTCAACCGAAGATAGATCAAAGACACCGCAAAAAGGTTCTTCTTTGTTGTTTTTGGGATTCGCAAGGTATGCTGTTTTATGAATTGCTACACAATGAAACGGTAAATGCTAAGAAGTATGCATCTCAGCTCAGCAATTTAGCCGCTGCTATTAAAGAAAAACGACGCAGACGAGCCAACGTCTATTTGCTTCATGATAACGCTCGCCCTCATGTTGCTTCTACCACTCGTCAACAATTACAGACCTTAGGTTGGGAGACGGTACCGCACCCACCATATTCTCCAGAGATCGCTCCTTCAGATTATCATTTATTTAGAGCCCTGAAGAATGATCTGAGAAATAAGAAATTTGATAATTTTGGCGATATGGAATCGCACTTGAACGATTTTTTCAACTCGCGGACGCCAGAGTTCTGGGCGAAAGGCATCCAAAGTTTGCCTGATCGTTGGCTTAAGGTCATAGATGCAGTTGGTGACTATATTAGTAATTAAACTTCTTTTATGTTAAAAATAATAAAATTTATAAAACGTAAAGCAAGTGTCTCATTACTTTTGTGCCAACCCAATATATATTCATATATGAGTGACTTCTAAATCATCACCTTGCAGGAAAACAACATTTATAAACAAGTATATGTCATTTTCTCATTTTAAAATTGCAATTGACCTCAGCTCTAATCGATATAATATAATTCTCATGGATCACACTGAGTTTTCAGTTTTAATAGATTTATCGTGAACGAAAGAAATAGTAGGGCCAGAGGAATGACGCAAACCTTTTTCTATCGGGTTTTTATCGGTTTATTAATATATTTTTCTCTTTTTTCTTTGAATATTGATCTCGCTGTTTTGGTTCCAACTTCTCTCTTGGAGCGGTGTAGTTGAGTCAAATGACGGTTTACATTTTTTTTGAAAATTAACCTCAAAAAATGCATACGAGGTATATATTTATTCTGTAGATGCTAATTTTTCATAAAATATATTATTAATTGATTATACTTCTGTCGCTAAAAAAACAATGGAGGAGTCGTTTCCGCACCTTAATACATAGGAGCAAAGTTAGGAAACATCTAAAAATCAACGTACTACAAGGTCAAGGTCATCTGAGGTGACGCCTACATTCTGTATAATTACCGAAAAGCCTATTATTTTAGTAGTTGAAAGTGGACTGGGCAGAAAAATTGATTTTATTAAAAATGTGCATTATTTCCTGCAAAGAATTTCAATAGTTATTGGTCTTCGACGGCACCCAAGTCCCTCGGTACCGATCAATAGTCTCAGCATATTTTTGTTCCTCTGTATAGTTGATGTTTTCGTCGTTTTTATTCGTAAGATTTGCAAGTGAATGTAGGTTTAAAAATTGGATCGTTTCACCATTAGGATTTTTTACGTGTACTTGCACCTTTTCAAATACGGCATTAAAAAATGCAAAAACGAAAGTTATAGAATTATCACAATCTATTGTCAAGTGCTATGACGAGTTCATATTCTTTTGAAGCCAATTTTTTTGCTGGAGTTTCAGTTCAGTCTCATCGATCTCAAGTCCAATGATGTATTTTTTTAGTTCCTACATTTTACGTTTCCCGAGGATCCGTATGTTTTTTCTTTGTTTTTTAGTTGACGACATTTACAATGAAAGGTATTTTTTTAGTCGGTTACCTCGAATGTTAGGGGCTGAAGCGACGATTTTGGACGGTTCACCCTCTCCAATGTTTGTGCTGGCGGTAACCCAAAAGTCGTATCTCTTTTGCTTGTCGAGTCCGAGAGCCTCGTAGGTCAATTGATTCGGTGGTACTTTAGCGCTCGTTGCTTCTTCGGCACCGTCGGCTTTCGTGTAAACAACATACTGCGATATGACGCCGTTGGGCTGAGTCGGTGGTCGCCAAGAGATGAGAATCGATTCGGCAGACATGACTAGTGCTTTTACGGCGATCGGAGCTTCCGGTACTGCAATTAAATTCGCGTAATCTTAGCTTATTTCGGAGAAATACGAACTTGACCAAAATTACGTCAATGATGAATGACGTTGCAAACAAAATTATCTCACAAATGAAAGAAGTAAATTAAACGAAACAAAACTAAAAAAAAATAATAGGAAAACGATTCAAAATGTTTGCGTTGCATGTTTGGCGAGAACATTGTCAAGCGCTAGAAAATGACGAGAATGTATACTGTACTTTTTCAATACGCACTCTTTTGAAGACTATAAAAATTTCTCACTTTATCGAAAATTCACTTTATCGAATACCCACCATCTTGTTCAGTTTGACAATGAATCGGTGCAGACTTGACTCCGTCGCCACCCGATGTGTATGCCAACACTTGCATGCTGTAGTTCGTGTATTTCTTCAATCCGTGCAAAATCGTTTCGCTGGAGGATGTGATTTTCGTATCCTTCGAATTCTCATCGTACCAAGATTCGGATGGGCCATAAATTACCTAGAAGCAACAACATCCAAAGTTAACACTCCAAAGTACTGCAATCAATCTACATTATTCGAAACATTGTTCTGTCAAAATTTTAATGCAAATCCTGCAGTGTTAAAAGTCGCAATTTTAAAACCCATTATCTCCCAATCTAAGTAGTCGACTGTTCTGAAATTTCACTCAAACATGCATAATGATATGAACAGTGTCTGGTCAAAATTTGAACAAAATCTATAGTAATCAAAAGCGCCCGCTCGTTCCACCTCAAGAATATGTTTGGTTTTTTTCGGATTCATACAATGTCCACAACAATGGTCGCCAATTGGGGGCGTTTTCCGCGCATCGTTGTGAACAGACGTATAAAAGTATATGATCATAATCTTTTTTTTCTCTAATTTGTACAGATTCTTGAAGGATCAATGAATATGTGTACTTTTCAGTTATGTTTTCGGTTGCTTTATCCTGAAAATCACGTCCAAAACAAGGCTGTAGACAGCAAAACTGCTTTAAAATATAGAGTGTAAATGTAGACCTGTAAACCTGTGAAAATATATTTTTATAAAATATATTCAGGGTTTGTTTATGGTATAGGCCGTAGTTGAAAAAAATATGTGTACAAAAAAGTGTCCTTAGAGTCGTGACAGTGCAGAATGTTTACACTATTTCGTTTACCGATTTTCTTCAAAGAGTAAATAAACAATAATCACCTGTAGACCTGCTGGTCTAAAGCGTGAAACATTTGACAAAATGGGTATCAAGCAGAGTTGCAAATAATGCAGTACTTTCTGTCATGGATTAGCATTTTCATTACACATTACGTTACAATTTTGTAATGAAAAAAAAAGTCATTACCCATTACATTACATTTTGTAATGCAAACAATTGCCATTACTCATTGCATTGGATTTTCTAATGTGCATTTTTGTACATTACAAAATATAAGGTAATGAGTAATATAATTTTTTCACATTACTAATGTAAATGTAAAAAATCCCCATTACTCATTACAATGTAATGAGGATTATTATCCGTTTTCCATTAGGGGTAGCGGTTTTTGCACTGGGTCGATCTGACCCGATGGGAAACGGATGATAATCCATATTACTTTGTAATGAATAATGGAGTTTTTTTTACATTACATTAGTAATGTGAAGAAATTCCATTATTCATTGACATGTATTATGTAATCTAAACAAATTCCGTTCCTCGTTACATTAAATTTTGTCATGTAAAAATGCCATTACTCGTTACATTACACTTTGTAATGTAAAAAATGTCCATTGCCCATTATAATGTAGTGTGTAATGAAATTTTGTGTCATTACACATTACATTGCATTTAGTAATGAAAATGTTTCACATTACAAAATGTAATGTAATAAGTAATGGAAATTTTTCACAATACAAAATATAATGTAATGAGTAATGGGGATTTTTTACATTACAAAATCCAATGTAATGAGTAACGGAAATTGTTCACATTACAAAATATAAAGTAATGAGAAATTAATTTTTTTTACATTACTGAATGTAATGTAATGAATAATGAAATATTTTTTCATTACCCATTAAAGAAATAATGATTGATGCATTACTTTTTCGTTACAAATTTAGCAAACCCTGGTATCAAGGTGAGGTACGAAGTATCTGACATTGGGTGCATATAATTCCATCCACGGTAGGATTTCTGTATAAGGATATGTGCATAGCTCGCTATTGCAATTAATCGACTTTAAGGGGTCTTCTAACTATAGACGCTAAAAAAGGCTATTTTCATGAATTTTTTTGATAGGTTTATATTATAGACATTGATATAAAAGTTGTTACACTTAATAAATACACGTTCGAAATACATTAAAAAAAATGTATTTATTTATGTAAGTCACTATTTATAGACGAAAATGGTAGTTAAAAAATTGTAGGTCTGCGCTGTTGATAAAATCTCGGAGATGGATAATACGAAACAAAAAAATCAAACAACATTGTGTATGTTAATGGCTATAGCGTATATCACACGACGTTTGATACATGCAAAAATAGCAAAATCGCGGACATTTTTCGAAAAAACAACAAAAACGTGTTTTTTTCACCGCTTTTGGCGAAAAAGAGTAAACATAGAAATTGAAAAATCCTTGATATGCGTTATAGCTATAGTTGTAAAGAATGTGTGGTTAAAATTTCAAAAGGATCGGTTCAGTAGTTTCGAACATTTTATCAACAAGCCTTCGAAAAACGTTGCTTCGAGATAAACGCGTTTAAAGTTTGTTTGCGTTACACGAATGCATAAAAAAATGTTGTCTTTCGAAAAAATTCATGAAAATCAAAAATCGAAAAATTCATGAAAATAGCCTTTTTTAACGACAAAAGTGAGAAGACCGCTTAAGCAGAGCATTGTATGGTCTGATGTATATTTTATCATTACCTTGTAGCCAGTAATGACGCCGTTCGCAGCTGACAATGGCGGCGATACCCAAGATACACGGATCGTTTGTGAGGTCAACGTGGTGCAGGTGGTGTCGTGTGGTGGTTGTTCGGGAACTCCTTCGGCAGTGTGCTGTCTTCGTTCCTCGCTCATCGGCCCGGAACCAACTTTGTTGAAAGCCTGAACGACAACGCTGTATTGGGTGTAAGTCTTGAGATTCATGATTTGCAAATGGTGCTCTTTTCCATCTTCCTTCGAGAATTCGACAGTCTCAAACATGTAGGGCTTCTCCGACGATGATAGTCTGTAACCGACGTAGTAGCCAAGAATCTCACCGTTCCAGTCTTCACGTGGGGGAGGTTTCCATGTGACCTGAAGGAGCGCAAATATCGTTTACGGTGATTGCTTACGAATTAGTTATGATGATTTTCACGGGGCATCTTTCACTGTAACAAACTGATCGATGGTTTCGCAATGCGATTTTTTGTCAATGACAACGGTATGGATGCGACATTGACCTGTTGCTTGAATAACAATATCGATCAATGATTAATAAATCGTTGAAATTTACTATTCCTTCCGGTATTTTTGCAATGTACTACACAGCACCTGTCGTAGCCCTTTTTTGATGAAACAATATTTTCAATTTAATTGCAAAAATCTCGTACTACGCTCATACAGATTTGACAGATAAATAGCGGAGTTTATTGCAATTTTTGTTCACTGCGGACGCTGCGTTCGATTTCACTGGCCCCACCATATCACAGTTGGGCGTGATTGTATTTATAAATACGAATACGAATTTATTTACATCGTGATTTTCATGTGAATATAAGTACAAATTTATTCATACATCACTTATTTGTATTCACATGCATGCATACAAATACAATGGTATTCACAAATATTCTGAACATACAAATAAATTCACAGAAAAAAATTGTGAATGTTTACGAGAAATCATGTGAATTAAAAAAAAAATCACATCAAAATCTGCAAATGCAAATGTATTCACAAAAATTTGTAAATACAAAAAAATTCACAAAATAAATTGTGAATTTTTTCGTATTCAAGACTGATTAAAATCAAATTCACAATGATTATATTAAAATTTTACACCATAAGTGAGTTCGTACGTATTTTGAGAGAAAACATTGCCTCGAGGCAAAGAAATTTTTGCACAAAACTTTTTGTCCGAAAATTTATTTGCATCAACACAATGTTTTCTCTCAAAATACGTAAAAACTCACTTGTGTAAATTTTTAATATAATTGTCGTGAATTCGATTTTAATTGTCTTCAACTTGAGGAAATTCACAACTGATTTTGTGAATTTTTTCATATTTATAATGTAATATTTGAAACTCACAATTTTTTTTGCAAAAATTTCTTTGCCTCGACGCAATATTTTCTCTCAAAATACGTACGAACTCACTTTTGGTGTAAATTTCAATCTAATCACTGTAAATTTGATTTTAATTTATCTTAAATACGAAAAAATTCACAACTTATTTTGTGAATTTTTTATTAACAATTTTTGTTTTCACATTCACAGATTTTGATGTGAATTTATTTTAATTCACAGGATTTTTTGTAAATATTCACATTTTTTTGGTGAATATTCACAATTTTTTCTGTGAATTTATTTGTATGTTTAAAATATTTGTGAATACAATTGTATTTGTACGCACGCATGTGAATACAAATAAGTAAAGTATGAATAAATTTGTATTTATATTCACATGAAAATCACGATGTGAATAAATTCGTATTCGTATTTATAAATAGAATTACGCCCAACTCTGACCATATACTCCGCACGGGGTTAATACCCAGCAAAAACTAAAATTGTTTTCAGTAATGTTTAGTTAGGATTAACGTTCAGACGATTGTTTTCAGAAAGTATTCTTTCGTGACATTTGTAATGAATGTTTTAATTTTCTGATATTCAATAATTCATACAAATTTATAATATTTGTCTGCTTATGTATCAGCATACCTTAAGAGTGTGTTGATCGAGGGCGTCAACTCGGACGGAGCTTGGTGGACCGGAAGGCGCCTCCTCGGCGGTAATAATAGTCACAGTGTCAGACGGATCCGAAGTACCAATTTCATTTTCGGCTACGATACGTAAGTGATAAGTCGTAGCGGGTCTGAGATTGAAAACTCCAGCGACATTTTGTTGGGACCCGGGCACGAGAACTCGATCGATATCGGTGTCCCAGGAGCCCTTGCTAATCTTGTATTCGATGACGTATCGCTTTATCGGACTGTTGCCGTCGTATGGTGCAGCCCAAGACAATTGAACGGAACGACCAGACTTGTCTAGTACTTTCAAGCCGTACGGAACTTCCGGAACCTCTGTAAAGCCACATATTTTACAATCGTACATTTGGATTTCGAAGTCTCGATAAATCAATTCTTGCGGCCTTTTCGCCCCCAATTATGTGCCAAGGGAATATTCTTTGTTGGATATCAACGATCGCAAAAGCTGGCTTAACTTGACATATTTTCCATCGCGTCTTTTTCGAATGAGATTCATATTTCACGGAAAAGGTGAGTCTGGTTTCCTTTGTAAGTCAAATCTGTAGATCCTAAGGCTTTCCTTTTGTCTTTTGTGTCAACTAGTTCTGCAGATAGTTGATTCGAAAATTTGTTTACTTTTCATTTACTTTTTCTTTTCTTGCAGAAGAATTGTCAGGCGACAATAATTGACAAAGGAAGCAATTCGTGCAAAAAGAGATTTGTATTTTACCGAAAGCAGTCGCCATTTTAAATATTATAAAGTTTTTTTGAATTTCCCTTTATCGCAATTTCAAACCAACCGTAGTAAATTATTCGAGACATCAATTTTTTATAACAATTGAAAGTGCTCTCAACTTTTCAATAACAGGTAAAAAATATTAATGGATTCGACAAAAAAATATCTCTCAAACAAATAGTTTCAAAATGTGTTCTGTGTTATATGAAATACAATTGTCGATTTTTACGATAAACGTTTTATACGTCTTTATCAAAAAGTTTTCCATCAGATTTAAGACATTCGTGAACTGCAGAACAAACGATTTTACAAACGCGGCCTTGATAATTTTATTTGTACTTTTTAAAAACTTAAGAATATTCCGGCAAGTAAGAAAAAGTAAGTATGTGGAAAAATTAATAATTTTTTTGTTCGTATAGCGAAAAGAGTAATTTTCCAAACATATGTCAAACTACTTTTTTGAAAATTTAAATATTATTATTAAAAATTAATTCCTTGGGTGTTTTCGGAATCTATCTTGACGTTGATATTCGCAACCTATTTTATTACTTGCTGTGATTTACGTGCGGAACATACCTGCGGCTCAGTCCGATGGACTGTGACCCTGAAAACTTGTCCAGATAAAGCGATTCGGCTCGCATGTAAGTGCGGTACTAGTATGCCCGTATACGCTGCCCGCATGTGCTCGCGTGGATTTACTACCTGGGCGACCATCGCGTGCACCGCGCGGAACTCTTGACTCGCGCAAGTCGAAACACTAGGCAGGCCATTGTCGCGTTCAGTACACGCGCGGTCGTTACCGCAGGGGCCGTAAATCGCTTCATCTGGACAAGGTCCAAGGTTTCGCCGAACGTTAAGAGGTCATAGCTCGATTCGATTTTTTAAATTTTATCCTCTTGAAATTTAAAGACCCACAAACATTTTGAGCTAAAACCCAAAGTTGGAAAGGTTAGCTTGCTTAGAACATTTATTGTTGCAAAATGCCGGGAAAATAATCCTAAAAATCGATAATTTTTTTGACATTTTCCAAAGTTCAATTTTCGAATTTTTCTTCTTCAAAATTAAAATTCAGATTCTTAAAAAATATCTCAAGAATGTATAAAAATTTGTTAGACTATTTCAGATGCGAATTGCGAGCTGCACAATTCCCGCAAATCGACAACGACGATAAGGACACGCCAAGGGACACAGCGGATTACACCTTAATTAAGGGGTTAACCCCACTTGCGATTTTGAAAAAATCGATTTTTTTTATTGCATTTTTTTGGAGTGCAATTTGAAGTGCAGTTTTTTTTTTGATGCCCGGAATAGATGACTCTATGTAAGTTTACAAAAAAAAATATTTTCTTCGTGTAAACTGAAATTGAAACTTTAAACGCGTTTTTCTCAAAATGGCATTTCTGAGGTCGGTGACCAAGATTACTCGAACACTAATGAACCGATCTTCTTGAAATTTTTGCAGGCTTATTTAATACATAAAAATGTAGTCTCTAATCGTTCGATTTTTTTTTTCGAAAAAAAAATGGCTGTTTTATAGCCAAAAAACGGCCGTTTTTTTCGTTAAAATCGAACCATTAACTTTGACTGTCCGCCATTTTGTGAAAAATGAATATTTTTTAAAATCCTTCGATTAAAGACTAGCTTATACTCATATTTGACTAAATCCATCCGCATTTTTTTTTTTCAGATGATCCACTTCGCCGCAATGTTGGTCACCGCAAACCGTGTATATAAAAACATTATTTCATTGACGGCCATTTGCCACTAAACAATGTAATATTTTTCAATAAAAACATTACTGAAAGTTCTTCAAGATGTGTTCTTTAAGATGGTATATTGATCGATTAAAAAGGTTTTGTAGTTTTCTTTAAAAAAATTCATGAAAAAGGCCTTTTTTGCGCTACAAGTGGGGGCAACGCCTTAATGCATGAAATACCTTGAAAAAATTACCAGAGATGTATGAAAATATGAATAAATTAATCCCAGAGTTGTGGAAAATTCCGTTTTGTTTTTCACAATGAAAAAAATTAAAAAAAAATCATCAAATATTCGGTCTCTTAAAGTGGTTGCCCGCCTCAAACTGTCAATACTCCTGACCGCGCTGCCGTCCATGGGTTACGGACATGTGTCCAAGCCCAGAATGCTTTGCGTTCCGATGAAAACGTACCTTGAACTATCATATTGATGCTGGTGTCATCGCTGCCGAAGGCGTTCGTTGCGACACAGGTGAAGAGCGCGGAGTCGCTTCGTTCGGTTCTCTTGATGCTCAAGTCAGCCAGTACACCGTTCGCGAGGATTTCTTCCCGAATCGTGTATCGTGAATCGCTCTTCGGGTCCAGACGCTTGTTGTTCATGTTCCAGAGAATTCCGATCGGTTTCTCGCCCTGTGCCTCGCACTGCAGCACGGCCGGTTCGCCACGACGTGCCGTTTGGTTTCGCAATTTTATTTCGAAATGCGGTGGCGCTTGAAAATTCAAATACCGTCATCAGTACGAGCATGGAAAAATCCACGAAGTCATATTCGTCGAGCCGTTAAGGAGGTACACCAGCTTCATACAATGTTGCCATGCTAAACCATGGTCAAATTTCAAAATGGTGATAGATCAATAAAATTTGGTGAGTATATTCTTTAGTATTATATATGTCAATACAATTTTTTTCAGATTTTTTCATTGTGCCGTTATCGAATAATTGAACATTGAAGTTCGCGTGTATAAGCATAGCGTTTTTATAGATATAGGTATATATTCCGGGTATAAGAATAAACGCTTGTGAATTATTTGTAACAAAACGGCACAACCAAAAAATCTGAAAAAATTTGTATCTACATGAATAATACTAAAGAATATATTCACCAAATTTTATTGATCTATCACCATTTTGCTGAAGCTAGTGTACCTCCTTAACGACGAAAATGTTACCTTGAACCGAGATGAGAATGACTGCGGACAAACCGGAACCGATTCCATTGACAGCCTCGCAGAGATAATAACCCTCGTTCGTTTTCTGAATGTTGTTGATCGACAGAGTACCATCTTCGACGCTTATGTCAGGATTGTTCATTTTCAAGTCGGTGTAATCGCCCGGAGTGTCCCCTTGAACGTGACATCGTTTTATTCGCACAGTGCCACTTTATTTCGCTCCCTCGTACAGAGCAAGATTTGTTTGAAATTTCATCAAAATCAAATTTCGAAGAAATCTGGCGATTTTGGAACTTGCACGTTGCGTTCGCTTAACTTAATTCGCCTCGTAAAGGTTGCTCTGCGAGGAAGAGCGAATTTAATGGCAAACGGTTGGAAACAAGCGTTTGAAGCGAAATGAAACAAGAAGAAAAGAATGTGCTCCGATTTTCAAGGTGGTTTTCAAGGTGGTTTTTCGGGAATTAAATTTTGAGAAACGGTTGTATCTACAGTGCTCGTATTTCACGGATATGTTTATCCATGTCTGAAGTAACATCTTACATTTTTTCAAAGCATTTTATTCGAAATTGTACACGATGACGTATTTTTTTTTTAAACAACATTTGTCAAATCGGGCGTGTATTTTTCTCAGAAACTACTGGGCCGAGGAACTTGCAATTTTGCAAGTATTTAGAGCACATGTCGGGCTATCGTTCGACCATCCATCTTTTTGATTGCTCTATATTTACTATTCTCCCAGCCCGCGAGAAGTGAACATTTCGTTGTAAAAATCAGAGCACTCTTTTTCAAGTGCTGCCATTTCGTGAATTTTTCCTAAATTTTTTTATCAGAGGGCCCAACGATCGCCACATTCGTAAAGAATATAATTAAGGGGTTACGTGGGTTTCAAAATTTAAAAAAATCCATTTATTTTTTATTTTATTATCTAAGTACAATCGGTCTAGAAAATTCTCCCAAAGTTTTAAGGTAGAACGAGCGTGCACGTGATTTCTATAGATTTTGTTCAAATTTTAACCAGACATTGTCAATATCATTATACATATTTGAGTGAAATTTCAGAACCGTCGACTATTTAGATTGGGAGATAACCGGTTTTAAAATGTCAACTTTCAACACTGCACGGTCTGCATTGATCGAAAGTCAGGTCACATAATTTGTCGTACCATTATATTGTGTTTATAAATTTCGAAAAAAAATTATGTTTCCATAGCAAACTAGTTAATGAAAGAATGAAAAAAGTTTGGATTGCCTTTACTGCTCAGTTTTGCTAAAAACGTTCAGTAGACAGAATAATTCGCCGTAAAAAAATATTTGTCCCCTATAATAAGAAGCCATGTGACAACAGCGCAAAACAGTATTGTTCAATATTTTGAGAAAAAAATAATTATCGTGTTTCTAAAGTTGAAAACTTTTATCGTAAAAAAATATTTGCGTTATAAATATTATTTTTTTTTCTATTGTTTATGTTATCTTCATTAACAAATAAAAGTGTTGTTTAATTATTAACTAATCGAAAACGTTGTTCGATTAAAAATTACAGCGAAATAAAAATTTGTGTTGCAGTATTATTTTAAATTTGCCGCGCAAACTTACGTCATTGGATACGATCTAAATTTCAATGTAGACCCCGCAGTGTTAAAAGTTATTGAACGAAGGTTTTTTTTTTCGATTATCTGCAACTAATTTCACAAGGCTATACGTAGTGTAAATTGTACCTAAAATTGAACTATTTTGCATACAACTCTGCCAAAAATCCAAATTTCAATTTAAAAAAAAATCCTTCATTCAAAAAATTTGGTTTTTTACTTCAGATAAAGCTACCATGAGTTATCCTGACCACCACGAGGACACTTTTTTGAGGGGTCTCCGGAAACCAGGTCCCACCGGCTGAGTTTCCCAAACTTTTTAATGAAATTTTTCCATAATATTGTTGCAATGTTGCTCTTTTATGTGCTTAACATTTTGAATAATATCATTTATATATCACATTTTTTTTAAATAGAGCAAATCGTTTTTTCTTGGCCACGATCCCACGTAACCCCTTGAAAGAAAATCGTTTGTGTCAGATGACAACGACGGCCGTAATCACCCAGTGATAAAAAAGTTTGCGATATGAGCTGCGCAACATCAAATATCCCGTACAATTTCGAATAAAATGATTTGCGAACAGGGACGATGTTACTTCAAACATGTGAAAATATAACTGTGAAATACTAACACTGTACATTTAACCGTTTTTCCGCAGCACGTGCTCGACGATTTTTGAGTAATTGTCACTCTATAACGAATAACGTATACATCGAAAAAAGAACTTTAACCAATCGAACATGATCAAACGATAATGTTACGTGACGTCAAAGATGTTAGAATAGGTAAAAAAAAATTAAATGCCATTCGTCGCGGTACTTCGGTTGTAAATTATTGTGAATGTCTAATTCCGCAAATGGCGATAAATTGGATGAATTTGCGTACCAGCAGCCCTCTTCCATGTGACCTGAGGCTTGGGGAATCCGTCGGCTTTACACTCCACCCGAGCATCCGAACCTTGAGCGAAAGCTTTGTCGGTCGGTTCCAGAATCCAGCGTGGAGGCACTGTTGCAGAATGAATTGAGTTAGTCATACGTTCTTCCTTTCCGAGCTGGAAAATTACTACCGAGAGAGAGAGAGAGAGTCATGCCATGCTTCTCCGAGCCCGTGTTACCAATTCAATAATTTCGTACCTTACGGGAAGAAATTATAATGTGTAGCACCGACTAGGACAACGATCCTCAAACCGACGTGCCAATCCATAATATTCGTTATGTACATTTCATTAAGAAATAAAAAAAACCGTGTACAAGGTATTTTCGAAAAAAATTGTACAATTTCTAATTTTTGCAATTGTGTCTTTTCTTGTTTATCATACTTTATTTCATTTTGATTAATTTTAATATTATGTTTGGTATTATAATTGTATGGATTCAAGGATATTATTTGTCCGCTATAAAAGAAAAGAATTGGCACAAAACATGTCTTTCTATTATATTTGTAAAAACATTTCATAGCGCATTGCCAATTGACGTTGGTTCGACGATCGAGGCACGATTTTCTCATTGCGCTTGCCTCATGCACATACAAAGCGTTACACTCTCGCTAAAGTCCACTACCAACATGCGAGAAAAATAAAGATAGATAGGTAGAGAAAAGAGAGAGACAGAGTGAGAGCGATAAAACGAGAGGACTGGTACGTTAAAAAGAATGAGAGTACCAATTTGTGGTGACTTCTGATAAATACTGCGCAATGAAATATCAGTTATAAACATGTATGCCCGGAGCACATGACGGAATTAGAGCTCAGCTAATCTCTGATGGAACATTCCGTGTATGTGTCTCATAATAATTGGTTATTTTCGTCGGAAGTGTTCCTCAACAGTTAATGATTTTGAAACAATTTCACACATTTTTCCTTTCCAAAAACCATCCTTTGTTTTTTCAGCAGAATTGAAGCGATGCTGAGTACTGAAAGAACTATTGTAATTCAAGAAAGCATTTTCATTAAGTTCGTACGAGATAACCATTTTTGGGATAAAATGTTTGCAATAAGTCGATTTGAATACGAACAAAATTATCTAGAGAAAATATACGAAAGGATCATTTTATGACGACGTTCAAGTCGAGAAAAAAAAATCATCACGTTGGCAAAAATCGAGTTGGCAAAAAGAACTATGCGTGAGAAATGAATAACCTATTTTCCTGATAGCCCTTTGCATTAAATTATTACAAGTGAGAAACTTTGCCATTGATTAAAAAAAAAATTGAATGTACTCGTTGCTTCATCTGACAGTCCAGTAAAAGAGACGAAAACCCAGCACTTTTTAGCGTAGAATATGAATTTTTGACTGAAGGTAGATGGTTGCATAGTGAAAGTAACGCCAATAAAATGTTGCCGTTCAACTCGCTCCAACCCTAAGAAATAAGGGTTGAAAACTTAAAAATCGCCGTATCTCGATAATTAATAGCCCGATGAAAAAATGTTTCAAACTAAAGTTGTTTGGAACAATAAAATACCTATAAAGTTATCTGACGTTCAATCCCCTATCTTTGAACATAGCGGCACAAAAACTTTCTCGTCGTTTTTGTGCCGCTATTTTAAAAGATAGAGGGTTGGACGTCAGACGACTTTATACGAATTTTATTATTCTAAACAACTTTTGTTTGAAACCTTTTTTGATCGAGCTATTAATTATCGAGATACGGCGATTTTTAAGTTTTTAACCCCAATTTCTTAGGGTTGGGGTGAGTCGAGAAACAACATTTTAATGGGATTACTTTCAGCACACAACCATCTACCTTCAGTCAAAAATTCATATTCTACGCTAAAAAGTGCTGAGTTTTCGTCTCTTTTACTAGACTATGAGTACTATGCATCGCCCAATCCACTTCAAGGAGAAATATTTATTAGGTACTCTTACAACGCACTTCGTGTCCTTCATGCTCCATCGCCACAGAATACACTATAGTATTCGCCCGATAATATAAAAAAAAAGCATGCACTACTCTACGATTTATCGTTACGACAGGTTATCTACGAAACGAAAAGATGAGACGTGTGAGGGTATCACAAGGTTCGGGAGGAGGGCAAGGCGTTTAGGGTTGCACGTGATCAAAGGACTTCGGAATTCGGGAATTCCAATGGCCAATATTTGTTCGCTCGTGAGTTTAAATTAAGACGGCAAGGAGGTGGAGGCGAGGTGAATCGACTCCGCGTGTTCGTATACTTTTTATATCACCTTGACACCAGAAATTCAAAAGGATTCCTACACAAGAAGAACGTTCGATGTGCGGTTAATAACCGTAGAAACTAAATAAACAAGGAAAAATCCCGTAATATTGTTGTTGCTTCCTCTTCAAAGTGCAATTATGAGGCAATGGCGAATAGCGATAAAAGCCACTGAGGAAGAGTATCCAGAAGAACGGATTGATAGGCTAACCAAGGTAAGTTCGACAAAATTAATCGCCGATCGGATCGATCTAATACGATTCTCACTGAGATCACGTGATCACGAAAAGGCGATCGATAAATGAGAAGAACATTTTTATCGCTGAATCGATTTTCAACGGACTTCTAATTTTTCTAAAATCCCATAAAAATGGTGCAGCCAGTCAGGCATGGCGAGATCAACATGTGGAAACTTGTAATTCCTCCTTATGCGTTGTCAAGGCATTTTCCATAATTTAGGAAATATGTCTGCTGCTGAGAGGAACAATTCTTGTGGACCTGCGTCAGGAAGTTAGCCTATTCTCCGTATCAAACCAACCGTACATTTTCCCTCTAAATCTGTAGCTCATAAAGCAAACAAACAGTGGGCGGCAAAACCGAATTTTGCTCATCGATTTTTTCAGTATCGTACGCCAGACGTTTCTTCGACGACACTAAACAGAGAATTTTCGTCGTATATCAGACACGTCGAATTCTCCACGCCAAATGTGAATTTTGTTCTTTGCCATAAGCGTAAAACATGTTCATACAATTTTCAGAGCTATTGGTCATATTCGTTGTCGCAATAAATGTTGTACCGTCATATTTGAAAGAATTACACATACGAAAAACAGAATCGTTTTTGTCCCATAACATATCACGATCAACTTCCTATGTTTCAATTCTCTCGAATGAATGAACATAAAAAGTACCATTAAAAAAAAACAATTCAAGATATCGGCAATACGACAAAAAATTCAATATTATTTTAAATGATCAATAAATGTTACGAATATTTACGACATGTTTATCGTTTGGAAGAGCTTATTTTCTGCGATGACGGAAGGAGCTTTATTTTATGACCTTGATTTTCAAGCTTTGGTGTATTAATATATTACCTTAAAATCATCACTTCAAAAAATCGATGCAAATAAAAATAAATACTGCTGCTTCGAAATTCTAAAAAAAAAAAACAAAACTTTAAAGAAGCTTCATAGCCGGAAGATTGCATTGTTCGAATGATCGATTACTACATCGCCTATTCAATGCATTACGCTTAGGGCAACGAGTGAATTAAATCAAGGCAGTGGTATGCGTCGCCTAGACTTGAGGCCTCTTCAGTGACACAAATCAGTGCAATGCAGAAAGATTAACAGTATTTTTTAGGTATCGACCGAGGATCAAGGAAAACCTAAATAAATTATTGAAAGAATGGTTTGGGCTAATAGGATGATGGTTTTGAAGATAGTCGCACCGGATCAGTGAAATCCATTACGCATGATATACGATAGACATTAAGGGGTATAACATTTTTCTTGGCCTTCCACTTTGGATTATCATTGGCAATCGTTTTTCCTGGTCGTCGTAAAAGGGGGGCTCTGGAAAAAATGTATGGCTTGCCTCGACGGGCAAAAACGTAAAAATCCCGAGGCACTCATTGCAGTTGAGTCAAAGCTCTTCTCTTTCCAGAAGCACCGCAGGGTTGTAGTCAATTTTAATGAAGTTTGGGAATTAACAATATATTTTTGCTTCCTCTTATAGAAAACAATTTCCAATTCTAATCAGAAGTGGAAGATCCAAAGAAATGGATGTTTCCGACATACCCGAATATATGTGTATATGTATATAGATATAAATGCAATACATTCCAAGCAAACTTGGATACATCTTTTACCTCCCTAGGCTTGCTGTATTTATTTTGTATAGTTCCAATTGCATGATTATTCTCAACTAGATACCCATATTAGGTGGATCCGAAAGATGGACATAATCTCAAAATAGGGCAGCCAAACATTCTCGCCCATGGTAAAAATTATGTCAATGAAAATATAGATATATTGACAACATTTTTGTACATAGACAGTTTCTCTGAATTTGGCACAGAGTAATCCGCAGACTAGTATTTTGATTAAGGTGAACTTTCGTCAACCTCTCGTTCAAAGTTTCGTAAGCTTAAAAAAGCTAGAGATAAAAAAGAAGTTCGTTACTAACTGCCGACGTACTGTTCAATTTTGTCCACCTCTCACCGAAAGCGTTTGATAGAAAAATTAAGGTTACTTATCGATGGTTAACGTCCTTGTCCCTTTAGCACTTTAAACCAATTATACCCCCCGTGAAACACATTAAGCATTAAGCAATGTGAACTTCTCATTATTAATTGAATTTCTTATTTATTATCTACAGGATTGGCCAATAAAAATTATAATTCGACTAATGATTTATAAAACTCTACTATTATAGAGTGCTCCTCGCTTCCTGCGCAGGAAGTATCAAATGGAAAAACAGTTACTTTTATTTTAGCAAATACTTTACTAAATTGACACGAAAGCAAAATAATGAATTACTTTGCCAAATGCATGAATTCCCAACATTTTTCTTGTTGTTTACTGAAGGCGCATCTTCATTTGCACTATAGATGACGGAAAATTATAACCTGAAATTAAGATTGATAAGCAATATTGAAAAAAGGAGAGAATGCTGGCTATACAAAAATATAATCGTTACGGATATGTAAAAGTTCCGCTTGTATGCTTGGATGTGTGGTATGGATGAATATGTAGTGATAAAATATATATGGGTTTAAAATATGGTATAGTATAGAATAGAAGTGCGAGAGGGTTGAATCATAAATACATTCAGCACCAAAGTAAAAAGGTGAATAGTCGCTCGCGGAGCTGACAAATGCGCCGAAGGGTGGGTTTTTTTTTGGAGCGTCAGCATCATAGCAGCCAGCCAGTTAGCCAAACAAGTTCTCAGCTTCATTTGTACGTACATGTACACGATTCATTCAACCGAATCTCACCACATTATTCGCCCTTATTAGTTTCAAGCTTGCTGAAAGTATCGAGGCTCGCTTACATATGTCGCAAAGACGCTATTGTTTATAACTACGTATTTCCATTTTGTTTTTTCTTCGTTCGTTTATTTTCTTATCTTGCCTATTTATGTTAATGCACCAAATATTTTTGTCAACGTGAGTTTGATAAAAACTAGTCTTTACCGTCACTTTTTCCGCTGTACACATTGTTCGATTTGTTCTCTATGTAGATATTTACAACTTTCCGAAAATAAAATACAATGAATATTTTTGCGAAAAAAATTAGACTACGTATTTTTCATACTTTTGAAAAATGAAAGAAACATGTGTGATGGCTATATTTCCGGGATTAATTTATATAAAATCTGTATGCAGTATAACATACAAATAACAAATGTTGGCAGGGCTAAAGTTCCATACTAGCCAAATTGACCGGGCAAACCTTTTTATGAAGTTTTAATTTCTCATCCCAAAGCGTACGCTTACGGAAATGGTCAAGAAAGTGAACGGGATGCATGAAACAGTATAATCCCAGTGTTAAAATAAAGGTACTGTCACGTTTAAAAACGGAATGGTCCAATTTCCACTTAATGTTGAAGATTTTTTAATTATGGTTTAAAATAGTTCAATTGTTGCTAATAACTACGAGATAATGTTGTTTTCGAAACGTTTCGCCATAATTAAATATAAAATGAGAAAATGGTGAAAACAAGTTTTTGCAACATATCTAAGCAGAGAGTCCATTCACAAGGAATGTTGCTGAAACAACAAGGCCCCAAAAAAGGAATACATTTTCGGAAGAATGATCGAGGTACAGTATAGTATACTATACGTAAGTAATTTTCATATTATACGCAATCCCAGTAAGCGTGGTTACGTTCCGGCATCTTGACGACCTTATTTACACCGTTTTTTAAACGTATATATAGACACATCCGCAACATCGCTGATTCTGCTGTTGATATTAATGAGTGTTCATTTTACGTGTAATTCGAGTATGACGATGCATCAAGCTTTGGAAAAAAATATATTATACAAAAAAGCAAACACGCGCACACTTTTCACATTTTCTTATCCATGTCCCATTATCAATAGCATCACTTCATCTTTTCACAATCACGATGTACGTATACTCATTCTCGTCGCCCAAAAAAAAAATTCCTGCACTAGCTTCATTTTTTTTGTTACACGTGTGCATATGTAGTTTGCTTGTGACTTCTCGGGGATACACGAGAACTGGTGTACATATGGAACCAGTTTTTGTATTAGAATAGAAAAAGCTATTTAAGTTATCGTTTGCCCGACGCCCGCAAATGGAAAGATATAACATTTCCCTAGATTTGTGTAACTATCCAGGGTGAATAGTAATTGCGAACGAAATATTATAATTCGCAGCTCATGCGAATATTTCAGGCATTTTGTGGGTGAGAACACCCGAAAAATCGAAGTCAAATATATATTTACAGCCTGCCAATAGTTCGAAGTGAGCATTCCTCGCGATAGACATTATTACTGGTTAGACGTATCAAATTTATATTAAAATGATTTTTGTAAATCGTATTTCCGCTTGAATATACTTATATTTTAATATTCTGAACGTGGTAAAATTACATTTAAATATGATATTACGAAGGATCATGCAACAATTGATTATCACGTATGAACGATAATCTTTTTCCTAGATGGATGAGATTTTAATATAAGAGTTAGCTATCACAATAGCTTTGTATACCCCTTCGTGGAATTTTCTTACTCCAAATGAAAGTTTAAGTATATCCAATGAAAGCGTTATCATATAACTTGATGTAATCAAATTGGCATTTAAATATTAATTATGTTTAAAAATTAAAACAACATTTTAACTACTGCTGCCTCAAAGCAGATTCCTGAGGAGGTTGCCAACTTTTCCATACACGTTAATCAAATCGAACGATTTCGAATAAAATTTCAGCAATTATGTCTGGGCACAAAATGTGGTGAGAAAAACACACTTGGGTCAATGAGCTCTGTTCGTACTAGTCATGTATTGGAGCCGAGCAAACAGAATAGGAGGAAATCCAAAGGTCACAACAAATTATAGTACGTATCTGATATGTTCATTTAAACTGTTTATTTCTTCTAAAATCAATGCCATTTCGTAAGCAACAAAATTGAATAAAGAAATAAGGAATCCAATTTAATGTCACTCCTATTAGTTACGTATTAGCGTCGACATTTAAAGAGCAAATATGCAATAGCTCGTCTCAGCCGGACATAAAGCTGGATGCTTCTCTTTTTGCCACCCGGTTTGGATTCTCAGCAATCAACAAATCCGCATAAATGTGTATTTGCCTAGAAATGTATAATTTCTGAACATAGTTGTCAAATCAATATTGAGTAATTATTACTAATTAAGAGAATAAGTGCCAATAATATTCGTTGTTAATTATCCTGACCGAGTAGTTTGAAGTTCCCGGGCCTAATTACCGAATACCGATAAGATCGGCAGCATTTGTGCTGTGTACGTCGTTGCCATGATTGCACAGTCTAATATTTTGCGTACTTGATATTCGCACAAATTCGCTATCAAAAACATTAATAATTTTACGTTACCACGGTACCAAGCGTTAGTCCGATAATTGATCGAACCGTACCTATTTTTTCAGCTCCGTGGTGACATTCACTTACAAGGAACATCCCTCAGGTGACATCCTTCGATTTTGTTGAAATTTGGATATGTTATAAAGCCCCGAAAAGTAAGCGATACGTATTTTTTTTATCGGCGGAAAAACGGTTTTAAGGGCTGAAACGCACCCTCAAAAGTGGGGATGTTTTTCGTTTTTCGTCGATAATGTTTTAACGGTACGAGATATTAAAAAATTTCAAATTGCAACAATGTTTATTTTTTTGTGCACTATACATTGGAGATGAGAACGATAACGTTATCGACAAAAAAAAAGAAAAACACCCCTATTTTCGAGGGTTCGTTTCACCCCTTAAAACCGTTTTTCCGCCGATAAAAAAAATACGTATCGCTTACTTTTCGGTGCTTTATAACATATCCAAATTTCAACAAAATCGAAGGGTGTCACCTGAGGGATGTCCCTTGTTGGCAGATATTAATAATGTCCTGGAAAAAGATCGGGAGTTTTCCATAAGCGTAATGTAATTAGTCCACAAAATACGTCGAGTTGCCGATTTTTTTTTTCTAAAAAATACTACTGTGGATCGTATTCAAACTGCACAGGATTATCAGCAAAGAGGTTATCAAGGTCCAGAAATAATTTTAAATCGCGGTTGGACACTGATTCTGCACAACTAAAAACGAAGCTGAACGTATCGTTATCAGTCAAGTGTCATCACCTTAGGCGGCATCAGCAACAGTCACCACGGGGTAGGAAGCGTTCCTTAATTCGATATTCAAAGCGCAAACTCGTTACTGAAACCCAACGATGAGCCTCGAAAAATTCCTCGCTACTACGTGGATGGGTGGCACTCATGTTGGACTCTATGATAGCGTAAATTTCGACCTGTTCCTTTTTCTACTCGTGCCCTACATCCATATGGACACCAGTTCCACGTGTGGAATCAAAACATTTCTCCCGGATATATACTGAAGTTTTAAGTATCGAGAACGATACCCGCTCCCAAAAATGATTCCCGTATTTTAAATTTCGCCCTAACCGTGAACGCGCAAGGCAGCTTCATGGTGAGTCGATCCGGAAGGGTTTTTAGCGACGCAAGCGTAAGTTCCGGCGTGACGTGGCGTCGCAGGCTCGATCAGTAGTATACTGGTGCGTGGACCGAGTTTCCCAATACTGTGTTCCAATAACGGCGGTATAGGATTGCCATCCAGAGTCCAGGTGATATCGATCGGCGTATCGCCAACTGGCACCATGCACGCTAACTGAGCTGCCTGACCCGCGTAAATCGGTTGGGCACCAAAGTCGAAGGGACTGATCCTTGGCAATACTGTAATTCGATCCATTTTAATGCGAAACTTGCTTTCGATGGGGGGACTTTTCGTCGATCTTCGTTCAGACGGTTCACGACTCGGGTTCACCAACCGGACAAATCTTCGTTGCTTCCAGTCTTCCTTGATGCGCCCCTTTTCACACTCGCTTGTTAATCCCCCATTCGTTTTAATGAGCAACGACGCGACTTACGGTTCTTGGGAAGATTCTCCCTTGCATTTGTGAGCCTAACTTGTTGCGGTATGTTTCCGTCCTGACGGATGTCACTTGGAATGGCAAACGGACCTTTCAATCACACTGTTCCGTTACTTTTTCTTGTATTCTCGGGGGCGGTTAAACATGAGTATGACACCGTGGATGGAGTGGAATCGGGGAAGGAAAGCCCTCGGGTGAGAAAGGAGACGAGGTTTAATGTTTTGGAATGGGCGTTTCCTTTCGGACTCGTCGAAATCGTTTTACTTTTTTTTTAAATTTGATGTCAATAATAATTTAGAACAGCTCACGACCATACAACTTCTCAAACTTTGGAACCCTTCAAACGAAGTTTCGTTATTACTTCCTGAAGAGAGGATAAATTGATCGAAAAGAATTAATCATCGTCTTACAAATAAAATACGCTATATTCAAATTTTACATTTTTATGGTAACAGAAACTGACATATTTTGACTGACATCGGTGAAGCAATTTCATGTATTTTCATAGTACATTTGACAGAAGAGTGTTGACGGCTACCAGTGAAGTTGTTTGTGTTATAAGCCCATATATTTAATTTAAAAAATTGAAATGCTAGAAGGTTGATAGCAAGGATGCGCAATAAATAATAGCGAGAAAAAAGTGTTCTGATCCTAAATGAATTTCAAGGAAAACACTGATAAATGGCCTCATAAAAACTGCTTTATCAATTGATTTTTCGTTCCGTGCCCCGACTTGGAGTCAGACTAATAACCGTTGTTTTTATTCTACGAATGCTCTATTCGACAAACCAAATCAATAGTGAATCCAGAAGTCATTAAAAATGGAATAAAAATACAAAAATAAATAATTTTACTTCGCACACGTTGATCCGTGGCAGAGAAAGTTCAAAAGCCAATTTATCTGTTGAAAATATTTTCACTCACCAATGTCGCCATTGCTCAATATATGCGTTCATAATGATATTTAAGACGCAAGCACTCTACCTTTCGTACTAAATATTAATAACGAAAATTTAAACCGACGTGGAAGTTCTTGGATGATACGAACAGGTATTACAGTTTCGAGCATACAGAAACTTCAATATACTTCTCACAAACAATTATTTATAGTAATGTATTATAAACAATGACAGAGAAAAACAACGCCGGAACATTATTTCCAACAACATCATATGGTGGATGCATCATCAGCAGTGACTTAAATATTTACCGTACTGTTTTGTTACGTCCATTATACGTGAATTAGCCATATACGATACGACAAAAAAATTAACTATCTACCGCCTAACTATCAGCAAGTTTTCAACAATATTTGGCCAATCGGCCAACAACGCTCAATAGAAATCTTCATTAGTACAATTCTATTCGCAAACGTGACAATTCGTGTGAACTCAGCCGGCCTCTGCAGTAATTATTGATTACAAGATTATCTTAAAAATTGGAATATAGGAAAGCGAATGAAAAACCTCTTACGGACTCCAATATCGAAAAAATCTCGGTAAATATTAACCCTGGTCGTATTTTAGGGATTGGATACAAAATGTTAATTCTCATTGCTATCATTTATTAAATGAAATAATTTTTTTAAAAAAACTTACAGCCAATAGTAGAACTTGACTGAGCCAACATCTTTGCAAAGCGAGCTAAGAATGTGATAGAAATGGACTCATTGCACGCGTTGTCCAATATAATAATCGAATACCCATTAAATGTCAATTGAAATATAACTGCATAGTAAAAATGTCCTATGCAGTTCTGTAGACCGAACATGGCGGCATCACATTCGAGATAGCTCTACGCTCGCCGTTATCTCATTCTCTTGAAAGCCCGGCGTTTGCCCCACCATATCTCACTAACTCTTTGGTAGCATAAAACGACCATAAACATCCGTTTCGAGTCTCGTACGCACTGGTTTGTCATTCCAGTATCAATTTAAATTGCAACGAGGACATCGGTACATAGGCACATTGCGCTATATAGGTATTTAGGAAATACCTATACGAGCCAAGATTTTATTAATCTTTGAAAACTTTGATCGTCAACTAATCTTGATCTCTTCTAGCCTCGCAAGAGCTTTAAAGGTCAATGGCGGGGAAAAACATCGGGATCACACAGTAGGTGTCTCAGTTCACACAAAGTGTTCGGTGTGCGACAAGAATCAAAAGTAGCACGACTTAAATTTTGTTCACTGCTTGCAAAATTACAAATAATCTTTGTTCTTCCTGAGTGAGACTTCAATGTACCGTTGACTTTGAGATGGGCACTGTGTCTGGCACGACCAGCGGGATTATCGGCTACGCAGGCATATTCCCCGGCGTGTTCACCTCTTACGGCTGGTATCGTCAATGCGGAAACTCTGTCGCCCAACGAAGTTATACGAACCCCATCGCCTACTTCTAAATGACGTCCACCGAACAACCACTTGAGTGTTATCGGTGTGTCGCCCTTAACCACTGCACACTGTACGATTATCAGATCCCCGGAGTTTGTCTCATCGAATGAAAAAGGCTGAAGATGCGGTGCGACTGCGGACATTACGTTTGGAAATGTTATCACCTCTTGCGATTTTAAATGAACCCAAAATTAACTCGTTTCCTGAAATGAAGATCCCGACGGCTTCATAGTTCGAACAGGAAACCCACGAAGGCTGATAGGCGCTTCCATTACTCCCTTCCACCTTCTAATTCCCGACGTAGCAGCGGTTCAGCAGAAAATCAAACGAAAAACAGTACCAACATCTCCCTGCAAACTCAGTACGGTCGAGTGGAATCGTTGATGTTCAGTCCAATAAACTACTTTCTCAAATAAGACAATGCTTTTCACTTTCAAGTTAGCCCGTTCATCAGCGGATAGTAAACGACTTCGCAGGCCTTTATGACTTGAAGTTTTTCAATATGTGTATCCATTACAAATTAATTTTGATTCTTTGATTTTTCAAACTTGCATCGTTCATCCAATGCTTAGGAAGAAGCATGATTTAAAAATCTGAAGAAAGGATTCGACAAAAAAAAATCATTAAAGAGATTGTAACATCAAACAAGTGCCCATGGACGTCAAGTGTCGTAATGCTTTTAAAAAATTCATATTTTCTTAGGACAACTTCTGTTTGTCTTGCGGTTTTTCCTACCAAGTATCCGAAAATGTCGGAAATGGAGGAAATTTGCGGTTTCGTAGATGCTGAATTTGACGTATAATTGCATTAGGGAAACAAATCGATAGAAAGGATTGGGTTAAGGTCTAAACTCATCTTCCAGGAAATCAAGAGATATCTGCTACAAAAATGAAGTAAAGCCTGTGAAGCCAATAAAATAAGCATATCGCCAAAATACCAAGAAAAAACAAACGATGAAATACGAATAATGGTAAAAAAAAGTTTTCAAAGTTATTCTGAGTATCAATGTGGGAGGAATATCGTATGATATGCACCGTTGACTACAAGATCGGCTGAAAGTTCATGCCTGCCAGCTAGATTTTCGGCGACGCAGGTGTAAGTTCCGGCGTGTGACGCCTGGACGGATCCTATGCTGAGTATAGCACCCCGTCCGCCAAGATCCAAAATAGCTACACCGGAATGCGGCGATATTCCATGACCGTTCAAGGTCCAACGAAGCTTCAAGGGTGAGTCACCTTCGATTACAGCGCATGGCACCGTTACTACTTGTCCGGAGTTCAGAGGTTCCTCTCCGAATGTGAATGGCAACAATTTTGGTGTTACTGCAATCGTAAAGCACACGAACCACCACGGCTTAGCGATATCATCCAGTCCTCGTTTTCAACCTCTAATATGCTTTCCTCTTCGAATATCGAAACTTTCTTTGCGGTGCGAACATCTCATGAATTCGCCTGACGTCGAGTCTTCAGAGCGAAATATTCGATAGGAGTTGGCATTCAAATGGAAACAAAAATAAGGAAATTGAACGTCTTCGGAGTTCCAATGTGAAGGGCGAGAGTTAATCCTAGGACGCCGCCATTTTTCCTTAGCGGGTCCATTTTATTATCCGTTTTGAGGTTCTTTATCGAAAGGAGATTTTAACTTCCCAGTGTTTTGAGTTCGAAGCTTTTGGAAACAATTTTCCGATAGTGGTTGGCCCAGGCGAAACCTTCAACTATCCTACATCAATAACTTCGAAAGATACATAATTTTTTTTATTATTTGGCGATTGGATGCTGCCGCGTCTCATTAAACTACATACTCAAAATATATCGTTGACGCTAGACGAAACGGGATTTTCAGATTTTCCACGCACTCATTGTCCAGTCCCCTTTGGTTAGGATTTCAGAAGAAACCCTAATAAAGAAATCCTGACTAAGTGACAATATGCCTCCGCGGATGACCATTCCCATCCTAAGCCTGAATTTCCAAGTTGTTTGCTAATTGATCGCGAGATTGTACTTTCCTTTATTAGGATTGGATGACAATTTTCCGATGAACAAGCGCTGGAAAACGATATAAGGACATCGAGTCATTGGTTGTCTTGAAGAAGTCGAAAACCAGTCTTTTCGACAACACGGACGTAACTTCGGAACAATATGCAACTGCGAATCGCCGTTTCTTTTCCAAATCTGACTTTTCAGATTGCTCAACAACGAACGATTAGACGTACTCATCAAAATTAACGTGACTACAACAATATTCCCTCTCTGCTATCCGGATTCGAAACAACTAGATCTGCATTCCCGCTGAGCTTCTCTCATTAGATATTACACGACTGTCGGAGACCCTCGCAACGGGTTGATGTTTTGGAAGAACACAAACTCGCTGCTCGCATATATACAATAATGAATTGGGTGAAGAACAGATTAAGGTGGAAGATCGGGAGGTGATTTAGGATAATAAAGCTACGTCGTCTCGTGGATCAAGGCAGTTAATTCGACGAGTATCAACCGAGAGTACCATTGACATCGAGGATTGCTGAGTGCGACGAAGATCCAGCCAGATTGGAAGCGACGCACGTATACTCTCCGGCATGTCTCGCAGCCACAGCTTCAATTGTCAATTGTTTGACACGTTTGCCGGAACTCGTTATTAAAGCGTCCGTTCGATCCGTTCCCACTTGTTCACTGTTATACAACCACGTGATTTCTAATGGAAAGTCACCTTTGCTAACAACGCACTGCACCGATGCCAAATCCCCAGCGTTCACAGGCTCATCGCCGAAGCTCAACGGCAAAATCTGTGGAGCCACTGTGATAGGCAAGGCGATAAAGATTTGATAAGACTTGTGATTAAAATTGTGAAATCTCGAAGTTGGGTGAAATACCCTACAAAATCCTAGTGACCAGCGGCGCCTCAAGAATCATACTAAGTCATTTTGTGCAGGGAGAAAAAATATTGGTACCGTTATTCTCATACATAATTGTAGTCTTAAATTAGACGAGCTTGATTATATTGAAACGATAGGCTATGATGTTATCAGAAAACGTCATTTGACATAATTGGGAAATTTTTTCGTGGTGTTTTATAAAGGTAACTTCTTCGCGAAGAAAAGTAAATTGCTCGTTTTTGGACATTCTCTGATATTATGGTTACAGAGTTAAAGAGTGACATTGCGATTGAACTGTTCCCTAACTATCGACAATACCTAGGAAAGCTGAACAATGAGATTCTTTCTCACAATTAGTTGCTGCAATGACATCGCCTTCTAATCAACCTTGCAGAATCAATATTCACAATACATTTTTTGACGCAGATTTTACCTTTAAGCAACGGCATAATTATTAGTGCAATCAGGTTAATCAGATCGAGCATCGAGGAAAGTAACTGGCAACAGTGCGCAGTGATCTTCACAAGCTCAACCCCTTCTCTCCCTATCTTCATAAAATTATTTGATTATTTGATGTTATGTACTGTACAAAAATACCAATCAACAGTGTATCATATCGGTATCTCCAATGTCATGCAACTCTGCAAAATTCTTTGGTATTGTCAATCGTTTGAAAAAGCAGATGTCACTCAACCACAAAATAAATACTGGAATGACAAGTAGGAAATGGAAAGTTTTCGCGCGGAAAACACGTCTCATCTGAAATTCACGATACGGCATACATCATCTCAGGAGTTGTCCAACGTGCGATCCAAAAAATACTGTAAATTCGTTAAATCGCGTATGGAATGTGGGTACCATTGACCGCAAGGAGGGCCGATCGTGTAGTCGAGCCAGCAACGTTGCTAGCCTCGCAACTATATTCCCCCGCGTGACGAGCGGAAACCGCGTCGATACTCAACAACGATATCATTCTGCCAGTTTTCGTTATCGTAATGTCCGGATGAGATTGATGATTTATCGGCAATCCGTTCAAGTTCCAACGTATCTCAAGGGGCGAATCCCCCTTAAGTACGCTACACACAGCGGATACCTGTTCACCCCAGTTGGCCGGCTCTTCGCCGATCGAGAAGGGTGCGATCTGAGGCGCCACTGAAAATCATTATAACAGGCCAAAGGTGGTTTTTAATAAGTAGACGATACTCGTAATGACTCTTTTCAATCCAGAGGTCGAATGAATCGCAGCAAATACACTCTCTGTTGCCACGTCTTTCCAATCTATACATCTATGCCTGAGGCCGAATCCTAAAAATCTTCTGAGCGGAGGATCGTGGATGACAATGAACTGGAATGATGCGGGACGTCGCCATGGCTAGGAATTTGGAAAGTACAGAAAGACAATGATGTTCGTGTTCGGGAGAGTTGGTCCATACTACAATGCATTAAGCGGATGACAAGCTTCTGTACAAGAATTTCGGCGTTTGAGACATACGGGTGACGAAAAATCGGTGTAAAGATTTAATTCACATTAGTCTCGTAAACGGTTCACGCATTAAATATATTCCAAACCATTTCTCAGAACTACAAACTCATAAGTTCACTCTTCAATTTCAGGGAGCCTGTTCAACTTATGTAAGAGATAGTTGAATTTTATGAATTCATTCATTATCGAATTTGATTCTGCACATTAACATTTGTTATTGGTTCCGAAAATGTTCGACCTTGACAAACCAATATTTAAAAAAATTTAATGAGTAAAGAATATTTCTCTGAAGAATTAACCTGTTCGTAGCTAGTAGGATGAAAATGCTAGAAGATGCTACATCTTTCAAATCATGATTTGTCTTATAGATGACCACACAAATGCATTTACGAGTATCATACGAATTTTTTCGGAACAAAAATTCAATGAAACTTTTTCTCAGCAAAGAATCTGTTTTCCCTTTGTTTTTATTTGTAAAATCGTATTTCATGAGCCAAAATCAGATACACCGTAACATTGAAATAGCGAAATGGGCTGAACTAAAGAGGCTATTTAAATGCTAAAAATTGAAATAAAAAGAAATGCTCGAGCGTAATGATCGTAATACCATTGACCGAGAGTAGGGCGGTGTGGCTCGTAGCTCCAGCTCGATTAGCTACGGTACAAGTATATTCGCCAGAGTGTCTAGCAGCGACAGAATCAATCACCAGCGTGCTATGACGTTTGGCACCCGTTATAGTGATGTCAGAACGATCGGTAGACAAAGTACGACCATTGAAAGCCCAACCGATATCCAGGGGCAAATCGCCCTTCGATATCGAACATGTGAGAGTCACAGCTTCGCCGGAATTCAATGGTTCCTCGCCAAACGCGAACGGAAGTATCTGCGGGCTAACTGAGAACGTGGCGTAACGTCAAATGTCTATATTGCAAACCTAAACTTTAGATAATGCTGAAACTATTTTCGTCCTTTGAATCTGAAAAACTGATACTCATATTCATTGAGCGCACTGACGAAACCTGCAGGTGTTTTTTCTGTGCCAACGAAAAAATTAGGCCGAAATAATCTCAAAGACTCCATGAACTTATTCACGAACAAGTACCCAAGCCCCTGAAAAATTACCGAGTCCGCAGGATTGGGAAATTGGGGTTGAAGGATTTTGCGTGTATCAATCGAAAACCATAAATACATAATGACAGTGTGAGAAAAACAGTGCAGTTTTCGGATCATGTCGTGCAGTGGTAGGACCGTTCGAGCCGGTTGAATTTATTCTCTACCCATAATGAGCGATAAATCCAATGGGCTGGATTTTAAATGTTTGTCAAGGTATGTTAGAACCGATATAAAAAAAAAGTGTCAAAACACGCAAAACAAACTACAATTGATAAAAAGTCTTCTATAGATCGTAACGCATGTTTGTATCAGTTATTTCAATCACCGTTGACTATCAAAGTTGTCGTGTGACTGGCGTTGCCAGCCCGATTGCTCGCTATGCAAGTGTAATTTCCTGCGTGCCTCGCAGCAACGGACTCTATGCTGATGATGCTCATGTGTTTATTAACTTTAGTGACGGCGATGTCGGGATTGTTAAAGTGTACCGCTTCGCCGTTAAATCGCCACACTATCTTCATCGGTGAATCGCCTTTCACAATGGAACAAGTGGCTGAGACCATGTCACCCGAATTTGCCGGACCATCGTTTATTGAGAAGGGACTTATTTGCGGTGGTACTAAAATACGAGAAAGTAACAAAAAAGAAAGCCTCAGATGCAGTTTAAAAAAAATTGCTAACCGATTTTCTTTCTTTTTCATATGACTTTGTTACGTGTCTTCAGTCGATCAGTGTTGCCTTGCAAGACTAGTTGCAACCCAGATAAATATATAGATTGCTAAGCCTGAAAAATTGTCTCGTTGACTCAGGTTGACTGAGAAAATAATATAAATAATTTATTAAATAGTTTAATAAATGACAAGGTGATTGATTGACTCGGAACAACGATGGGTCGTTTTAGACAATGAGTTTGTCTGGGTATTATCTTGAAGAAACGCGGCCCATTGTCATTCCCGTGAGAGTCGGAATTTCAACGAAATTAATATCGTTATAATTGTGTCCGTGCAACCTCAAATTTAATCTATTAATCAAGATAAACATTCAAAAATATTGCCTGCTTGTTATATACCACTCCATTTTGGATGCCTCGCGATACGCCAATGCACGATGAAAAGAGACCGATTAGAATTGAGCCTACTAGCCAAAAAGTTGACAAGGATCAAGCAGGGATCTAAGAAGTCGTGAAGACAACACATATAACATTTCTCGTTGCGAAAAGCAACAAGTCCATTATTACTGCGAATTGTTTATTGGATGAACCAATAACGAAATCGCACTCCGGATCAATCGACATTCGACTCGAAGTATTTCAGAATTTGCATTTCCATAAGCACGTCTTCGAAGAAATGAAAACGTAGCATGGATGTGTTTGATGATATCCAATTACAAAAACTGACACGAACGAATGTTTAAGGAAAACTACGAAATGGTGGTTTGGCATACAGAATTTTAGCATTCGCTCATCGCATCCTCGACCGGAGTTTGATAAGGATTCGGTGTGGAAGCATGGATTGTTCCCTAGACAAAAGGAATGACGAGGAGCTCTTTTTGGAATGGTAAAAAAGGAATAGAAGCTGGAATTGTACCGTTGACAGCCAAAGGTGCGGAGTAGCTCGTTGCACCGGCAGAGTTGCCAGCTGTACAGGTGTACTCGCCCGCATGACGCGCCGTAACGGCCTCGATAGTGAGCAAACTGACGCGTTTACTTGTACTGACAATTGTTATGTCCGGATAATTGCGATTTATCGGCGCACCGTTCAACGCCCACTCGATTGTCATCGGATTGTCACCCTTGATGAGGGTACAAGTTGCAGTTACGGTATCGCCCCAATTCGCTGGTTCCTCGCCCATGTCGAAAGGAGCAATCTGAGGAGCAACTGCGCTTGCGGGCGGCAGACACGTGCGAAAGAATATTAAAAAAAGAACCCGATGAAAGACGACAATTGAAACCATACCGACATTGTCATCAACCCTGATGGCGTGATATCATATCTCGAATACACTCGACGAAATGAGATTCAATGTTGCGTGGTCTAATTATCGAACGACATCTGGCTGCAGAATGATAATTGGTTTCGTATGGAGAATACACTTGTTTCTGTTGTTTGGGAAAATTTGGTTGGGTGGCATGCTGGAATTACAAGATATTGCAAAAAGCAGACGTGCCTGGACGTGTCCTGTTTGCACAAATATTAAATTTGAATGAAATCATAAAGTAATGTCAAATCGTTTGTAGCAGCAATGAAGAATTTACATCGAGAATATTCGGCGTACTGAAACGTTCCCCGCAAGGACACGTACCGTTGACCACCAATGTAGCCGATTGGCTCATTGTTCCAGCTCCGTTTGTCGCCACACAAGTATATTCTCCTGCATGTCTTGCGGCCACTGCTTCTATACTGATGACACTCATGTGTCTACTAATTTTCGATATTGATATGTCATGATTTTGAAAACCTATGGCTTTGCCGTTGTGCTTCCAAACGATTTTCATCGGGAAATCACCCTTAATGACGGTACACATCGATGACACCGGGTCACCCGAATTCGTTGGCCCGTCGTTGAATGAAAAACTTGCTATCTGTGGCGCGACTATAATGAGGAAAATGGTTTGTACTCGACTAATTCGCGGTTCGAAATGTGAAGTGCATCTTCGGAAATGAGTAATATTTATTGAGGGAAAAATATCTTTCGCAACGAAAATCTTCATTGATGTCCGTTTCTTGGTGTCGTTCGGGTCCTCTATGGACAGCACGATGGAATTTCGTTTTAATCCCCACGGTGAAGCCTGAATTTTTGGGGATAAGGTAAAATGGTTACCGGCAGGAGAAATGTGGCAACTTGGAAAATATGCTAAAAAATATGGGTTAAATATAATTAGAAAGGAATAGAACCACCATACAACGGAAAGGAGGGTGGAGAAAACGAAGTTGCGGTATGGTCCCATTTGATTTGTGATGGTGGGGATAACAGCCGGACTGCAGGACGAAATTGGATCGGGTCTGAACACTATCTCCCACATTCAACCTTGACACCTCGTGAGACAACAATGTTCCGTTCCTCCTGCAGCTGCCACTGCGCATGATACCCGAATCAATTCGGCGTTTACTTAATTGTAGTCTATCAAGATCCAAGTGTTCCGTAAAATCTGAGTGACACGAATTGTTTCGATCTAAATCGGCCACATGCGATATTAGAGATCGAATCAGTAATAATTGAAAAATTTATTTATTTATCTTGAATTTGACGCTTTCAATTCAATTACATAACCTAAAAACAAAATTGAAAATTCAAGTCATATGTACTTTCACGTCTTCGGTTTGTGTACCCTCAAGCTCCAATGTCTTGAGTGTAAGAGATTATTTAAAAACGTAAGCAGATTTTAGCTTAAGCGGAGTCTTAAATCAAGTGCGGATTTTACTTTTACAGTGATCAGTCATCATGAATCAGATTTCTTAAAGACTAAGCCGAGATTGTAGTGTACCCTACATTTAAGCCTTTACTGCAAGTATCTATCATTCACGTTTTGGAAAACGCTGGAGTCTAGCTTTCTTCACATAAGTCATCGGAATACAAGGGAGCAGTGGAAAATTGGTACAAATACAATGTGGCAAAGTTGTTCAATCATATTCACACTTTGGCGTATGGATGAACATCACGCCTGGGCGTTACGAAATGAAAGCTTGTATTTATTTGGAAGATATGCAGAAGCTTTAGAACCTGATTGAATATAAACGGGTACCAGAACCTCGGAAAGTTCCTATTTCTTCACCTGCTCGTTCTTTGCCTATTGAAAGTTTGTTGTAATATAATTCGAACATAAACAGGAAAAGTGTTCAAAATAGAAAGATAGAGAACAGGCATAGAAACTTGTCGTTCGAGGATTTTGCAAAACTACAAAATGTCTCATCAAATCGTTTTCCTTAAGGTCGAAACTTCTTGCAAGCATTCCATTAATCGTATGCTCGTATCTTCATGAAAATGTACCATTGACAGCCAGTGACGAAGAATAGCTAGTTCCACCTGCGGAATTGCTAGCTGTACACGTGTATTCTCCGGCGTGACGAGCCGATACACCGTCGATCGTTAGCAGACTGACACGTTTGCTCGTACTGACTATCGTAACGTCCGAAAAATCGCGCGATATCGGTTCTCCGTTTAGTGCCCATTGGATATCGATGGGAAAGTCACCCTTAAGGACCGTGCATGGAGCGGTCACGGTGTCACCCCAATTTGCTGGCTTATCGCCAAATACAAATGGCGCTATCTCAGGAGCAACTGATAAATAGAAAATAAGCGAAAATGATCGTCATGTTCGATATAAAGAATTGCATCGACACCTTTTCAAGCCCGCTGTTCTAAAGTATGTCACGTCGCCGACAAAGACCCCGAAATAGCGTTTTGTGCTTGTGTTTCATTGAAAATTCTGTCCCCCTAATCGAATCATTTGTCACTTCAATCTTCTCAGGTTTCTGGGTTTCATATCTAAATACAGGAGAAATTCAGTTGAACGTATATTGGGTATGCAACACATTATGCTGCTTGAATGTAACGCTTTGAAGACCCAAAAAGAAGACCGGACGTCGCGCTGGTAAATTTATGAGGTATCACGGCGAAGAGTAAAAAGAACTTGAATTTAAAAAAATGTACGGAAGGAGATTGTTATTCATCATTCGATCGTTCCAAGAAAGTTTTTAAATTGTGTGAAAAAACAGGTGCTCGTAAAAACTTCGGTATTTGCATGCGTTGCCATACGATTTGGGTTCTCCAGTTTCGTCGGTTTTCAGGGATTTAATGGAACAGGGAAAATGAAGAAAAATAGTAAGTTGCGGAAAAACACTATTAAAAGCAGGAATAACAAACTTCTGATATTGTAACTATGCGATAAGGGATGCTTCGTAAGAAGAATCTTTCTTTCGCCATATTGCTATTTCATTCACCATTGACTGCCAACGATGCGGAATAGCTGGTTCCGCCAGCAGCGTTACTTGCTGTGCACGTGTATTCACCAGCATGACGAGCTGCAACTGCTTCGATAGTGAGCACGCTATTTCTTTTACTCGTGCTGCCTACACTTATATCTGGATAATCGTGGGAAATCGGTTGACCATTGAGGGCCCACTCGATCTTGATAGGATAATCTCCCTTGATCACGGTACATCCGGCTGACACAGTTTCGCCCCAATTGGCTGGCTGTTCGCCAAATGTGAATGGTGCTATACCTGGAGCGACTGCGAAAATATTTATTTCTTTTTTTACTGACCCACCGAAGTAACTCATTGTATCTCGGACATCCTTTCACAAAACCTATAAAACTGGAAGGGCAGGTTTTGCAATCCAGGAAGAAAATTGGATGTGCCATCACTTGATATAATTACGAGAAGCGTTGATGAAATCTGGATGATAGTAGCTAAAAGGAGAACCATAGAAAAAAATAGAAACAATAGAAAACCTTCCATCTTGGGAGCTTTGAATCGATGACAAAGTTTTCCGCGGGTAATGAATCTATGAAGGGGTGAGTTTATCGAGGTAGTGAATGAATCAACGTAATAAATACAAATATACAATACACATGTTCGAACATCGCGTTTCTGGAGTCGATGTATACAGGAATTCTTGGTCAATGATTATAGGATCTGCATTACCAATGATTATAGAAAAGGACTGGATAAGGATGCGTTTGGCCCGAGGAATGCTTTATTTATAAGCAAATCTAGATTGTTCAAGTTAAGCATCACATGATCCATACAATTCTTTTGCCGTATGAGGGTAAAATACCTTCTGGGATAAAAATTCTGCTCCACATTATCAAAGCCTAACAAAATGCCCCACTTAGTATTTAACAGCAGTTATCAATTTTTATTCAAACTTCACGTTCCAATAGTAGTTTGTTGTCAACCCACTAAATTGAAACACAGTGGCAGATAGAGTTTATTTGCATCGATATTACGTGTAACCTAAGCAAATGATGAAAAAAAAACTGTTACTAGATCACTAGGAATCAATTATATCATATATGAATATCGTTAAATCTAAACGTCAAAAAAACCTTCATCCTCAAATGACAGAATGAGCTAAATCTGCATACCAACTATTGTTGATGGATACATTGACTGGTTATGTACATATTCATGTCCATTTTATGTGTGCGAGTACATTATCGATAACATCAATCATTAAGAGTTTAATGGATTGGTATGGATATTACCGCAACTTGAAGAGAAGATAAAGTGAATAGCAACATTACGTCATTAGTTTCCCCCATTGAGTCGACTGAATCAAACATGCAGTAGAATTTTTTTCCACCACTGATCTACTCTAAGCAGCCCTAGTCGAGTTGAAATCTACTGAGTTTTTATCGCAAAGAACCATAGAATTGGTATTAATGAGGCATTTTACCGCGGCATTAGTGTAAAAGTGTTAGTGTAACCGAGTTAGTATAAAAGTTAGTGTAACCGAGAAGGATAATACACCCCTGCAGTTTTAAATGGAGGCAAAAACAAAAATTGAAACAAAGGGTGCAATCAACATAATGCAGTCAATATAGCCTTGTACCATTGACTACAAGTGACGCGGTGTAACTTGTTCCACCGGCTAAATTGCTGGCGGTACACGTGTACTCGCCCGCATGCCTAGCAGCCACTGCGTCAATCGTGAGTACGCTGACGCGTTTGCTCGTCGCTACTACGCTGATGTCCGGATAGTTTTGCAAAATCGGTTCACCATTTATGGCCCACTGCACATCGATAGGGTAATCTCCCTTTATAATCGTACATGTAGCGGTCACAGTGTCACCCCAGTTAGCTGGTTCGTCGCCCATCACGAACGGTGATATCTGCGGAGCGACTGCAGATGTCCAATTGACAAAAAAGCATGTAACTTACAACTCGCGCAATTTGCAGATATGATCTTCACAGAAAGTCAGTAATCGAAAATGCTCGTATTGTATTTTTCTTACAGTGCCGTAAATGGGTGAAATTTGTGCTAAATGATTCAAATCTTAATCTAAATCTTAAACTCTGACAAATTCGTAGAGGAATTGAACTTCGAACGAGCTGCAATAACTGATTTATAAGTGCCGGTTTTTTGTACCTAGCCTAGTATGACAAAATATGCCCCCCCCCCCGCCTTTATTGTTGATAAAAACGAGTTAGTGACTATAAGTATTGATCTTAATAGGATTGAATGGATCGTTTGTTCTGGTTGGGAGTGGAAAATTGTTTCGTAGATGACCTGGCGCTGAAGGTGTTTTACCAAGAGAGCGAATAAAATAAAATCACTTGCTGAAAAAAGGCAGGAATACCGTTGACTATCAAAGATGCCGAAAAGCTTGTTCCACCGGCGGAATTGCTAGCGGCGCATGTGTATTCTCCGGCATATACGGCGGTCACCCCATCGATCGTCAGTAAACTGACACTTTTACTCGTGGCTATGGTTATATCCGGATAGTTGGAGTTGATCGGTTTACCATTGAGTGACCATTCAATCGAAATTGGCCGATCTCCTTTGATCACGGTGCAAGTTGCGGTCACGGTGTCACCCCAATTGGAAGGTTCGTCACCCATTACGAAGGGGGCGATCTGGGGGGCGACTGTGGGTTTACAATGTTTCGATCAAGTATACGTTGGAACAAGGTAACCCAACGAGATTTCCTCCGGGTGTTGTCGAAGTATCGTAGCTTCCCAAAGTCCGGCATAATTTAGGAGGCGTGAGATCGTAGGATGGATAAATGAGGATATCAAATCGTTCGGTAGGGGTTTCGGGGAACGTTGAGAATCGTCTCATAGATAAGCCTGACGCGCAAAAACCATTGGCCACGATCAAACCCACAAGTTGTATTAAAAAATAAATCGTTTGTGCAAAAATGAACAATATTCCCAATTGGGGGTACCGTTTACTGCCAAAGATGCCGAATGACTCGTGCCACCAGCAGCGTTACTGGCGGTACATGTGTATTCTCCAGCGTGACGAGCTGACACCGCTTCGATAGTCAAGACGCTCACTCGCTTACTCGTTCCGCTTATTGTTACGTCCGGATAATTACGAGATAGGGGTTCTCCATTCAGAGACCATTCTATATCGATAGGCAAATCCCCTTTGGAAACAGCACAGGTAACGGCTACTCCGTCACCTGAATTTGCTGGTTCTTCACCAATCACGAATGGCACGATCTGAGGTGCAACTGATCAGACAAAGCAAGGCAAATGAGAGTCAAAGTTTCCTAGATGGAATGGTATCAATGCATGCAAATACGACCCGATCAGGCCGATACAACGTCCTGAATCAATTACGTGATACGTTCACCTAAATGTAGGGAGGGATTCAACGAAGCAATCAATGAGTTTGTTCGGCCAGTTTACAGAAGGTTCTTAACGCCGTCCTTCGGTGGGCTTAGGTTGGAAGTGATGTCAAGTCAGGAGTGTGCAGCTGTACGTGATGTCGTAGATAATTGAGGGGTGCGCAGGATCAACAGAAAAATAATCACATAGATAACCTGACACAAGATAAGATCTTTTTCGATTCACTAATGATTCTGCGTATTCAATTGTACCGTTCACCGTTAACGCTGCCGAATAACTTGTTCCTCCTGCAGAATTGCTCGCTGTGCATGTGTATTCTCCAGCATGACGTGCAGCCACGATGTCGATAGTCAACACCCTTACCCGTTTACTGGAACTGCTTATCGTAATGTCTGGATAGTTTTGGGCTATCGGTTCACCGTTCAATGACCATTCGATATCGATTGGAAAATCTCCCTTAAAAACTGTACATGTCGCCGTAACCGCATCGCCCCAATTCGCTGGCTCCTCGCCCATGACAAACGGCACGATTTGAGGTGCCACTGTGTGGTCAAAGATGAAAACGAAATTGGTCATCGGATGAACCTTCGTACGTGATTATACCGGTTTTGAGAGGATCATCACTGCGGATCACTGAGAAGGAAAACAAGCCTAGGAAAAAACGGCAATTCCTCAATCCGTCGACTCTTTTGCTTGATGCTGATAAGACATGAAGGGGTTTGAACAGAGACTCGGAATCAATCCTCGTTACCAGCTGAACTGTCAGTAACGTTATAAAGTTACTTGTTTTTCGCATATTATGTCTAACTTTTCAACTTTCTGAAATACGAAATCTGGAGGTTGCTGTAGGATAATTAGAACAACGAAGACGTGTGGAATGGGCATCAAACAACAGTAGATAGCAAAGTTCGATATCATTTGAAGCAGACACCTGAGAAATATATGGAGTATTTGTTCGGACCATGCTAAGCATCACTCAATCAACATGACACCAAAACGAGATGGCTTTCCGATCTCTTTGAATATATGGCACGGAAATGGGTATCAGTTTTGATGAACGTTGTTGACGGAGGGGAAGAGATGTTGAAAGGAGGATGAATCAACACTGCGATCTTGCAAATGATCTCCTACGAATAGCTTACCGCACAAAATCTCTACTGTAGCATTCCCATTTCTAATGATTCTGAAACGACATAATTTCTACTCGGCCCTGTGGCTTAAGGAGGGTTAACACAATCCAAAGTTAGAAAGTTCGTTTCGTAGATATCCGGATACAAAATGTCGAATCAAATACTACGGGTTTTTGTACCATTGACCGCCAACATTGCCGAAAAACTTGTTCCCCCAGCAGCGTTGTTTGCCGCGCAGGTATAATCCCCAGCATGTTGGGCCGTTACAGGATCGATCGTTAAGAGACTAACGCGTTTATTTGTGCCAATCGTGATGCCTGGATAGTCTCTTATCGGTTTGCCGTTCAACGACCACTCGATGTTGATCGGCAAATCACCTTTGTATACAGTACACGTCGCCGTCACAGCATCTCCCCAGTTAGCCGGTTCGTCGCCCAGCTCGAAGGGAGCAATTTGGGGTGCAACTACGAGTACGGATCGTCAACGATTAGTAAAGAAAATAAAAAAAAAACACAATAAGAAAATTGTATAATAAATTCGACCGAAGCTTGTCAGTATCGATTATTCGACCGTAACTTTCCGTTCGGGGTTGGTATATTTAAAAGTTGCCGAATCTGGAGTCGTTCTTCCTCGTAGGATATATCTGCACACTTGGAGGGAGTGGAAACGATTGGACAATTCACGATGTATTCATAGTTGGAGAAAGCAAAGAAAATAAAAGGATCATTTTCGTACAACCGTCTTGGAAAAAGCTTTACCATTGACGGCTAGAGTCGCCGATTGGCTCGTAGCTCCTGCGAGATTAGACGCCGAGCACGTGTATTCGCCAGCGTGACTGGCTGCTACCGATTCGATCGTCAGGATACTGTTTTTTCTGCTTGTCGCCACTATATTGATATCGCTACGCGAGCGACGAATCGGCACACCGTTAAGTGCCCATGTGATCTCAATCGGCAAGTCACCTTTGAGTATCGAGCAACTGACGGTTATCGATTCGCTGGAACTCACCGGACCGTCGGCCATCGTGAAAGGAACGATTTGTGGAGCAACTGAAAATGCAGAAGACTCGTTACGCGTTATTGCGGAACTATCGGCAAGCCCGCAGTAACTCGCAACGAACTCATTTTGCACGTGATCGGTAAGTCATATCCTGAAGAGACGACGATCCTTTGATTTCGAAGCCGTCCGTTTCGCAGGTACCTATCTTTAGGCGAGGTCGAGATTAGGGATACATCGAACATAGGACGAGGATGCAGGATACATGTCAATCTTTTTCGCAGTCGTAAGCATGAAATTGAAGAAGAAGGAGAGAAGATTGGGAATTCGGAAATCGTACCGTTAACCGCTAGTGTGGCCGATTGGCTTGTCGACCCAGCTACGTTGGAAGCCACGCACGTATATTCTCCGGAATGACTCGCCGCTACCGATTCGATGCTGAGGATACTATTCTTTCGCGTTGTCGCCAAAATATTGATATCACTACGTTCGCGACGCATAGTCTCGCCGTTCAGCGCCCACGTGATTTCAATGGGTAAGTCACCCTTGAGAACGGAACAAGTTACGCTGATCGATTCGCCCGAACTGACCGGTTCTTCAGCGATCGTGAAGGGCGCTATTTGTGGCGCAACTGTAATACGTTCCTCTTATTTACCTCGCCGGACTAGCATTTTTCTTCATTGGGACGTAACAAATCGAGAAAGGATAAAGCACGCGCACGGCTAAGATTTTGTGTACTTTATCGTCATTCGCGATAGCTTCACCATGAAGATAGGTGATCTGGAAGGTTGGGGCATTCGCTGAAGAGTGGTTTGGCGTCTGATCTATGCTCTCTGTGCCCTTGTCCATCGCCACAAAACTGGCCGAATAACTTATCAACGACGGATGAAGAAATTCCTTGGAAAGTATTGGGTTATAAATGGGAGATGAGTATCTTATAAAAGTGCCAATTGAAGCAAAACGATGGGACTAAACGCCAACAAACCGTTAACGAAGAAAGTGCAGGGCTCATGTTTTCGCGGTACACTTAAAAACGATCGAGAAAAATTATAATTGCCAACAGTATCAACGAAGAATTGCAGCTTCTACGAGCGCGTTAACTCAGTGAAATGATTGAGGATTGACACAAGAAGAGAAAAGAAGGAAGCGATATACGAATGAACTACGTATTGTAACTTGAACATTTATTAAAGAAAAAAGGGCATTCGATTTTAAGAAGCTTTTTCAATTTCATCAATCAAACCGAGAAAAAATAATTCTCGGTCCTAAAAATAAATTACAAGCCCAACGCTAAAAGTTCCACCAAAGTTGAGCGGTTTACAATTACTTTCTCATTAACACACCGCAATATTGTGTGGGAATCATATGTAGATTTTGTGTCGGAACATAAATGTAAAATCTCACCAACTAAGCGCTTGCATAATATGCATTAAAAACCTTAAACCGAATAAGGCCTTTTTTCTCGATATTAGGATAATCAAAAAATGTACTGGCTTAATCAATAATAAAAATAATAAAAATCTCTCTCAGGTTGTATTCACTGACCACGTGTATATCGCCCGGCCCTTATGAAGGATTTACAGCTCAGAGGAGGCATGTGTAGAATGTTTAAACTGTGAGAAAACTTCAAATAAAAATAATAGCGTTCGCCTACTACACCATAGAATACGAAAACTTGCTTCAAACACAATGCTAGGGGATGTGCAACGTGAGGGAAAAAAGCGATCGTCTCCCGGGTACCGTTAACTGTCAATTCGGCGGAATAGCTCGTGGCTCCCGCGGCATTCGATCCCACACATGTGTATTCCCCTGCATGACTCGGACTTGCTGAATCAATGGAGATTAGACTGTTTCTCTTGGTCGTAGTGATAGAGATTGGCGGATGATTTCCATCGATCGCGATACCGTTGAGAGCCCACGATATGTCCAGCGGTGCGTCACCGCTCACGAGAGTACATACTCCCGATACCGATTCTCCCCAATTTACTGCTTTGTCAGCCATTTTGAATGGAGCTATCCGCGGAGGAACTATCACAGGAACGTCACAACGATATTACAGAACGACAAATTTCGATGAATCTTCGGCAATACAAGGAAACCTGTCGAGTACCGATCAAGGAGTCTTACAAAAAACTCGCGATTCGACAAAAAGGAGACATTAATCAACGCAAATGAAAGAACTGTTTAATTTAAGGGGTTTTCTCACTTTATACGCTAAAAAACCTATTTGCTGGAATTTTTTTAATAGATTTATATTATATTTATATAAAAGTTGTTACACTTAATAAATACACTTTCGAAATACATTAAAAATTTTTTAAATGTATTTATGTAACCCAAACAAACTGTAAACGCGTTTTTCTCGAAAGAACGTTTATCGACGACTTGTTGATAAAATCATCGAAATTACTGATCCAACCCTTATGAAATGTTAACCTCATATTCTTTACAACTATAGCTATAGTGCATATCGAGGACTTTTTTAAATTTTGACATTTACTATTTTTTTGCCAAACCGCTGAAAAAACACGTTTTTTTTTAAATGTCCGCCATTTACGTATCGTTTTAGGACATTTTTTCAACTACCATCTTCGTCTATAAATAGTGACTTAAATAAATAAATATTTTTTTTAAATGTATTTCGAAAGTATATTTATAAAGTGTAACAACTTTTATATCAATATCTATAATATAAACCTATCAAAGAAATTCATGAAAATAGCCTTTTTTAGCGTCTGAAGTGAGAAGACCCCTTAAGGATATGAAGAACGGCTGAAAATTTGAATTACGTTTTGACACGGGATACTTGACTGGCATATTGTGGACACTGCTTAGGATTGCTCGTTATGCCCCCTGCACTCGAATGTTATAATTCAGGATATTTTTTAAGACTTTCGTATCCGTAGGAAGAACCTTCGATCACCTGGTCTCCACTGAGGACACGATAAATGATTAAAAACGATATCGCGTCGAGGGTACCATGTCCTAGTCGCGAGATGAAGGATATCGAAGAAAGGCTCATAAATCTGCATAAGATCGATTATTATAAGCTGAACTGTACAAAACGTCAAGGGTATGGCGGAACGTTAAAAAGCTCATGCAGTGCGCGCAATACCCGGGAGTTCCATCGTTCAGGGACGTACGATGTACGTGTATCGCGTATGGCCAGCTTTGTGCAAGATAGTGCTTATTCTCGCATTACCCATCATCTATGCAAATTGTACTTTTGTGCAATGTTATGGGAATGTTGTGCTTAGATGCATTAGAGGCTTTTGTGCAGCAAGGATGAAGATTTTTCTTCCGCTATTGGGTTGCACCGTAAGAAATGTGCAATTCGAAAACCACTTGTAAAAAATCGAAACAGTCAAAACTATAAGGCGAATTCCAAGCTTTGATTCCACCCGCAAGTGTCTTTCTGGAAAATTGCGCGGTTCACGATCTTAACCCAACGAATTTGGTGAAAATTCTTGAAAACGTTTTCGTTTAATTACTAGACACATCGGCTGATATTATGTCCAAAGCTCAAAGGTAAGAAAAATAGCGTTTTTTTTTAAATTCCGGCTCATAGATTGAAATTAATAGTTAAAAAATATAAATCGTACAGCCGCTCTCACGGAAGCTTGCTGCCATGTCCTCAACATTTTCGGACGAATGAATATCATAAATCATGCCGAGTCCAAAACTCCGCTTCAGCTCTAAACATTAACCACCTCTAATAATAATTATTCGAAAACTTTTATTTATCTTTCTCGCGCTCACATGTCGTTTTCTATTTCTCGTCAGAGCGGAATCGTCTCACGTCATATGTAAATCGTTAAATATTTTCCCCAATACGCTTGCTGAACACTGGACTGGAAATTCCGTGGTTTTTTTTTATAATTGACGGAATCAGTGCATCATGTGAGCAAAGTTACAAAAATGTTCACCGATTCGTATGAATTGGATCAACGGATATACATGGAAGGGAATACGAGAAAAGAGAGGGCGAGTTTTCACTTTTTTAGGCAATAGAAGAACATTCTTCATGACCGGTAAAATAATCGGTGTACCATTGACTGACAAATCAGCGACGTGTTCGGCCAAACCGGCCGAATTATTAGCGTGGCAAGAATAAACGCCTGCGTGACGAGCCGCCACGGAATCGATGGTCAGGGTGCTCGCGCGTTTGCTACTCCTTCGTATCACGATGTCAAGATGTTGAGGATTGACCGACTCTGCGTTGACAACGATCGGACGACCGTTCAGGGACCAAACGATTGCCACAGGGAGATCGCCCTTGATCACGGCACACTGAACGGTCGCCATGTCACCGGCGTTCGCTGCTTCGTCGCCAAATGTGAACGGGGCTATTTGTGGCGCTACTGCAATTTTTTGTCGAAAGCTCCGTGACTTGAGTAATGGATCGAAACTATTGTCAACGAATCGATCATACAACGTTTTTCCTCTTTGAAAAATGGATTATTGGTGAGCATCGGCGCCGAAATTCGGCACTATTTGAACTTATGTTACACGGTATATTTTATTATACGTTTAGGGGTCTCAAGAAGAAAAATGGCGAAAACATCAACGAATGCGTTGCGGATAAAGAAAATGATCGCTGCATTTTTAAAATAGTAATCTGGGACCTTTATGCAACACAGACAATCATGAAGGATCGTTGCCGCTGATATTTCCGTGCATTGCCCAATGATATATATATATATATATTTTTTTTAATATCGTCGACCGATTCGAGCATGAATTGCCGTCATTTTTTAATTAAAAAGCGAGTTTGAAATGATCACGAAGGAATGTTCGATTTTTTTCTTCTGGTACTTGATTACTTTGATATTTCAATGGTCAGCCGTTTATTTAACAATAGAGTTCTTCGATATGAAGCCGTATATATGTTTAATGTTTTACGTATATGTTATCCCAATGTTGGGCTGCCTATTTATAAGAACCTTTTCAATCACGGTAATTCTCGAAACTTTACACAAATGTGGCGACAATTATGAATCTTTTAATTTTACCAAAAACTGAAAATATCTACGTTGAAATAAAAGACTCTTATTTTCTTTCTGCAAGTTCATTGTTTTGCTCGTCTCTATGTAAAATAGCAGCAAAGTTAATCAAAATTTCTGGAAAAAGATATACGAAGAACATTTTTGGGAATTTTTTTCCTCCGGTCGATACAACCACTATCCATTTTAAGGCTTTTCAATCAATTCGTGACCACAAGGAAAATAATGCAGCGATGTAAAACATGGGGTCAATTTAACGAAATACCAGCACGTTTACTTTTTTACCATGGTAATTTCTTTGAGCAAATTATCGTTCCAATATTTTTGTCTAGATGAAAAAGAGTATTCAAATCAATAAAGATGCCTTCATCATCGTCGTTGTAAAAAAATCAGAAAAGTGGCTGACGAATGAACTCCGCCATCCATTGACTCGATTAAATCAACGATTAACATGCCTTTTGTGCAATTCATTGGAGTGACACCTACTGTCACTTCACTACGTTAACAACTGCAAGGTCAATTCGCAACGAAATTTAGTGAAATAGTAAAAAATAGTATGGCCAGTTCTTCGTGTACAGGTAAGATGAGCTTGGGAGTCTGCAATCTACAGGAGGCCAAGAAAGTAAGCGGGAGATAAGGATGGCGAGCCGTATATTCGCATATTACGAATCACAGGGTAAATTCAGTGTATCGTGTAAGCGTCGAACTGCCGTCGACTGAAGTTCACATTATAGTTCGCGTTTTCTTTTCTTCTTAAGGGAGACTTTGTCCTTGAAATTTTGAAAAAATCAATTTGAGCTCAACATGAGCAGCTAGAAGAAGAGGAGGGATGCCTCTATGGACCAGGCATTGCCGATTAGCGGTAATTATAAACACATTTGTGTAAACACATTACAAAACTTTAAACGCGTTTTGCTCGAAAACGCGATTTTAAAAATGGCTGACATTCTCCTGACCGCTGTAATTAACATACCGACCTGAAATTTGGAGAGCATACTCAGAAAATATGTCTTCGCGGAATGACGGATCGTTTTTTCGATATATATATTTTTGCATTTATTATTTATCTTTTTATGCGAAAAAAAACGCGAAAATTCGATTTTTTTTAAATTGCCGCCATTTTCCGAAATTTGTACAAAATGAAAAACCCATCCGTCATTCCATGACCAAAGGGTCACAGATTGATAATATGCTTTGAATTTGTGTTTCAGATCAACAAAGAGGGGGCAGTGATGTCAGCCGTTTACCTCCCGCGATTTGAGGACCTGTTTTCGCGGAGCTGCAACGGCCGCCATTTTGTTTTTTTTTTTCAAAAAAAAAAAAAATTTCAACATTCTGTCTATCATGAATAAAAGCAAGAAAAAAACCGCACTCAAAAAGCTTTACTCGTTTCCTTTAAAAAAAATAAAATGTAAACACCTGAAATATGGCACTCCAAGGACAAAGTCTCCGTTAATACTCCGAATATTTCGAGATATGGGGGATGCAAATAGTCACGAAATGCCGGGCGCGACCAGCGTGCACTGCGAATATAACACGAGTCATCGAATTTGTTCCTGGTTGTCGTATTTTTTGTATATAGTTTCGGTGACAATAGATATTTCATTTTCAAAATTAGTACAGTCACGAATAAACTCATTGATGATTTACTTTTCACAATAAGTGTAGATAAATATGTACACGCATAAATACTCATTTATTAACGATAACCAAGTGAACAACATCAATGACGAAAATACAGCAAGGCAACTCGATGTTCAACAAATAAAAATCAATATTTTAATCAAAAGAGCACGCTACCGACACAGTATACGAGAGAATTGGAAAACCGTGGAATCTGTAAAAGTTCGCACTACCATTGACAACAAGAAGTGCCGTGTGACTGTGAGACCCAGCAGAGTTGGCTGCTACGCACTTGTATCTACCGGCGTGTCTAGCGGACACGCTATCGATGCTCAAGAAGCTGACCCTCTTATTATTATTGATGATATTAATGTCTCCGTGTTCGTAATCGCGCAACGGGACATCATTGAAAGTCCAGGTCAGATTGACCGGTAGATCACCCTTGATGATCGTGCAGGAAACGGATAGCATTTCGCCTGAGTTGAGGGGATCGTCTCCGAACGAGAACTGTAGGACCTGCGGCGCGACTGCATATCGGGAAGATTTTTTCCGATATATTGGTACATCCATTTTTACATTTATGAAGCTATGGGTACCATCCTGAGCGGCGAATCGGGCATTCTATTATTTGAACGTGTGAGGAAGGTTTCGAGTCTATCCTGCTGCCAGGTAGTTGGGCCTTTTCTGTTCGATTTACATCGCGAAGATAGATGTTGCAAGTATTTTGGAAAACGAATTTTCTGTTTACAGAAGTATGATTCTTTAAGGGGTCTTCTCTTCAGACGCTAAAAAGGCTATTTTCATGAATTTTTTCGATAGGTTTATATTATGGATATTGATATAAAAGTTGTTACACTTAATAAATACACATTCGAAATGCATACATTTTTTAAAAATTTACAACTATAGCTATAGCGCATGTCAAGGATTTTTTTAAATTTTGATATTTACAATTTTTTTTGCCACAAACGGTGAACAGACACGTTTTTTGTTTTTGTTTCGAAAAATGTGGGCCATTTTGTTATTTTTGCATATATAAAAAATCGTATGATACGCGCTATAGCCATTAACATACTCAATTTAAGACGGTTTGATTTTTTTGTTTTGGATGCTCCATCTCCGAGATTTCATCAACAGCGCAGATCTGCAATTTTTTTAGGACATTTTTTAACTACCAATTTCGTCTATAAATAGTGACTTAAATAAATGTATATATATTTTTTATTTAATTTCGAAAGTGTATTTATTAAGTATAACAACTTGTATATCAATATCTATAAGATAAACCTATCAAAAAATGCACGAAAATAGCCTTTTTAGGGTCTAAAGAGAGAAGACCCCTTAAGCCGATACTGCTCGTGCTTCGTGTGGATGGTTCAAATTTTCCCCAACGTTTGGAATGTTATCAAAAATGATTCAATCGTCACGACTACAATATTTTAAACGTTCAACACCGAGAATTCCAAAAGACAACGCACAGGAAACTGCCAAGAAGAAATGCGAATTTTGGCGAGTAATCAATCAATTTTTCTAAAGATTTGTTCAACATCTTTTCTTCCAAAGAAATTAATTAACACTGTTATTATTGTTATTATTCGTGTAAATATCGAATATTCTCACTGAGGTAGCGTTAGTACTGCCATTATTGTTAAAAATGCACGTCCAAATGAATTTCTTCCACTCGACCAATGTTCGTTTTCGAACATCGCGATTATTTGGCAAAAATTACGCGAAGCATTTTCCAAGCAAATAATTTCGGACGTGGACGTTAGGACCGAGTGACTTGGAGAAACGATCGCTCATCCCATCGAGGCTCACAGCGGCTATGCCCATAAAAAAATGGGAAGGGTGGGCGAAATTAAAACTTCTCCTCCTACTCTACTCTTTTTTTTTCCACTCGCGAAAAAACAATCATTGCAAGTGTATCCGCCTATTCCGCCTACTGAAACAAGTCGAAAAATAGGGATTTCGTGCGTTCGGGCTTGTGCAAAGTGGCGTAATTAACGGAACGGCAAAAACTATTGTAGCTCGGACAAGTGCACGCAGGGGTAATTTCATGGGAAAACAACAGAACGCTGTAAAGTATAATAAAAATATAATTAAAAAAAAAACACTCAAGATTTAAAAAAGGAACGATCGCAAAATAATAATTAATTCTGTATGAGTGGATATGTGTGTTTGTGTGTGTGTGCGAAAGAAGAGCAACGCGAACCGTTCACGGTGAGGATAGTCGAGTATGAGGACGTTCCTGCGGCGTTCTCGGCCGTGCAAACGTAATCCCCCGCGTGTTTCGCGGTGATGACTGATATCATTAGCATGCTAACGCGATCGGCGACCTTCTTAGCGATCACACCGGATGAACCGCCCGTCTCGAATCCCGGATACTTCCACCGTATCGTCAATGGCAAATCGCCGGTCGGCACGATGCACTGCAGATTTGCGAATTCACCGGCGTTCATCGGCAGCTTCGTGAACGCGAAATCTTGTACAGTCGGTGGCACTGAAGTTTACCCAACTTTGCTTTTTCTTTAACGTTCACTGTTCGTATTCCGTGTGTCTATTATGTATTGTTATTGTGCGTTTGTCGATGAGAACGAAATACTAGTTTTTATTCTCGGGCTTAAGGGGTCTTCCTTAGACGCTAAAAAAGGCTATTTTCGTGAATTTTTTTGATAGGTTTATATTATAGATATTGATATAAAAGTTGTTACACTTAATTAACACACTTTCGAAATACATTAAATTTTTTTTTCAATGTATTTATGCAACCGCAACAAACTTTGAACGCGTTTTTCTCGAAACAATGTTTTTCGACGGCTTGTTGATACAATTTTCGAAACTACTGAACCGGTCCTTATGAAATTTCAACCACATATGCTTTGCAACTATAGCTATAGTGCATATCAAGGATTTTTTAAATTTGGATGTTTTCTATTCTTTTTTGTTTTTTTTTTCTAAAAAAATTCTAAAAATGTTATAATTTTTTTTCTAAAAACACGTTTTTTGTTTTTTCGAAAAATGTCCGCCACTGTTATTTTTGCATATATCAAAAATTGTAGGATATACGCTATAGCCATTAACATACTGAATTCAAAACCGTTCGATTTTTTGGTTTCGGATGATCCATCTCCGAGATTTCATCAACAGCGCAGACCTACAATTTTTTAGGACATTTTTTTAACTACATATTCGTCTATAAATAGGGACTTAATTAAATAAATAAAAAATTCTCAATGTATTTCGAAAGTGTATTTATTAAGTGTAACAACTTTCATATCAATATCTATAATATAAACCTATAAAAAAACTCATGAAAATAGCCTTTTTAGCGTCTGAAGTGAAAGACCTCTTTAAAAAAATCCCGAAAGCCTTGTCTGTGTACGTTTGTACGTGGATCGTAACAAAAAGTGAGTTAGGCTGATGATTCTGAGTTCTTCGCGACGCAATTAGGTCTGATAAAAACCAATCACAAAAGACGATAAACACGATCATTTTCAAATAACATAAAAAAGAGATCGACCAATCGTTTTGTGTTATAATATAACAAACGGATGTTCGAAAAAAATTGTTTTACGTTGTAAGAAATAAGTTCGTTCATACTTCGCACTGCGTGTGCTTTTGTTTATTAATTTCAATATTCCGCACTTTGTTTTTCAATTTTTTTGAATGCTGTATTCGTGGAATCTTTTGTTCAAAGAGCTGGAAACATGTTGAGTACAATGTATAATCGGTCTACGAAGTAGAGGAATATATTCTATGCACATTTTGAAATACGCACGAAACATTTTTAATAGGTAAATTATTTTAGAATGTATTAAGAGAAATTAAATTCTTCTGACTGTCAGACATGTGTTTTAAACTTATTTACGATTTTAAAAAAGTTTTTGTTATTGAAAATTGATCTTCTAAATGTCTTTGTAGTTGATTTGTTCAGGTTTTCGCCACGAAGCACTGAAAATCTGATCGAACCAACCCTCTGTGTACATCCTTCACATCAACGAGATTCCTGTCAGGGATGCGATATAGTTTCCAGGGGTTTTCAAATTACTGGATCCAGATGGAAATAACCATAAACCAAAGTATATATATGCAAAAATAAAAGGTATATGCATATAATATATGAAAAAAATATATACATTTATGTGAAAGAAAGTTTTTTTTGTCAAGTTCGTTTTGTTATTGGGTAGCTGTTATTTTCTATGGCAACTGGTCCCATTTTTATATATAGTAAATAAAAATGTTTAAGGCTGTGATTAATATATAGAGATAAATGGCTGAGAGACGCTATATTTTTTGTTGTTTTTATTACCCGGAAAATGTAACTAAACTTATATCAATTTATACATACTAAACACAAAGGAAGTAAAGAACAAATGTCCTTAAGTAACACAATCTGATGTAGGTTCTCACGATGATGGAATAAATAATGTACATTGGCAGGGATTTCAAGAATAATGAACGATTTCGAATAGTAAACGAAATTCAATCTCATAATGATTGTATAAATTATATCCGAATGCAAACTTTGTTCAATTTTAGATCAACCAAATGTCCAATTTGAAAGAACGAAGTAATTTAGTTGACGTCTTGAAAATTTTCACAAGGATTGAACTTCCGAAAATGATATTCGTTTTCTCACTGATATATTTGACTATCTTGTCTCGTAGTATCAAGCAGATGGCATGAAACAATCAAACGGTGGAATGTCTTGGCATAGATTTGATTCTTTACGAAGTAAGTATAGTTTTATTGCTATTTTCATAGCTCCCTGAAGACTAAAATACTTATTAAATTCGAAAATAATGCAAATATTGCGGAATGAATTATTGCAATCAAAGTTTGAGCATCTTGTCATTCGGAAATCACTAATAAGAAAAACTCTGTTAACTCAGTACGAATGTGACGCGATTGCAATGTGAAATGCATTTTCAAAGGGATTTTTCGTGTTATTGCATCTTATTCTATTAATATACACGGTCGGTTACCTGAATCTGACTTTTCTAAACTATTTTCCTACGAAAAAAGGTGTATTTTTTTATTATCGTGAGAAATATAAAATTCAATCGAATACAGAATGCAATGCAACAAAAAAGCAGTAATCGGCAACTTTTGTTAAGTACAAAAGATCGGTCTTTTGTTAGTCTGGCAGTATTTTCTTCACAATATTTCTCTTCGTACTCTTAAGAGGTATGCATAAGCTTGGAATTAATAAAAAATCGCTTTGGTTCATTTTATTTTCTTATTGCGTAGAGTTTTGACTTTGATTTGTTTCAAGGATTTTGTAAACAATCCAAAAATTGACCGAGTTATGACGATTTTAGTGAAGCAGGCCAGTACTTCCCGTTGCGTTACGGTTCCAGCGTTGCGCCGTGCTTTGTATGATTTCTAAGGGCATTGATTTGACTTTGTCCAACCGGGCTGTTTGATCGTTATACAGTGCAAGAATCGCAGATTGAAGGTACGAAAAATAATTGTGATTTTATCTCAAGCAAGTAGTCCATACACCAAGGCACTTTCTTACAATTAATTGTTTCAAATAACAATTGGAACGAAAGAGTGCATTTCATAGATAGAAATTTTTAATAAAAGATGTTTAATTTCTTTACTAGCTCTATTAGTAATGTTCTAATTAACTCATCGTTTTGTTCTTTTCACTCATTGTTCCGTCTCTCTTATAAAAATGTTCCTTGTTCATATCTCCATTAATAATGAAGCTAGCAAAAAAGTGACACAAACCTTTTTTATTGTCAATTAAAAAAGAAACACCTTTTATTTCAAAATTCTTTCTACGCGATGCACTTTTTCGTCACAATAATCATTGTAACAATTAAATTGTTTATAACGAAAAACAAAAACGATTCTTGAACAACATAAATGTCCTATTCGTATTGCTCGTACCCGGAACCATAAAGTACCACCGAAGATATTGAGCAATCCGAAACATTTATACGAAAATCGTATACGGAAAAAGTGGGCTTAGTACGTTTTCTGCTCTTGCGTTTATCTCGAAAGTATACTTTGCAATTTGGCGTACGTCATATGTCAAAATGTAATCTCCCGATTTACTTCAAATTTGGACTGAACATATTTTATAACATATTCAATCGACAAACCGGATGATTTTTTCATATGTTTTTCCGTTTGTTAATAACAAACGTTTAGGGTCGTTGTTTTTGTCGAAAATCGTCATTTTTTTTAACAGTGAAATGTATTCAAATTTTTTAATTCCGAAAAAGTATCCGGTGCGTTTGTAGCTTCACCATTGTACTAAAAGTATATTTTTCCATTTTTTTTAGTTTGGATGAATCTAGTTACCGGAATCATGTACGCGACCGAGCCGTGCAGAGGCTAAAGGCCTGAGATTAAATAACAATGGTTACGTTGTTTATAATATATTTTGTAATTTAAAAAAACGGTGACATGTCAAGACTATGTACTATCTGTGTGCGAATGATTGACCTTACCATACCAATACCTGAGACAAAAAAAAAATTGAAAATCGATCTGTATTTTAACTTCAAGGTTACGCATACCCCTTAATGTTACTTTAGTTTACTACTTTAGGCCATACTTTGTATGGCCTATAAATGGCCATAAACTTGATTTCTATTAAATAATGTAAGAAATATAAGATGAATTCGTGGCCAATGACTCCATAATTTAAGGTCGTTTAGCGTTTTGACATAATAATAAAACAATTATTTAAAATAAGCGAATGAAAAAATGATTTCACAGTTAATAGACTGATACACGAAAAATAAAACGAGTATAAACAAAGAAGCAATAATACCTGACAAGGAACATCCCTCAGGTGACACCCTTCGATTTTGTTGAAATTTCGATATGTTATAAAGCACCGAAAAGTAAGCGATACGTATTTTATCGGCGGAAGAAGGGTTTCAAGGGGTGAAACCACCCCTCGAAAAAAGGCATCTCTAGGGATAATATAGCAGTTTCACACACAAGGAGTCCACCGATTTTAATGAAACAAAAACGAAAATTCTTCGAATCCAAAGCAATGGAAAATCCACTATAGTGGCATTGCAAAAAAAAATTAAGGATAAACCACCCCTATATTAAGGGATGGGTTCACCTATTAAAGCTGTTTTTCCGCCGATAAAAAAAATACGTATCGCTTATTTTTCGGTGCTTTATAACATCCAAATTTCAACAAAATCGAAGGGTGTCACCTGAGGGATGTTCCTTGTGAGTAAGTAAGCTAAGATAGAGTTCTCTGAATTTGTCGTCGCCAACTACCTCATATTACGTAGTAATGGGCAAAAAGTTCATTTGATTCAATTGCACACTGAAAGAAAAAATCGTTCATCCATCCAAAATTCAGTTGGTTTAAGGGAGCCTTTGTCCTTGAAATTTGCAAAAAATCAATTTGAGCTCAACATGAGCAGCTAGAAGAAGAGGAGGGATGCCTCTGTGGACCAGGCATTGCCGATTAGCGGTAATTATAAACACATTTGTGTAAACACATTACAAAACTTTAAACGCGTTTTTCTCGAAAACACGTTTTTAAAATTGGCTGACATTCTCCTGACCGCTGTAATTAACATATCGACCTGAAATTTGAAGAGCATACTCAGAAAATATGTCTTCACGGAATGACGGATCGTTTTTTCGATAGATACATTTTTGCATTTATTATTTATCTTTTTATGCGAAAAAAACGCGAAAATTCGATTTTTTTTAATTGCCGCCATTTTCCGAAAGTTGTACTAAACGAAAAACCCATCCGTCATTCCATGACCAAAGGGTCACAGATTGATAATATGCTTTGAATTTGTGTTTCAGATCAACAAAGAGGGGGCAGTGATGTCAGCCGTTTACCTCCCGCGATTTGAGGACCTGTTTTCGCGGAGCTGCGACGGCCGCCATTTTCGTTAAAAAAAAAAACTTTTTAACGTTCTGTATATCATGAATAAAAGCAAGAAAAAACCGCACGCAAAAAGCTTTACTCGTTTCCTTTAAAAAAAATGAAATGTAAACACCTGAAACATGGCACTCCAAGGACAAAGTCTCCGTTAACAAAATGTATCTTCAAATACGTTCAACTTGATTTAAAAAATGTAAAATAGTATAGTAGTGTGAACTGTAGCTTATTTAGCATGTCTGAGTAACTGTTGAAACAACAAAATTTCGTGACAACAAAATGCATTTTGCACATTCAACGATTCTTTTTTCTCAGTGCATCCAAATGAGTTCATAGCTACCGAAAAAAAAGACACACGGGTATACTGTTCAGCCGAATGTAAAAGTGTCCCATGTCTGATTACACGTAAAAAAACACGGCCACCTGACTGTTTCGCACAAGAACTATAGGCAATGTGAACGTACGAGAAAAATGGAACGAAATTTCTGTCCATCGATAATTCGAAAACACGATGGACGAATTTCGCGCGGAGAGACTCGAGTCAGTGGAGCGTCGGATGTATCGAAAAATATCGCGAACCCGCGAACAGGCTGTTTTTTCTCTTTGCCTTATCCCCTACGGTGCAATATAAGAAGCCGGAGGAACCGCAGATCGGGCGGATATGGGACGAAGAAGAAAAGAGCACAAACGGAGAACGACCGCGGAGCAGGTGTGCGCAGAGATTCAGGAACACCTGCCACTCCCGGGGTTTTATACCGCGCGTCGTACTATGAGATATTTCTCCGCCTCTGAAACTCGGCCTAGCCCTGGACGAACTCACACCAACGAATAAACGGAAAAACATCGTAATAAATATTTTCGCGAACGATGCTGCAAGAAAAAAGCATGTTATCCCTGCCCTGACGTACACCGTGACACGTTACTCGAATATATATTTCATTCGAAGACATCTGAAAAACCTGTGAAAAAAATGTATTAGACACGTTATTTACCCAGACACAACACACGAATGAACAATTCCTGAAAAAACAACCTGCGGAATAAACGTTACAAGAAATATGTCGGCTAAGTACAGTCTTCGATTCATGTGATAATTTGCCGGCAACTCGACTTTGATTGATCCGTGTATTCTGTAAGGGTAACGACCGCGGACGAGATGACGAGCGAATGCTTGTGGCACGTTTTTTGACTTACGAGGCAGCAGTAAAAGAAATCGGCAAAAAACTGTCGCCGAAATATCAAAGTTCGAAGGAATGAAATTCTGTTCCATTATACGTTCTACTAAATAATGCATTTAAAGTAATAAAATCGTTAAACTCGCACCAAATGCAAAATCAGTCCTTTTCGAATTCTCTATTTATAAGTTTTGCCCCAGAAAATATTGTATATTGCAGGTTTTTGTTTAGGGTAATTGAATTGAAAATTCTATTCTATATTGCAATCGTAACTCGTGAATGAAATTATCAAAGCTAATCGAGCTTCGCCTTCCTTGAGCTCGAAATATTTAAGAATATTTTGGAATGTACTCTCGTTTTAAAAAACGGCGTTTAAAAAAAAACGCCGTAAAATTTATAAATATACGAGGAGGCTAATGTAATCTTTTTTTCATCCTTATTTTTCAAACCCCAAATACACGAAATATAATAATTTCGTACGTTTCATCAATTTTTTAAGTTTTATGTGATAAAACAATATTTTATTGTAGTATTTTCCTTCGGCCCTTACTGAATCTAGAAGCCAACGAATGTACGTTCCGTTTCGGACTTGATTTCTCATTTAGAAAGTCCGTGTGAATTTAATCCGTATAGAATTTCCCACACGATCCGAAAGTACAGTATCGGCGATGCAAATCATAATTACAATTGAGAGTCGAATAAAACGCGTTTTTCCGGTCGTCATCGGTCGCGATAGCTCGAGTCAGCACTGCTGCCACATGATTATCGTGCAAAAATTCGTTCGGATCTTTACTCCTTGAGCTCGGCACGTGTTGCCGTTCGGACAAAACGTGGGCGAACAATGGAAGGTGAACCACCTTCTATTACATCATAACGCATTACTACCTCGCTTGTTAATTTTTCCATATTCAAACTGAAGGTAAACGCAAAACAATATATCTGCTATAAATATCCTGATTATTTTATCGGGGGACAATCGCCCTATTTTTAATTTGACGTTAATAAGTTTTCCGGAAAATTTCCGAAAGTTCTCACAACTCGATCATCCCGCTGAGCCTTTCGATTGATATTGCAATTCGAAATAAAGCTTATGGGAATTCGGATGACAATTTCATCCTTCACACGGAAGTTACTCCAAAAGAATAATACGCCATTGCGAATTGGTTTTTGGCTAGTGATTCATATGTAAAGTGTCCTTAAGGTCGAATTAAACCGACTTCGTCAAGTAGTGACATTACAATTGAGAAAAAGTGCAGGAGGATGCCAGGAACGAATCGAGTTGTGAGAACGTGCAGCAGTGCTGACTCGCTTTTTTAGCGGATGGACAAAAATCGACCCCCGCGATTGGAGTATTGGGAAGGATTTATCAAAATGACACAACTTACCCATAACTTGGACTTCGAGAGTTCCCCTGGCGCTGTAGCCTTGGGCGTTGCGGGCGACGCAGGTGTAAGTTGCTTGGTCGCTGTGACGTTCGACGTTCTCGATAATGAGAGTACCATTGGGGAAAACTTTCTGCTTTCTGTTGATCGGGAGAACTCGGGTGTCGCGTTCCCAGACGATGCTCTCGATCGGATATCCGGCCACGGGACAAGTTACTCGCAGAGTCTCACCAGCCACGATTGCCTTCTTGTCCATGTGACGAATAAAGGGCAAGCCATAGACGTTGAGACGCGCTGCGTGTTCTGCCGCTCCAACCTTCACAGAATTCAATACTCTGTGTCAAACTATATTCTCAAAAAGTTATTTATTGGCAATCTGCACAGGGTCGAGACGTTAATGGTATCCACATATTCGCAACTTAAAGGGTCTTCTCACTTTAGACGCTAAACAAATTTATGTATTTAATTAAGTCACTATTCATAGACGAAAATGGTAGTTGAAAAATTGTCCTAAAAAATTGTAGGTCTGCGCTGTTGATGAAATCGCGGAAATCGATCATCCGAAATAAAAAAATCAAACGGTTTTAGATTCAGTATGTTATTTTTTACGATTATTTATATATTTTACATATTTTATACGATTTTTTATATATGCAAAAATAACAAAATGGCGGACATCTTTCGAAAACACAAAAAAAGTGTTTTTTTTTCACCGTGTTTGGCAAAAAAAAATAGTAAACATAAAATTTTTTTAAAATCCTTGATATGCGCAATAGCTATAGTTGTACAGACTATGTGGTTAAAATTTCATAAGGATCGGTTCAGTAGTTTCGAAGATTTTATCAACAAGCCGTCGAAAAACGTTGTTTCGAGAAAAACGCATTTAAAGTTTGTTTGGGTTACATAAATACATAATTTTTTTTCAAATGTATTTCGAAAGTGTATTTATTAAGGGGTTAGGCCACTCTAAAATTTTCCAAAAATCGATTTAACAAATTTTTTTATGGTCCTCTAGGACCTCAAAAATGATGTCCCAAATGATAATGGCCGGTAAAAATCTCTAAGTACAGGGTTTTCGAATTTTAGTACAAGGTCGCGTGGTCCGCAGCTCACTACTCAAAACTTCAAACGCGTTTATCTCAAAACTGCATTTTTTAAGTTGGCCGGAAACATAACTCGGAAAATTATCAGCCGATTCACTTGAAATGTTGAATATATATTGAAAAATACATTGTCTATGGAAGTACGTAGGATTTTTTTTATATTGCATAGTTCATTTGTTATTAACAATTATCTGACGATTTTTTAGGCAAATCCTTCACTCTCCACTTTAGAAGTGCGACATTTGGCCATAAATCAATTTATCGAAAAAAAATGCATTGGCTATTATAATTAACAAATTACAGCAGCTGCTTGTCCGGCTGTGGACCCTGGAAAAACGGAGACGTCATCGCAAAAACGCTGTACAGTCGCCATTTTGAAATTAATCGCTTCAAAAAAATTATTGTATACCATTACTGATATGTATGATAAACACCCTTTTTTGTAATGTCGATTTATTTTGTAGTTTTTCGGAAAAAAAAATCCCCGAAAAGCCCATTTTTCCCGTCTCTGTATTTTATTTGGAGATTTAATTTGGCTCGAACCTATCGCTCTCAGGAATTGAGAAAAGAACACCAATTTTTCTCACAACGAAAGTTTTACGACAAAAATAAAATAGTAATGAAATAACATGCAGTTTTCTAATCTGCGTGTTTTCAAACTCTCGAGATGTGGCCCTGACGTTTAATTATTTCTCACCTTCGATGCCGCAATGCATTTGTACAATCCTCCGTCGTTGGTGTGGATGCTCGAAATGTTGAGGTGCGAAACGACATCGCCGTTGACCTTGACGTATTGTCCAACCTGAAGTCGTTCGGTGTTAGAAAGCCGTTTGCCATCGAGTTCCCAGGTGATCTCAGGAGTGGGATTTCCGCTAGCGATGCAGTTCAGGAAAACGCTGGGTCCCGGCTGAAGAGTTTCCTCCGCGAAGGCCTTCTTGATCTGGGGTGGCTCAACTGTCGATATCGTTTACGGGTTTTTACCTCTACTGTGAGCTACGAGGGCTGGGGCATTAAAAGCGAACTCCGCGAAATAATAACCTCTAGATATGCCACGTATCACTCCATCAGCTTTCATACCCTTCGGAGCCACATTTTTTATACTAACTTCACCAAGTATACCCATTAATTATGGATACTTTTGCCTCGTGGAAATTTCCTAAGTAGACACTTATATAATGAGTGATTTGTCGTCAATTCTATACTTTCATTTTTACATAATATTCCTTTGGAGAATGAATGTTAATGCTTGTTACTCGATATGTCATTTATCCAACGTGAGAATAGCGATCAAACGAAATCAACTAGCTTTTTTGAGAAACAAGAATAAAACATGACACAATATAGCGTAGATGATTATCATTAAATATAAGAAGTAATTTGTACACTACAATAAAAGTGAGACCAGATAAATAATTATAAAAAGTTGTACAACATTTATTTCGGATTAACCGTGGTTTCAGTTATCCGTGGATTGTTCGGCCCGAGGACCCCGGTTAATCGGGGTCTTACTGTACATTATACTGGCCATAGGGGCCGTCCATATATTACGTCATCGATTTTGTGTTGATTTGTTCCCCCCCCCCCCCCCCAAATCATCGTCTTGTTCCTATAGTCATAAGTCAATTATCGTTACCATCAGCCGACGACCACCCCCCCCCCCCCCGCCCCTATTTTAAAATGACGCAATTTATGGACGGCCCCATACCACCACCATTATTTCCTTCAATGGTGCATCATCGAGAGATCCCTTCCCAATTAGAAAATACTGCACAACAAACAAATTGCGCTTAGGTGTCGTTTAATTCGTAAGATATCGGATTCGAGTTGTCTGAGAAAAGTGTATACGTTTGAAACGTTTGGTGAAAAATCATGATTCAAGGTCATGATATCATAGGTCGTTGGATTCGTCTGAATATCAGCTACAACGTCTTAATAAAAAAACATGGTCCCATTTCGTTTAATTCGTAAGATATCGGACTCGAGGTGTCTGAGAAAAATGTATACGTTTGAAACGTTTGGTGAAAAATCATTTCAAGGTCATGATATCATAGGTCGTTGGATTCGTCTGAATATCAGCTACAACGTCTTAATAAAAAAAAAAACATGTTCCCATTTGAAAAAAACATTGATGACCCTGAGAACGTAAAAACTATGACCTTGGCAAAAAATAAATTTTTCACCACTGTATGAGCCCTTCGAAATCAATCAAATTACCTCCTGACATTTTTTCGTCACTCTAAAGGTAACGGGGATATTTGGGGTGGTCACGTTAAACGGTCCACCCTGCAAACCCTATTCATGTTAATCTACGGCTTGAATTTCCCGTGTTTATAGCAATAAACATAACAAGCAATAAACATCACGAACAAATCTTTCGGGCGAATCTACATCAGTCTAATTCCATAGCATGATCACAATATCGCCATAGCAACAAATGATTGTCGCAACTGGAATTCAATAATTTACTTACATCGTCCTCCAAGTTTAAGTTCAGCAGTGGCTTGCGCACTTTCTTGATCATTCCGAACGAAGCATTGATACATTCCCTTGTCCTCTTTCTTGACACTATCAATTCGCAGCACTGGGTCCTGGAGACCGAGAGGTTTTCCGTCCTTGAGCCATGAGATAGTTTTGATAGGATTTCCGTGAACGGTGCAGGTGAAGGTGGCTGGTCTTCCGAAGTCAACGGTCTGCGTTCTAGGCTCGATTTCCGCTGCCAATGGTGCGGTTACCGTCAAAACGGTTTCCACGCTTTCGCCTCCCACAGAATTGTTTACGATGCACAAATATTTTCCGGAATCTTCGACCCTAGCCTCGCGAATAATGAGAGTTCCGCTGACTTGGCGAACGCGCTCGTTCAACTGGACAGGTTGTCTCCTTGATGTTCCATCGATGAACTTGTACCATCTGCAATCATAAAATATGACAGGTGCTGTATTCGACTGTTCTTTTCCTAATCGATGATTCTTCATTGGGCTCTGCTAAATAGGGTTCCTTATGAAGTCCCTGACACCTTGACTGCCCCCGATACAAGGTACATACCATCGAACTCTGGATAACACAATTCACTACGAAAAAACTGCCAAGTTCTCGCAATTTTTTCGCGGCATGTTCGATGCACAGAAAAACCGCAGATTTGAAACAACCAATGTTGCAGAAATTTAAACACCGATGGCTGGTCTTCGTTATCGTGAGGTTTAGAATGAAAATGCACACATTTCCTAGGAACTAAAGGCTAGATCTCGTTTTTGTTTTGAGGAAAAATTACGGCAAACTGGTTTTTTATTGTTGTGACTTTACTATTGAAAATATTTCGTGCGAGATTGATTTTGTTACCTACTGAACTTGCCAAAAAAGATTTTAATGGCTTTGGTAATTCACCGGCAATGATGTTCTATTATTGCATTATCGTGAATTCCAAATATACGGTACCGAAGAGTATTCACAAAAAAAACTACTTGGCTTACTTATTCCCTACGCACGATTGTGGACACGCGATCAGTCTAAGATATCCAAACTTGAAATCTTTCTATTTAATATTTCATCGCCTTTGTTTTGCTACATTAAAGAACAAGACCCGACCGAAACAAGAATTTAAAAACAACGCGACCCAAGCATTGAAGATTGAAAGGAGTTCACAGTTTTGGCGTGTACCTAGATATCGGGGCAGGAAATCCTTGTGCCGCACATGTGAGTGCCAGAGAACAACCCTCTAACCCTCGGTATTTATTAAGACCGTCTCCGGTACTCTTCGGTGCTGTTTGACCTGACGGCTCTGCAAATAAAACGACCGACGACCCCTTTACCCTTAAAAATCATCGCGAGTCTGCCAAGACGATTTAAAAAAAAAACCAAGGTCACACATGGAGCATCAAAATCTGCTATTTTGGGGTTTTCGTCAATTGATGAAAATATTAGAGTAAATATCAATTTTAAATAAAGTGCAGAGTAAAATTAAGATCCCTCAGATACCCTTATATACTCACCTCGTCTGGTGGACTCCGAATTTTGGTCTCTCCCGCAAATCATTGTCGATGCGACTGACCCAATTATAAAAGAGTAATCTGCGGCTTACCTGTTTTGACCCGGGACGTCGGTGGAGCAGGAGCAATTTTTTATGTTACCATGCCATGCGATTATACTATATAAGCCTTATGAATAAACAATGAAAATGCAAATAAACCGATTTCCCTACCGATCGTTGCGACAAAAGGAACGAAGCTGGATAAGGGATCGAGAAACTAAACTCGTGGACATTCTGAAGGTTAAACGTTCTTGTGTACCTGGTAAACGGAAGAGGATGTGCCTGAAGGGAATGACTGAGTGCGACGTCATGTCCTTGGGGCACGAAAAGCACCTCCCAACCCTCATATTTTTTTCCTGTCGTACGAGGAGCTATATCACCGGATCCCTCTGAAATCGAGGAAACCGAAGGATCGAACTTCGCGCTTGGACGTAACAGCGATTTGTAAATAAATACTCGCTCCACATGCGAGACCTAATTTTCCTAAACTCCTTTGTAGTTATGAGGTCGTTAATGTCACCACGTTTGACCGAAACTCTGTGGCACGTCTTCGGAGTACTCCATATAACTGCGCTAATATTGGCTTTTGGTCGAACTATGAAAAAGTCTTCGCGCTCATAGCAAATTCTCTTCATCAGAATATGTCTCGCATCAATATTGATTTAGAATCTTTCTAATGGAGTCCATTGGTATCAACGTGAAGAGAATTGCCAGATGGTTGAGAGCAGGTAATTCGAGATTACCGTATAATGAGGATATTTGCAAGAATTCCTCAAAATTGACCAATTTCATCCGGTATATGAATCTCCAACTCATAAGCGTCCATACCGTCCATCTACACACGACTACCCTCAACACTATTGAAAATATCTCCAAAACTCTGCCATTTTCAAAATTTGTCGCTGCATCGCTGCATCGCTGAATTCACTAACAAAATAATCCCAATATGATGGAAATACAAAGACCCCTTACTATACAGCCACGCTGCCATTGACTTGACACAAATAATTGCTCTTTTTGCGAGAAAATCTGCGTCCGGGTACGCCATGTTTCCATCATCAAACACTCGGGCATAAGTGCCAGGAATTGAAAACAATGAAGTAATCGACCGGATCGATAGCCGAAAACAAGAAAGTCGAAGTTTGACGAAATCATGCTAATCAATGATTGTGAATTGGGCTGCCTCTATAGGAAATCTAATAACAGGCGTTAAACGGATAGGTCGAGCAAATGACAAATGAAGAGTCTTAGAAACAGCTCATTGTGAGAGCAGCGATTATTAGGAAGACGTTGAAAAGTGTACCTGGATATCGGGAGGGGATGGGCTTGCAGGGAATGACTCAGAGCCACGTTATCTCCCTGGCTCACAACAAGTACTTCCCAACCAAATTTCTTTCCTGTAGAGCGCGGAGCTATCTCTCCAGTTCCGTCTGGAAAGGGAAGGAATATCTTTTGATTTGCACACCACGAAAATTCAAAGATTATATATTTAACTTCCAGCTAGTTGAGGTGATCCTCAGCAATTCCTACTTATGGAAACATGGTACGACACCGTCAAAACGTATGTACCTCGTAACTGGAACGGGGGACCCCTGAATGGCACAATCCAATGCCACAACCGCGTGTTGCGCGACCCCCACGAGCTTTCCGCCATCGTAACGCTCGCCCGCTATTCGGGGTGCCACGTTGCTGTTCGGCTCTGTAAATGGATGAACTATCTCGGTATTGGGCGAAATCGAACTCAGCATTGGACAAGAACAATGTCGCAATGTTGAATCCAACAGAAAAAGGAAAAGAGTTGTTCTCTTCGAAATTTTGATGATTATACTCAGACGTACTCGTACGGGCACCTGGCGTCATCAAAACTGTTTATTGCAAGACCTTAAACGCTGGGACAACATACTTATGGGGGAGTGTTCAAACGAATCCAAATTCTTTCAATCCGCATTTTGGTCTTCGTTCTTTTACTAATGGTCATGTACCTGAAGAAAGGCGACGGAAAACCCTGGACCGGACATGTCAATCCGACCGTATTATCTATTGCGAGACTCCTCTTCATACCGTTGACTTCTTTGTCTCGAACGTTCGGAGGGACACTCCCACTAGGCTCTGCAAAAGCCCCCATTTGTTACAAAAATGTCGGCCCTCTCCCTCAACATAATAAAAGCATAATTCATGTCATCTTTCGTAAGTATATATCCGGTGAACCAAATATCGTTTCGAAAGAACAGCACTACGGTACCGATATGCGGAACGCAAAGTTAAGCCGCCGTCCCCACCTCGCAGGCCATGACGCTCAGCATAGCGTGTGGTGGGGGAAGCGCTGCGCCAATCGCGGCTTTGTTAGCTACGGAATCACTGTACCGCGGACTTTTGTGTATCTTCAGTCGTAAACAGACCTGTGCAAATAGGGGAACTGATCTATCTTTTCCATATTGGGATGAACGTATGGCATGCAATAATTCCCTGTTATTTGAGACATCTCAAAAGGATACATGTTTCAAAAAAATAATATATTTAAGTAGGACATGTACAACAATTTATTAACAAACAAACTATTGGTTATTTGTGTCGATCATTGTTAGAAAGAATCAAGAAACAAAAAATATCAGACATTGAGAAATGTACTTTTTTCGTTATATTTGATAAGTGAAATCATGAGAACAAAAAGGGAATCAGTGCCAACATAATATCATTATGTCATTAGCTCTTCAGCAGTTAGTCACGTTATTTTACTTTTCAAATTACCGTGTAATACCGAATGCTCCTTTTTTAGTCACGGTTTCTTTCCCGTTAGATAAAGCAATTAGATTCAATAACTCGTATTTGTCTCACCTATAAAAGGGTGTAGGACTCGCCTGTGCTTCGCACAACAATGTTATCGTTGTCCCTTGAGGTTTTTTCATCTTGTCAAATTGTGATTTCGGGGGCAAACGAGGAGGACTACTGCCCACTGGTTCTGTGGTCACAAATGTTTAACAATAAAACAAAAACACTTTCCTTCTATCTCTATCAACGTCAGAGGCCTTGAGCTTTAAAATTGGAACTCTATATTATTAAGCTGCAGAAAGTGAAACAATAATCAGTTAAATTGCAGGAATAATCACGAGGTGTATTGCCTAAAAAGGCTGCGGTATGTGTAGACAGTTTTGCAATTCAAAAAAAAAAACAGATCGTACCAGCTTGGTTCCAAATTCACAGCTGAAGAACTGCGACTGCATTAATGAATTATTGGCGAACGGTGCCGATATTTCCACATTGTGATCCAGAAAAAATCAACGGTTTTGAACCTGAACGCTGGGACTTTTTCCCTAAATATCTGCCCTAACGTTGATCAAACGTTCCCCATACGAAAAGAAAATCTTTGGAGGAAAATCTTTGGAGAAAATCGGAGGTATGATCCCATTAAAAATAAACCACCTGAGCATCATATGCAGAGTACGTAGAACCAGGGCATTGTTTGACGCATGCAGTCGCATTACGAAGTGGCAGTCGAAGGATAAAATACAGAATACCCTAGAATTTGAACAAAGATAATTGGACATCTGATTTACAATCAGAGTATGGCTTTCTGGACGGTTATTCACGTGGCACGTGAGTATGATAGAGATCTTTGAAAACGCGTTTTTCCCTTTTCCCCGAGATAATTCGAGAACAATAATAAAGACTCTACTGTAAGCTTTATGAAAAGGAAAACAGAATTTCACTTTATAGCTAAAACGTCAACTGTATGGAAGAAAAGCAGGCAATGACATAAGTACAGACTGATTATGAGTCGAACATCATTTCGTTCGATTTCATTAAAGACGAAGCATCGACAAGACCAACAGCAATCAAGAGCATCCGAGAGTGTTCAAGTTTTGGAAAATGGGCCAAGATTTACAACCTGCAGTGTCGAAATTTTATTCTACAAATCCATCAGTTGGGGTGAAAATCCAAAGGAGGCTTTGCGGTTTCATCTTGCTTTCATAACGGAACACAAGGAGTGGTATTAATTCGTCAAGAGGCAAGGAAGACAAGATATCCGCCCAGAAGTTTTTAAAAATTCAGGGATGACACGTACCTGAATATGGGCAACGGATTGGCTTGAGCTTGACAAAGCATGGTCACAGGTGTATCAAGGAGTACCATTAGCACCGTTATCTTAGCGGTAGGTGGAATTCGAGGAGCTGCCCCGTTCACAGGCTCTATAAAAGTGGAGACTCAACTTTGGAGCCATTTTCGACAGGAATAACAATATAAATGCGCTACCTGAATGTTGGGAGAGGGTGTCCCTGTGCTTGGCAGAGCATCGTAACCGACAATCCTGCAGCTCTCCAAAGGACATCGTATTTAGCCGTTGACGCCACTCTGGGCTTAGCACCGTTCACCGGTTCTACGACAGTACGTAAAATTCGTCTGAATAATTGATTCTACATGTGCTACACCAATGTTATATGGTCCCAAGCTTTACACCGATAAAACTTCGACCTCGACGTGTGGCATCGAAATTCGTTCGCACGTATGGCCTTCTTGCATCAACGACTTAATTTTCTTATGCGATTGTTGCGGCAAAATAAAACCTTGAATGCTACTGAGGGAACCAACCTGAAGCCTGGGGCAGGGAAGGCCTGGGCATCGCAGAGCTGCGAGAATTCGGCACCGTTCGCAACATCGAATGAATTTATCTTCGCTGATTTTGGAAACTTTGGCGCGACGTGTCCCGCAGGTTCTAACACACGTAGAATAAACGACAACATAATAGACAACTTGCAATATCCTTTACAGAAGTATCTTCGCTTTTTACGAAAGTATTTTTACCAATCCCTTTTACGTTGTGGTACAAATTATTCTAGTACATTTGCATGTCAAAACATATTCTTCGAATTCATTTTCGTTGAAAATTTGTATTCCCCACTTCTCGCGATAAATTATTCTGGTCTCGATGTGCCATTGTTTGTAGAATTCGAATGTTTGCTTTTTTGCCATACCCAACCATTATTTATTTATTACACAAGATATCCCTTTTATCTTAAGACTTTTGGCGAATCTAATGGCTTAAGGGGTCTTTTCACTATAAACGCTAAAAAAAGGTTATTTTCATGAATTTTTTTTGATAGGTTTATATTATAGATATTGATATAAAAGTTGTCATACCTAATTAATACTTTCGAAATACATAAACAAATTTTCTTATGTATTTATGTAACCGTAACAAACTTTAAACGCGTTTTTCTCGAAACAACGTTTTTCGACGGCTTGTCGATAAAACACGTTTTTTTTGTTTTTTTTTTCGAAAAAGTCCGCCATTTTGTTATTTTTGCATGCATAAAAAATCGTGTGATATGCGCTATAGCCATTAACATACTGAATCTAAAACCGTTTGATTTTTTTTTGTTTCGGATGATCCATCTCCGAGATTTTATCATCCGCGCAGCTACAATTTTTTTAATTCGAAAGTTTACTTATTAAGTGTTACAACTTTTATATCAATGTCTATAATATAGATATATCCAAAAGATTCATGAAAATATCCTTTTTAGCGTCTAAAGTGGGAAAACCCCTTAAGAGACATCTTCGAAGACTCTGAAATAACTCAAGAAGAGCGAAGTTAATCGAAAAATTCCGAGACACGTGTTGAGCAGATTTAAATGAGGAACAAAATGGTAATGTAACTTTTGCATTGAGTAGATCTTCTCGAGATGATTTCAAGGTCAAACCTTTTCAAAAATGGAAAAGTATAGTTTTCATAGCGGTATCTTATTTTACGATAAGAAGCTACTTTTGTCCGAAACATCTTTTTATCCGACCGTTATTTGCGAACGTTTTTAAATCCTTCATTGACACACTTACATTTGTCCACGATTTTGACACACTGGGTCATTTTGACCCTGGTAGTACTTCATACCTGCCATTGACAACCGTGTGCTCAGATATCATTAAAAAAAAAAAAAAATAAAAAAAAACAAGAATACACTTTAAACATTTCTCAATATGTCTGCATAATTGATATTCGGAAAGTATGCAATTAGGTTGTAAAAAATTATTTAAAACTTTCAATTTTGGGAAAGTGAGCATGTTCTTTCGAATTCTTTCGGGTCACCCAAACCCCCAGTGTGTCAACGTAGAGTTAAACTTTTATTTTCAACAAACACGAAGCAACTATTTACATAATAATGTACGTCATTTTTGTCACGATATTATAAGGAACGTTGATAAGGCCGTGATATCAAACAATTTTTTTGAATATTTGAAAAAAATCATGCACAAATAAAAAAAGGTTTGAACAAAAGTAGCTGATTAAAAAAAAATAGGATTATATCTTGCTATGAAAAATACGTGTTTCCTCTAATAAAACGTTAACCTTGAAATCATCTTGAAAACGTCCACTGAATGAAAAAATTCTCTCGCCATTTTACTCCTCGTTCGAATCTACTCGATACATGCCTCGGGATTTTTCAATTTACTTCGCTCTTGAGTTATTTCAGAATCTCAAGGTAACTGGGCCACCACGTACATTAGGGTGTTCCAGATAGCATCTCGAATGGTAATGTACCGACGCTTCGTGCCTGAATAATCCTTTTGTTATCGATCGTAATTGATTCTGATAAATGAATGCGAACAATAGTACATCATCGACTCGTGTGCTGGAGCAGGGTACGTGGAGTACGATTTTTTCCCTCGTATATGGATACAAAATTATAGAAAGACCGACTACGATCATTTCATTATCCTGATGCGGTGGCTCAGACGAGAGTGGTGTTGTCAACGTAACGGAATACCCGTAGCGAGAGGCTGGTTTGAATTACAATATCAAAGTGAACTAACCTAAAGACGGGAGCAGGATATGCCTGGGCATCGCAGAGCATTTTCAACTCAGCACCTCGTTTCGTCTCAAAGGACTCGGACTTGGCCGATCTTGGAAACTTCGGTGAGACTCGTCCAGCCGGCTCTAATGGGATTTTCGTTCAAACAGGTGGTTAACGATCGGAGGGAGGCGAAGATTGCAGCAGCAGGGCAGCATCGAAGCGAGAGAATTGAAATTGAAAAATGAAGATTAAAAAGGCGATGGTAGAGAATCGGGTGTAGGGACATCACGGGTCCAACGAGAAAAAGAGCGAAACGGTTACATAAAGTCATAAAATAATAGGACAAAATTAGAGCACTCTTTTGATTGGGATATCGGAAATCGTATTTGCCCTGTTTCGATCAATTCTACGGACCAACATTTTTTCCATGCTTCGAAGAAAATAAAAAAATTCCCGGTCCATCCGAGCGCAAAGAGATACTATTTCACAATAAATATCGAGATACGTGTTCTTATCACAGGATACGGAGGTACCAAATTAATAGAATTAGAAACGTTCGTTGCAACAACTTATAGTGTCGAAATAACAAGATAGTTGATTGTGTCGCAAACAAGGCAAAACGTTCCACATATCATTACTAGGCAATTTTACCTGAACGCTGGGACAGGATGAGCTTGCGCTTGGCATAGAATTACGATGTCGCTATCGGTCTGCCTCTCCATTAAACTCCCCTTTTCACCTAACACCGATGGTGCCTTTCCCCCCACTGGCTCTGTTGACCATACAATCAATTACCGGACTTTTGTTATCAACGATTTAAAAAAATCAATCACCACATTACTTTTAACCATCGACGCGAAGGGGCCAGAACTATCAGGATCCTGTGGTAGTTGCGGAGAAGAATGAACACAATGGTTGACATATATATATATATATATATATATATATATATATATATATATATATATATATATATATATATATATATATATATATATATATATATCGGGTGTCCCATTTCAATCTTACACCTGATTTACCTTGAAAAATACTGCTCTGATCTAGTATTGAGTATAATAAAACTATTAGAGCTTAAAGGGGGACAAAGAAAATTCGTTTTGGTCTAAAATTCGAAATGGCGACGTTAAGACGGCTGACATGTTTTTTTTTAATGGCAACATAACTTTTTTCACCTAAAAATATATCAGCCCAAAATTAACAACTTTTGTAGGTATTTTTTTTATAATTTTTAGGTTAAAACACCATTTTTTACTATTCTTTTTTTTTAATTGAGTATTTTTCCTCATGGTATACGCTGTCGCGCACTTACCGTCCCCGACTCTGTCCACCTTATATAATCCCTATCCGCCTTATACTCTTCCCTCACCGCCTTATATCATCCCTACCCGTACCCCACCCGTTGAACCTAGCCCCCTTGCGGCCATTCGCCGAGGACACGGGGAAACTGTGGAAAACCCTTACCGGTATAGACGGCCCTGTATTCTTCTGATTCCATGGTGCACAGACTTCAACCTAAAGTCCGTCCGCCACGGCCTCAGAAGAATCGGTCTTCCGCTCACAGATCGATGCGCCAGCCAAAGCACGGCTGAGCGGTCACCACTCCCGGTGTCACCACGCCCGAGCCGCACTCTGACCACCCATCCACCGGTGTCGGTATCCATTTTCTACTATTTTAGCGCTGTCTAGAATGCAACACGTGGAGGCAAAGTCTTTAACATCCTTAGTGTAATGGTGCGTGCGTGCGTGTGTGTGTGTGTGTGTGTGTGTGTGGGTTTGTGGAGGTGTGAACAAGTGTGAAAACAAACCCAAACAAGGATCAGGTCTCTGTGGCTCGTCATATCCGTTTTCAAACAAACTTGGACTTGGGTTTGTTGCGCATTGTGGTACATTCTGAATAGCGCTAAAATAGTGAAAGATCGTGTTCTAACCGAAAAATTATGACCGTTATAAAAAAAATTGTTAGTTTTGGCCTGACAAATTTGTTGGTGAAAAAAATCATGTTCCCATTTTGAATACTTGAGCGGGGCAGTATTTGTTTAGATAAATCGGGTGTGAGATAAAAATAGGACGACAGGTATATATATATATATATATATATATATATAGGGTGCCCCCTTAAAATGTTTGACCGCTTTTTTTTTAACTATACGGTATTTGAACAAATCTGATCAGACACACGAACCAATGCGATTTCAAGGTGGACTTGGTAATTAAAAAAATGGAAAGGTGCCTTTTTCTTCAGCTCGGTGTGTAGCCCATTCCGGTACGAATTCAATGGACTTCAATATGTTGGTCTTCCGAGAGCTTTTAACATCACGCACTGCGGTTTAAATGTTCCATATACCGAATAACAAGAAAAAGTCTTTCCGATTCAGTAAGTAATAATTTTACTTGGACAACAGTTGCTGTGACAGTTTGTTGACCGACGTACGAGATATGCGCTCGAATTAAACGAACATTTGACCGATTCAACACCCGACAAAAGTAGTATTAACGCATCGTTGTAACGAACAACTTGAAAAAGGAATAGGTCTTGTAATGTCGTTGATCAGGTAGGTCGATGTAATGATGTGATACCTATCATATTGCTGCCTTCGGCTTACGCGATTGCTTATTCTTTATAGTAGGTTATTTATTATCATCTAACGACAATAGGACTTTTTTAAGGTACATGCATGACATCTCTTGTTGATTGGATTTAGAAGGATAACGCAAATGAATGTTATCTATAGAACTATCTTTTAGTCATACAAAAAAGTGGCTGTAAAGTTTTATAATCAAGATCAAGTGTCATCCCATCAAATGCAGAGGAACAAAAGCTAGTCTTTCCATATTGAAGCCCAAGACCTTCCGGTCAAATACAGAACAAAAACAAATTTTAGATATTGAACATTAGGGGAACACTTAATAGTGATGAGTAATATTGAAAGGCCTTGAAAGAGCAGCATATTGTTATGTGGTATTGGAATGTGGCACAAACCTACACAAAGAAAAAGGAATAGTTACGTTAAAAAAACTAATATCATTCTGAAATTCCGGAGGTTTCCACCCGCATAATTCTCGTCCGTAATGTCCGCTGCTCCCGTTACAGTGGAATGCGTTTTATCCGAAACATTTTGTCAAATAAAAATTTAGATGAAAAATAAAAAAAGAGACACCCTGTACATATATAGTTTAAGGAAAATCAATGTTTACAATGGTATTCGAAGCCAACCTGAACGCTGGTGCCGGGAAGGCTTGGGCGTCGCACAGCAAGCTCAATTCAGCTGCATTTTCAACTTGAAAGGAATCTGACTTTGCCGATTTTGGGAATTTCGGCGACATACGACCAGCAGGCTCTGATTCGTGAAACCGAAAGATTGACATCGTAATTATTTGAACGACCTAGGAAGCCAAATTACCTGAACATTGGAACGGGGTAACCCTGTCCCTGGCAGGGCACGACGATGTCCACACCGGCTCGTCTCTTCATCGAACTTCCCTCTTCCCCAACTATCGCAGGAGCTTTGCTCCCAACAGGCTCTGTTTTTTTCCCGTAGTGTATTCGCATTCAACGTTGCCGAGAGCCAATGAGTGTGAAAATGTTAAATATTAAAAACAATGAGCGAAAAAGGAAGGTTTGATTTACCTAAAATTGGGAACTGGGTATCCCTGAGCTGGGCAAGACATGACCACGCTTATTCCCGCGGCTTTCGACTTCCAGCCACCTCTCAATTCACCGGTTACCGCGGGTGCTTTACTTCCAACCGGTTCTGTGGTGAAAACCGAGCAGAGCGCGCAATTATTATCGATTATTTCGGGAAAGAATTGCATCGATACAAAACCTAGTGCGAATCTATTTCCTAATAACCAATTAATATAATCCAATCCGTTATGCACTATGCAGTAAGAATTTTTTAATTATACTTCTCGCTTATTGGAAAACTGATAGAAAAAGGCTTGCGCATTAGGCTAAATCATTCGAGCCACAAGAAGAAATTACTGTTCAAATGTATGGTAATAGAGCCTGTACTAGTAAATGGATGGAATTTAATTGAGTTACGTTTAGTCTGTAGCAGCCCAAAATACATCACTATTTGTGATCGTTATCGGTGTTGGATAAAGCACGCAGGTACCTGTTTTGAGGAGAACCTTTCGAAGGCCTGTATTCCTTTCGAAACATGGCACAGAGATTATTCACTACCTTTCCATGCTTGAGGTAGATTGAAGAATTACCTGAAAGATGGAACTGGGTAACCCTGAGCTGGACAAAAGAGCACCGTGCTTGACCCGACCACCTTCTGTATCATCCAACCTTTTATTTCACTGGTGAATGCTGGTGTTTTGCTTCCAACCGGTTCTAATCGAATCAAGTTAAAAATTTCAATGATCCACATGGAGGAACTGGGCTCCCTGGCGTGGGCACGTTACCAAAATAATTGTCTTGTTTCTTTTAACAAACTCTCGCGATGTCTTCAAGGAAGAAGACTTTCCCAACGAGTCGTACTACGGAACATGGATGTCATGCATGTTGATAATGGCAAATGCAGGTGAAACGACTGCTAGTGAAGTTAAAAGAAGCGATCTATGTTACCGAAAAGAAGGCACAGGGTAACTCTGCGCTGGACACGCCATCACGATATCGGTATTGGTTGGTTCAACACGCCACCATCCCTTCATTATTCCCGTGAATGCAGGCGCTTTGATTCCAATAGGATCTGTTCTCGATATCGCAGGAAACATTTCACAACGGATTCTCAATTTGTCTTTGGCATCGTTGAGAAGCTTCGTAGAAAAATGAGCATACGAATACTGTGAATTGGGAGCCGGGTAACCCTGCTCGGAACCCACGACCGCAATCGCGAACTTTTGGATATCGAAGAAGGACGGAACATGGCAAATGCAAAAGATTTTTATTCTTAATGGAAGAATTTAAAACAATGAATATCATTACCGGAAAGAAGGAACCGGATATCCTTGTGCAGGACACGTCACGACGATACTCGATTCAGCGTTCTGTTTCATCCAACCACCTTTCAAAATACCCGTGAGCGCCGGAGCTTTACTTCCGACTGGTTCTAAATTGAGAGGTGCGAAATGTATGTCTCCGTATTTATGTACCGAACGCTGAGAAATGGTAATGGCATTTCAAGGCTTCGACGTCTGCAGTAGCCTTAGGACTGTAGCAAAGACTCGGAAGGTTTGGGGAGTTGTCGCACTCGTTTACCGTTCTGGTGAGCTTCATTCGCTCACTTTAGTCACCCATAATGTTCCACGTTCTTTCCACGTATGAAGTCTATCGTGACTTTTGAGACCATTGAAGGACGATATATTTTGGATAGCTCCAAGTTTGACAACGAAACTCTCACGCTTCTCTTGATTCAATTGTGATCGCTCAAGTAACTATTCGATTCAGTATATGTGCAATCTTTAAAGAAAGATTTACAACTTCCCAATCTTTGCTCTTTCCGCGATCGATAATCTCCTACGATGGTTCAAACTCAAGCACAGTAACAAAATCTACAAAATTGTTAAAAAGTAGGTAACAACTACCTATACGATGGAACAGGGAACCCCTGGGCAGGGCATGCGAGGGTAAGATCCTGACCGGCCACCTTGTCGTACCAGGCCTTCTTCAGGTCACTGGAGAACTTCGGTCCTTTTGTACCAACCGGTTCTGGGCAAAAAAACACGTTCGCGCAAAACATAGAATCATCACACCCAAGCAACGTATCGCAGTTCGAGCTTGTCTCTGAACAAAAGCCCGCATGGAGATTAAAAATGGGTATACCTGATCATTGGAACTGGATACCCCTGGGCCGTGCATGGCAAGTTGACATCTGATTGGACTGGACGAAGGAAGAAGAATGACTTAACATCACCGAGAAACGCGGGTGCTTTACTTCCAAGGGGTTCTGGTTAAAATACAAATGGATGAGTCAGAATAATATCTCCGCAATTGCTATCTAGATCAATGAGAAGGACCCAGTCTATCATTCATCCAAATGTGCAACATAATGGAGCCGAGGTTATATTGAATATTTCGTCAGACAAGGTTCACGACATTTAGAATCATCGTGAGACCCCCCCCCCCCCGCCCTTTTACGTTCCCGGCATTAAGGGGTCTTCTCAATTTAGACGCTAAAAAGGCTATTATCATGATTTTTTATAGGTTTATATTATAGATATTGATATAAAAGTATTATACTTAATAAATACACTTTCGAAATGCGTTAGCATTTTTTTCTCCAAGTCACTAATCATAGACGAAAATGGTAGTTAAAAAAAATTTCCTAAAAATTGTAGGTCTCCGCTGCTGATGAAATCTCGCAGACGGATCATCCGAAACAAAAAGAAATCAAACGGTTTTAGATTCAGTATGTTAATGGCTGCATATCATACAATTTTCGATACATGCAAAAATAACCAAATGGCGGACATTTTTCGAAAAAACAAAAGAAACGTGTTTTTTCAACGTTTTTGGCAAAAAAAATAGTAAGTATCAACATTTAAAAAAATTCTCGATATGCGCTATAGCTATAGTTGTAAAGAATGTGTGGTTAAAATTTCATAAGGATCGGTTCAGTAGTTTCGAAGATTTTATCAACAAGCCGTCGAAAAACGTCGTTTCGAGAAAAACGCGTTTAAAATTTGTTTGAGTTACATAGATGCATTAAAAAAAATTTAATGTATTTCGAAAGTGTATTTATCAAGTGTAACAACTTTTATATCAATATCTATAATATAAACCTATCAAAAAAAATCACGAAAATAGCTTTTTTAGCGTCCAAAGTGAGAAGATCCGTTAAGTATCCCTCGGTCACTCAATGGCTCTTATTTAATCGCACATCCGCGCGTGTCCCTCACTCTTCATCGTCCGCTTCATGCACGTTTGATGCCAGCGTAATTAGTATCTACGACATTTGGTGGGCCTAACCAACGGGTAACGTAGAGTTCAGGTTTCGTATGATTTCCAATATAAAGGAGCACAGGGTTCTCGCACCTAATTTACCTATCATAGTAAGTCAACTATAAGTAGTAATACTTTCCACAGATGTACCGCGCAATTTTGAAATGTTCATACCTAGTTATGGGGACCGGGTGAGCCTGGGCATTGCAAATCAGACTGATTTCTGTATCCCTATGTCTCGTCAACAGAGATATCTTCGCTTCACCGGAGAATGCTGGTACTTTAGTTCCCACCGGTTCTACATGATATATATATATTTTTAGCAAAATGGTAGTACATGAGATAGAATTCTCCTATTTACCTAGTGGTTGGTACAGGGCTCCCCTGGGCAGCGCAAAACATCGCGGTATCTTGTCCCTCTTGTCTGCCTATCGTGCGACTCAAGTCGTCCGTACTCAGGGCCGGCGACTTTGCACCTACTGGCTCTGAAAGCGTCGATCAAAATTGATTCAACTCTCTCTCTCTCTTGTACAATGTCGAACTTATGCAGCAACTTCTTGGTAGCCTTTGCCATTAATTTCATTTCAACTGTTAGTGCCAATTTTTTATTTCTCACAGGGTTGTGGTTCCGCAATCACAGCAGAATAAAACACCTATGAGGGTCGATTTTGAGACATTTCGCATCAAATCACTTGTTAAAAAAAAACTGTCAAGTGCGTGTCGAAATACGCATAAGGAGGTTCCGGATTTATTTTTACGTGCAATCATTTGACGAATCAATGTTTGACTAATGTGTAATGACTATTCTTGTGCATTTTTTACCACAATTATTTATTGCGTACTAATTTTGATTTCATTTTATAATTCGCAATCATAGTACTCCAATGGTATACCCAAGGTGAAGAGATGTTTGATGTTTCATAACTTATTAACAAAACTTTAAACAACATGCGATGAGATTATTTGTGCAGTCCTCTAATGGAGTTTCCATAAAGTCAACCTACGCATTACTTGGTTGGCCATAGCTTCCGAATTTGTTAACTTAACTTAACCGAAATAATTTTAATCGAAAGTTCTAATCAAATGCTAGTATTAGATTTATCAGATTTTTCGAATCAACAGTCGACGAATTAGAAAAGGGGGGGGGGGGGGATTGCACGTCCCTTTAAAATTTGACATCTCGCAAACGGAAGCTAACCGAAACCTCAATTTCGTGTTGGAAGACCCGTCAAACGAGCTCTCCTTAGGATGGAAGTCACGGGAAAAAACGCTCTCGGTTTGCATATGAAGAAAAATATTTTTAAAACATTTTTCACGATTTCGCTGCATGTTAATTGAAATAACCATCTGAAGAATGTAATTCCCAAACTTCATGCATATTGGTATAAAACTCTAAAAACGATGAGACTGTCAATGAGAGGAACGGACCAACATGAAAAAGTTGTAAGGGTTTCTTGTTTGACTGCGGGTGAAGTGATGATATTTCATGTCATCACTTTTTAGACACGGTTATTTTTTATAAAATGCTACGGCCACTGATAAAACGGCTATGAAATGTAGATACTTTTTCTTTACGTTTGGGTCCCACTTCGGATCTCCTTCGTAATTCATTTAGCAGACGAAATGTTATCAGCAATAAACAGATACAAATTTGGCGGGGACTGTTCCCTCCTTAACTATTTAACGTTTTAGTTCGTACATACACTTTCATTTACCATTCGGTTAGATCAAGCCGAAGATAATTAAATGACACACGTATCGACTCAAACGCCTAAAATTACCAACCACGATCAGTCTTCCGATGGGTAGCTAAAGCAATGGGCGAGTACATGAAGAATATGTACCTTGTAACCGGCGCGGGACTTCCTTGAGCATTGCAGTTGAGTGCGACATCTCTGTCTTTGCGTCGAATAAACGCGCTCAGGGAATCATCGGTGGAAAACATAGGCGCCTTGAGTCCAACAGGTTCTACGATTTGAGCAAGAGAAACGTATGCGTCGATCTATCCTCAAGCTTAACTATACATATCACTATGACCCGAATCGAATCAATTGAGCCAGGACAGGGTATTTCGCACAGGCCTGTATACATACTGTGCATCTACACCAATTTGTGCGACCTACTTTCCTAAACATGCCGCTTAATAATGTATCGGTGTCATACCTCTCGTCACCCTGATATAGCGCTAAAACTCACATTGGTTGTGGGTGATAGAGATGAATGATGATAGAAGCGTAATTACGCTGTCCAAAAAAAAACGTATTGAATATTTCATTCAGGTAGTTCGGAAGAAAAACCAGAAGTCAAACTGACAATTTTAACGATTTTAATTTTTTTCTTTCGAATGTTTAAAATACGTAGAATTTAATCTCATAAAAAAGTATTTTTTATTTTGGTACCCGTTGGAATGAACATTTATGATGATTTTCATAAATACTTACAATCGACATTGAGCACTCGGTTGATCATTATCGACTTTACTAGTGAGTTCATGTTTTAAGCAGTTGGCAACGCTACATAACCTCACTTTAGAAGTATTGAAACATCGCACAATTACGTGTAAGTGGTGGTTTTTTTTTACAGAAAATTGATCTGCTTTTGTTGACGCAGCTAAATAATAAGATATTGATTGGGCAGTTTTTAAAGTTTCATCTTCGGGTAAATATACGGAACGAAAATAGATAGAAATTTTAAAGTTTTCTTAATAATAATGTTTACAGCCCTTCTTTACATGTATATTTTTATACGTAATGAGCAATTAAAAAAAAATTAAGGTCTACAATCAATGTAATTCTATTCATTTTTTATCCTTCGTTTTATTGTTACTTTTATTTTGTTTTTATTGTATTTAGCATGATCTGCAGCGTAGGCTGCAGATAGTATTTTCTCTACGTCCGGAAACCAAAAAACATCACTACATTTTTCTCGTAGGCCACTCGACGTTTAGCTGCAAATTTTTAAAGCACGAACCTAACCAAAAGCACCTGACTGAAAACCGGTATAGCGGGGCCGTTAGAATAATGCCTAAGTGTCGTCGGGTTTCACACCTGCGCTGGTATAAATTGTGGCGGGTAAGAGACTATACTCAATCAAATATGAGCGTTTGTCGACTAGATATAGAAGTAAGTAATGCCTGGTTCGAATATTGTTATGAAAAATGCATGTCACTAGAGTTCCAAGTAATATACACCTGATCGTAATTATTGGCGTATTTAGTGAGGCAAACCGTCCTTACCTTGCTAACGGAGGAGGACTTCCCTGAGCATTGCACTCCATCGCAATATCAGAGTCTTTGCGTCTAGCATATCCACTAAATGACAGATCGGTAGAGAATTTCGGTGCCTTTAATCCAACTGGCTCTAAATTATGATCAATCAATAATTACGTCACTGTATCACCAATATATCATCAGAAACTTTAATGCTACTGACAACTACTGAATCTGCTCGGAACAGGGTGCCTGAGAACGAAAGGGGAACGTAGGATATACTTTGATATACTCTACGTAATCGATATCAATCGTGAGAGATCAATTAGATTACATCTCAATTGCTCCCCTCGATAGCAGTTTTGATGACAGTCTAATTTTCGAGCTACCTACTTTGTCAAGTAATTGAACGGAGATGTTGTTACGGATTCATGTACTCCTGTGACAAGGGTATAATTTACGTCGAAATTGGAGCAGCATTCCCTTGAGCATTGTACTTCAATGCGAGATTAGCCAAATTACGTACCAAATACCCACGCAAACGAACATCGTTCTCTAATTTCGACAGCTTCGGTTCCACGTGCTCAACATATTTTCAATCAAACGTGTTATCTGTGCCGCTTTATCTGACCGGAATTTCCAGATATTCACTGAGATAGGAAACCCAGTCTTTTGCGAGTCTTTATTCCTTCCGAATTTCCTCGCACGGATCGTCGGAAGTTCACGCATACGATGCAAGATAGAGTCGACTGTATGAGGTACCTTGACAGAGGAATTGGATTCCCTTGAGCATTGCACTGAAGTGAGATTGCTGCACCTTGCCGTCTAGTGTAACCACTGTAGGAGCTGTCACTAGAGAACTTTGGAGCCTTTAGGCCGACCGGTTCTACGATCAAGGAAAGTATCAACGTAATTCACTGCATGGACAAATGGATCCGAAAAATGCCCAGGACAGGATAACCCTGCTTTCAAGTGTTTACATCGGCAGTTTAATAACAAATAGACTCAGTTTGTCTCTTGAGTCTAAGTCGCCCACAGTCCGTCGATAGCATCACTTTATTTTGACCCATAAGCACTAAGCGCCATCGGCGAATTGGGGTTCAGTCACCATTACAAAGAAATACGAAAGACAAGTTTACCTTGCGATTGGTGGCGGACTTCCCTGTGCGTTACACTGCAAAGACACATGCGTATCTTTTCGCCTTGTATAAGTACTAGACGAACTGTCACTTGCGAAGTTTGGAGCTTTTAGTCCAACCGGCTCTGCCCGGAAAATAATAATAAGTCTATTCAATGATTATCTTATCCAATCAATCTATGCGAATCTGAATACTGGTGGGACAGGGTGGTTCAGCGTTTCTAATACTTCCATACAGGGCTAGAACAAATTATCGTAGAATACCGATCAATGCATCTGTTTTACCTGGCGACTGGCACCGGGATTCCCTGAGCATTGCAGATGAGTGACAAGTCTGCATGTTTGCGTCTTGCGTATGCACTCGATGTCAGATCGGTTGAAAACTTTGGTGCTTTTGATCCAATTGGTTCTACGTGAAGAATAGGAGATCGCGGATTTCAAACGTCAAGTGAATTGTCGATGACATTTTTCGGGAATTACTGGGCCAGGGTTTCCCAATTGATCGTAACCGAAACAAAATATAGCCATATCGTGGGGTAAAAAAGGTTTTTTCCGTTTCAAAGCGCACTTATCTTGAAATACAGGGTTGGAAGCCGCCGATGAAAATTTTACGAATATACCGGAATATTGAATAACTGAAATATCTATCCTGCAAGCGTCAATACAGCGTCACTTGGTGACAGCGGTCAATTACCTTGCTATGGGAGCTGGACTTCCTTGAGCGTTGCACTCGAGCGCAACCGGTGCCCCTTTGCGTCTCATCCATGCACTCAATGAATTTTCGCTGGAGAATTTTGGACCTTTGAGTCCAACAGGTTCTGAGGGATACACGAGATCGTGCTACTAAACATTTTTCAGCACACATTTTTACGTCAAGTGGATACAGGGATCTTGAGGGTGAACCCTCTGCGGGCCATTCGAAACCGATCAATGGTGTGTAACTGGGTAGCACCAAATTATACGAAGTTTGTAACTTTAGTGAAGAGTCATTGACATTTCGGAAGTTTAACTGTCCTTGGGCAATGATAATTTACCTTGTCATTGGAGCAGGACTACCCTGAGCATTGCACACGAGTGCCACGTCCATGCCTTTTCGTCGCGAGAAAGTTCTCGACTCGTCGTCGTTAGAAAACGACGGTGGTTTTAGTCCAACTGGTTCTATATAATAACAAATTCCACTCAAACTAGACACGAAGGCTCTTACGATCGAATAACAGTTCATCGTGATCTTTAAGTACGGGACAGGGTTTTCCCATTGCTCTCACTAAAAGATGAAAAATGAAAGAACCGATACGAACGATTTCGCGAAACAATCGGTTACCTTGTCATTGGCGCCGGATTCCCCTGAGCGTTACACGCGAGCGCAACGTCCGAGTCTTTGCGCCTAGCGAAAGCTCTCAGTGAATCGTCGTTGGATAACGCTGGTGGCTTCAGTCCGACCGGTTCTGAATAGCACAAACGGTTCAACTAATTTTAGGAGGTCTCGAATCCATTTTACACCGCCAAAACTGTGCTTGCAAAGTGCCGTTTATCGAGACGAGTCATTCTAAACGGCATATCATGCATCACTGATTACTATTCCGCCCTGCACTGAATACAGCCCATTGTTCAGCCTAGACCGCATGCTTCAAGAAGCCTATGAATATCGGCCGAAATGTCTGATCGATCTTTCAGCTGCAATGATTGTAGAGTTTGTTCGCTCGATACGGAACGTTGAAACGAGTAAATTGGCGAAGTAAAATGAGGAACTCATGTGCACGTTCAGCCCCAATTTCCAAAGCTCTCAATCTAAAGCATTCGTTCTAATAGACGTCTGCCGTTTTTCCAAAGAAAGGTTACCCAGGGCAGTAAATCCTTCTGACGAATGCAGCCGTTCTTTCATTGTGACCGAAAAAATATTTATTTAAATTTACGATCACCATAAAATCATTTATACGCTGATCTTCACTCTACATATGTATAGCTATTCAGGATAATGAACCAAGGCCAAATGTCACTGTCCCGTATGTACCTAATTGTATTCCATAAATGATACTTCAATATGTGAGAGCGTTATGTTATTCCGAATAATACAATTTGACACTACTTTTGATATGAAATGACTCAGCCAACATCCATCCTTTGAAATCTTCATGTATGGAAAATCTTCAAATGTGCGTAAAACCTCAACATGTTCTCCGAACCTGCTAAATGAAATAACTACTCTATTTGGGTGTAAAACATTATTTAATTATCTCAATACTTCGAAAAGTAACAGTGGAAATTTTCTTTCTTTTTTAAGATTAAATCCCCTTAAAATCTAAACCCTTTCACCAAGTTCCGCAAAATGAAATGACAATACGTCACTCTAATGCTCTATTTGTGTGCAATAAATTATCGAAATATATTCAATTTTAAGAAAGTTACGCCGTGAAAACAATTTATGGAAAGTTTAATCTACCCTAAAATCTCTACCCATTCACCATTTTTCATGAAATTGTATTTAAATTTACCTCGTGAGGTACCCTATTTCTGAAAGAAACAAACCACGCGGGAATTTTTCTGAAAATCGAAATTCCTCTAAAATCTAAACGTTTCACCAATTTTCGAAAAAAAATTACGTAGAAAATATTTTCTTTGATACACTATTGGAATACAAAAATTGAGCTACCAAAGCAAAAATTTAACTATAAATATTTAGATATCTAGAAAGCTGAAAAGTTCTTGTGCGTAAGAAGAAATCCGTACACACGTCGTCGCACACGCACATGCATTTTTCATAAATGTCATTTTTCGATATTTCGAAAAATTCTAAATGCATTTCCATAAAAATCTCGCAACCAACTTTGGTGACGAAAAGCTTCCTCTGTGGGAAAGCGGAGTAAATTATTTGGTCTACAACGTTGTGATATGTAGCATCCGAACCGTCCACCCCTACCGCGATAAGTCTCGGGTGCATTTAAAAGATACTTGTCCCGTAAACATAAAAATAATTTTATTGACTCTTCATAAATATTTGCTGTCACGACCGAGTTTCCTCTTTGTCTCCAGAGAATGTTTCCCTCGATCACAGTAAACTTATAGAGGCAAGCAGTGCATACCTGAAAACTGGAACTGGAAAGCCCTGCACGGGACACGTTAAACTCGCGACACCTCCCGATTTCGCATCAAGCCACTCGACTTTGCGATTTGCTGGCAGCTTGGGTTTAGTGCTCGTGCTAGGTTCTGCATGATAAATAATATCGATTCGACATACAGATTAGGAACGACTTGAGTGATGTCGATGCACGCAGAATATGGCCCGCGATACTGTGTACAGGGAAGGGACAGAAGTACACCCTGGAGAGCACAACGTGCTTCAGCGTCGTCGAGTCAATGACACTGTCGACTAGCGACTCAAGATCACCTAACCCGCGGAGTCGGCGTTAACCCAGATTCCGGGGTTTAACATTTCTACCTTGTCCGAGCTTTACGATGGAACAGCGTGAAAAACTATTCAGCGGATAAGCCATCGTGTCAACATATAACATGCGAGACTTTAAATCTTAATCTGACTAATCCTCGACTCCAACTCTTCTTCGCCTTTGTCGGGATTCCTTTTTTTTAATAATAAAAGACTTTCTGGGAGAAATAAGAACCAACTTTTTGATGTCCAGGACTTAATAGTGCCACGCCTGGCTCTACGCTTCGAGGCCGAGAAATATCAACTCTTGGCGGATTACCGATTATGGTCATTTACATTTTTTCAGCTTCCCTCTAGTATAACGAAGAAAAAGATGGAACAAATTATTACAAAAACGACATGATGCGGAAACAACTTACGAATATAAAAAAAGGCATAAGGGGTTAGGCGACTGTGAAGATAACGAACGCTCGATCGTCGCTTCAGACAACTCAAATTCAAGAGGAAGGTCCGAGATATGGTGCAGGAATTGCTGAGTGAAAATAAACTCACCAGTACAATCATAGAACTGGTAGTAAGACTCTAAACGCGTTTTCCTCAAAACTATGTTTTTAAAAATGGTGTCGATCGTTTAATAAACGGATTTACTTGAAATTTGGTACACCCATCCACTGTAATAGTAGTTTAGTCTTGACCGACGTTTTTCTCCTCAACTGTTGTTCGTTAGTTATTAAGAATAATGATAAAAATGGCCTTCAAAATCTTTTTAAAAATTCTACATTTCTTTTTTGATGATGCAAACGTATCAACAGAAAAAGCGAGGTCAAATCTTAGCCAATATCAAATATTTTAAGATAAAACTGTTTTTTTTCAGATCAATCTCGTGGCCAAAATCAAGTACACCGTTGAGCTCCTCACGTACATAGGTCCTTCACGATATTATTTACAACATCTTTAATTATTGATGCTTTTGAATTGAATTTGGTGAATAACTTTTTTAATGTACATGGAAATTAATGTCCAAACGTTTTTTCAATCATCTTACTTTTCCCTCCAAAATCAATCTCCTTTACCAATCCTGATTATTGGGCCGTCACAGGATCCTGGCGGTCACAGGATCCCCATAATAGAAACATGCGCCCGAAATCTTTTTCATTGTCATCTTTAATGTAGTTATTGCCGTTATACATTAATTCGAATAAATACTAATCTCAAACATCTTAAACATGCGCAATTATAGTTAAGGGGTTTTCTCACTTTAGACGCCAAAAAGGGTATTTTCGTGATTTTTTAAATAGGTTTATGTTATATGTGATATTGATATAAAAATTGTTACACTCGATAAGTAAGACTCGTTTTTCTCGAAAAAACGTTTTTCGACCGCTTGTTGATAAGATCTTCGAAACTGCTGAACCGATCCTTATGAAATTTTAATCACATATTCTTTACAACTATAGCTATAGCGCATATAAAGTATTTTATTAAATTTCGATATTTGCATTTTTTTGCCAAAAACGGTGAAAAAAAAACGATTTTTTTTTGTTTTTTCGAAAAATGTCCGCCACTGTTATTTTTGCATATATAAAAAATCGTATGATATACGCTATAGCCATTAACATACTGAATCTAAAACCGTTTGATTGTTTTGTTTGGGATGATCCATCTTCGAGATTTCATCAACAGCGCAGAACTACAATTTTTTAGAACATTTTTTAACTACCATTTTCGTCTATGAATAGTGACTTAAATAAATAAACAATTTAAAAAAAATGTATTACGAAAGTGTATTTATTAAGTGTAACAACTTTTATATCAATATCTACAATATAAACCTATAAAAAAATCATGAAAATAGCCATTTTGTAGCGTCTAAAGTGAGAAGACCCCTCAAGCAATGTCCGGCAAATCAGTACAGCGAAAAATTAACTCGATTACATTATATGATTTCTTACATTTTTCTATATTGGCACGAGATCAGGATGTAGAAACAACGCACACAAAGTTACTCGATGCATTCCCTGTATTTTGTTAATGTACCAGTATAAAGATTACTTTACACGAAGACAGTCGTATGGCCGTCATTATTATGTATCCAGGTACCTGCGTCACACATAATGTACAGAATGTCAGCAGGAAAAAACCGAAAAGGCACTCCAGCACTGAGTGTGACTGGGGCTATGCTTAGATCGCTACTCAATCGTGCTAAGCCTCAGAGCTCAAGAATTATCCGTTCGTGTATAATCGATCGGCGCATTTTCCGCCTTCGCTCACTTAATTGCCTCGACGTAATACTATACGATTTACAGCAAGTATTAAGGTTGGACGGATTAAAAAAGTCTCACCTAGACAGTGCAATCGGATAAGACTGCACCGGACATAGCAGAGTCGTAGATCGGCTCGAACGTACCTCTACCAACTCAATCTTCCGAGTGACCGAGAGTTTAGGCTTCGAGCTAGAGCTGGGCTCTTTCGGTAGAACCAAAGCGTAAAGCAGAGTCGACCATTGTCGAAACCATCAGGAATAACAGGTGCAATTGAGACGAGTTTTTTTACGAAATAAAACTACTGACCGTGTTACAGGGACAGGGAATCCCTGGGCAGGGCACGTGAGGGCTACCATGGTCGACCTTGATGTCGGTTTCACGACTTTGATGTCGTCATTTGTGAACTTTGGCTTCGCACTGGACACGGGTTCTAATATAAGTTATATAAGAAAAAAATAGGCATGATCTATTCTCAAAGATACTGCTTTGTGCTGCGAGCGTTTATGGTTAAGGTGGAGAGGGAAAATAATCCTTGATGGGACAGGGAACTTCTGAACGTGGCTGCCCTACCTCGACGCGTATGGCTCACCGCAACGTGATCCAATTATCATAGAAAAAAAAACGCGTAGCCATCTTGTGTAGCCTCCACTTTGTTTCCGTTGTGACGTGAGAAATGAATTCATCATGTTCAGGGGGTAAGTTGATGATATCTCGGTCAACTTTAATTCGCCTGCAACTGATCTCGAAAACAATCCAGAACTTGGCAGGGGATTTGCTGGCAGTGTTCATCGAACCATCTGGTACGACGATGACATTTGTACAGTGCAACTTGTAGATGCAAATGCGAAACTACATTTTCCCTATTCCCGTATTAAGAACCTTCCGGGTACATACAACGGCTTGACGTCTCGGAATTTACCTTCCGTCAAATGCAAGAGACGGTGCGCGATGCAGATATGTTAAAAATTATCATCCAGAGACGAGTTATTCAACAATTCATGGGATGCATTCGCACTAACCGTGAGATGGGAACAGGAAATCCTTGAGCCGGACATGTTAAAGACATCTCAATCCCTTGCGGCGCTGGCATAAGGACCTTTATGTCAGCATTTGTGAATTTTGGTTTGACACTTGTAACTGGTTCTGCACGGTATAAGAGAGAAGAAAAAATAATTGCCAAATGCAAAATAATTGGATAGCCTACCTGAAGGCGGGAACTGGGTACCCTTGTGCAGGGCACATTAGAGTGCAGTCATCCATGTTGGATCGGGCAGTGACTTCGAGAGTTCTCACGGACACGCCGGAGAATTTCGGTTTCACACTCCCCATGGGCTCTAGATACCCAAACGATATGTTGGTGACGTGCAGCTCAATTGTTTCTCATGTCTTTGTGCAATTATATGCACCTAATCATATTCACGAAGCAACAAACTTAACAAGTTTGACTTCTGGGCAGTGTAAATCCGATCTAGTTACAAGGCCTGGTAGGTGTCGCGTGTGAAAAAGCCATTAACCATTTACCTGAATGATGGGGTCGGGTAACCTTGAACCGGGCACATGAAGGTCGTTGACCCACCTGAGGAAACTCTAGGGTTCGTGGATTTGACGTCCAATGCACTCAACTTTGGCTTAGAATGCGAAACTGGCTCTAAATCAAATGAAATACGCGGAGGGGTATCAAAGGCTGAATATGTGTTGAAGGATTCGTGACAATATTGATCTCAAGCAAGTAATGATGAATAAGAAAATAAAGAATAAGCTTATCTGAGATGTAATTGTGCATCTCCGAAAAAAAGCTTAAGCCTCACAAAACTCGACGGTTCTAGAATTTTGTACTGAAGTCATCGGACTACGGATGACAAAATTACGTGGGATAAATTCGTCTATCCTTGAACATGAGTGTTTTTTCATAATACCGGGACAGGGTATTTTTCAGCAGACTTTTCCGCAGTTTTATTTCTATTATATAGAATAACAAGATCCTGTGTCGCGTTTTCGAAAACATCAAATAGCCGGAACTATTTATGTCCTTACTAAACCGTTTGAATTAATATTTGAATAATTCATTTGCAATGAAAATGGTTCCGATTTAAAGTTTGTCAATGTCCAAATCATAAAAATATCGGCACTGAGTGGACGAGTATTTTGCCCATTATAAGTAAATCTACCTACCTAAAAGTTGCAACGGGATACGCCTGAGCTGGGCACATCAGGGTAAAGCTCGAATCTTTCGTAACGCGGACCCCAACGTCATTCACAGATGGAAATTGCGGCTTGGAGCTCGACGCGGGCTCTAAAAAGTAACAAGCTTTATCTATCTACTAATATCGCGGACTCTAATGCGAGAATCCCGAATTCTTAATCAGCGAAAAATTCGTGTCTTGAAACAACGCTGTGCTGGAAAAGGGCACTGATCAATGTCGAGGTATATAAATGTTTTGATCGTTAAGGGGTCTTCTCACTTTAGACGCTAAAAAAGGCTATTCCCATGCATTTTTTGATAGGTTTTTATCATAGATATTGGCATAAAATTTGTTACACTTAATAAATACACTTTCAAAATACATTTAAAAAAATGTTTTTATGTATTTATGTAATCCAAACAAACTTTAAATGCGTTTTTCTCGAAACAACGCTTTTCGACGGCTTCTTGATAAAATCTTCGAAACTACTGAATCGATCCTTGTGAAATTTTAACCACATGTTATTTACAACTACAACGCATATCAAGGATTTTTTAAATTTTTGATATTTACTTTTTTACCTAAAACGGTGAAAAAACAGGTTTTTTTGGTTTGGAATAGCCTTCAGCATACTGAATCTAAAATCGTTTGATTTTTCGTTTCGTATGATCCATCTCCGAGATTTCATCAACAGCGCAGACCTACAATTTTTTAGGAATTGTTTTTAACTACCATTTTCGTTTCTAAATAGAGACTTAAATAAATGATTTTTTTTTGTGTATATCGGAAGTGTATTTATTAAGTGTAACAACTTTTATATCAATACCTCTAATATAAACCTCTAATATAAACCTATCAAAAAAATTCATGAAAATAGCCTTTTTAGCGTCTAAAGTGAGAAGACCCCTTAATGAAGAACGCTGGAGATGAAACACAAGCCTGGATGGGTTAGATGCCAATCGTACGACGATGAACCAAAAAAGCCACTCTGACCTTGCCGTACGATCCGGGATCATTGATCGGTTATCTTTCTTCTAAAAATGCACTTTGTTGACAGCGGGAAGGAGAAAACCACAAACCGCACAGACGCACGAGTATAATCAAGGTGTAACATTCGCATTAGCATTTTCTATGATCGCCTACCTAAAGAGAGGCACTGGAAAGCCTTGCGCGGGGCAAAGAAGCGTGAAGCCTATTCCCGAGGCAGCCGAGAATCGTTGCAGATCACTGGCACCGGATATCTGCGGTCTGGTACTCGAGGCCGGTTCTAAATACACGTCATCCCGCCAATTCATATACACTCTTACATGTCTACCAAAGATCGTGAAAAGAATAATCCCGAGCTCAGATTCCGCGTGCAAAGTGAGTCGTCATTCGTCATATCGTGTTTACCTGTACGATGGAACAGGAAATGCTTGAGCTGGACACATCAGGGTCATCGCACCACCGAGCTTCACCTTGAACGCTTGCGAATCCGCGAGTGACGGAAATTTTGGACGGGCACTGCCGGCCGGTTCTGCACACGACACGGGGATATTCGAAAGAAGTAAACAATAGAGGCCGGACATCGAGAAAACGCGAAGAAATTAAGGTTCGAATGAATGGACAGGAAGTAACAGGAGGCGCCGTTGAATGGAAGAGAGAAACTGAAATAATATGAATCACTTGGGTACATCCAACCTGACAACTACGGTGATGGTAACGCTGTATTAAGGAAAGGGGTAATATGGCCCATCGTGTGTTTCCCATTGCATCTTTTTCCAACTTGATGATCGACGTAAACTGGTTCGCAGCAGATCAACAAGACACGCATATAAAGCTGGTGAGCCTATATTCTTTCCTGGAGCCACTTTTGAATCGATACATTTATTGTGACTCAAGAGGTCTTCTCGCTTTAGACGCTAAAAATGCTATTTTCATGAAATTTTTTGATAGGTTTATATTATAAATATTGATATAAAAGTTGTTACACTTAATAAATACAGTTTCGAAATACATTTTCAAAAAATTATTATTTATTTAAGTCACTATTTATAGACGAAAATGGTAGTTAAAAAAATAGTCCTAAAAAATTATAGGTCTGCGCTGTTGATGAAATCTCGGAGATGGATCATCAGAAAAAAAATCAAACGGTTTTAGATTCAGTATGTTAATGGCTATAGCGCATATCATACGATTTTTTATATATGCAAAAATAACAAAATGGTGGACATGTTTCGAAAAAACAAAAAAAAAACGTTTTTTTCAACGTTTTTGGCAAAAAAAGTAAATATAAAAATGTGAAAAATCTTTGATATGCGCTATAGATATAGTTGTAAAGAATATTTGGTTAAAACTTCATAAGGATTGGTTCAGTAGTTTCGAAGATTTTATCAACAAGCTGTTGAAAAACGTTGCTTCGATAACAAACGCATTTAAAGTTTGTTTGGCTTACATAAATATATTTTTTTCAAATTTTAATGTATTTCGAAAGTGTATTAATTAAGTGTAACAACTTTTATATCTATAGCTATACTATAATCCTATCCAAAAAGTTAATGAACATAGCCTTTTCGCGTCTAAAGTGAGAAGACCCCTTAAACTGCAAGGCTCTGCTCTTATAATTACCCTTCGTGTAATCGGTAGATGAAACCACAAACTGGTTGGCAAATCACGACCGAAAATGGATGATCCAGAGAAGGTACAGTTTTAGACGAACGCATACCCATGTGCTCACAATATTGAAAGGTGCGCGTGACAATTTTGTACGAGGAACGCCATTACCATGTTGGTTGAACGAGCCAAACGAGACAGGGTTACGATGACTGATGAAAGTAGTGAGAGCTAAACGTGTCTTTCAATTGCCAAAGGTTCCTATTCCCAAAATGGCGTTTCGCGGGAGTCCATTTTACCCCGTGTTGGCTTTACCCCTGCATACACGTGCTTATGTGCGCGTGTGCAGCCATGTGCCGGCACAACAAAACCTCGGAGCTGTTCTACTTCTTCGCGTGACGTAAGATCGACCACAGTCGAAGCCCCCAGACACATGCGCGAGAGATGAGGAGGGAGAAACGCACAAACGGAGGACGAAGATGTCCAGTAAAAGAGACGAAAACTCAGCACTTTTTGGCGTAGAATATGAATTTCCGACTGAAGGTAGATGGTTGCATACTGAAAGTAACCCCAATAAAATGGTGCTCCTCAACTCGCCCCAACCTTATGGAATAGGGGTTGAAAACTTAAAAGTCACCGTATCTCGATAATTAATGGCCCGATCAAAAAAGGTTTCAAACAAAAGTTGTTGGGAATAATAAAATTCGTATAAAGTTATCTCACGTCCAACCCCCCATCTTTGAAAATAGCGACAGAAAAAGGATTCGAAAATTCGAGGTTGATGCGCTCGGGTGGTGCTTTCGGGGTTTCGTGCTGCTATTTTCAAAGATACGGGATTGGAGGTCAGATAGCTTTATATGTATTTTACTATTCCAAACAACTTTTGTTTAAAGAATTTTTTGATCGGGCTATTCATTATCGAGATACGGCGATTTTTAATTTTTCAAACCCTGTTTTTTGGGTTGGGGCCAGTTGAGGGGCAACATTTCATTGAGGTTACTTTTAGTGTGCAACCATCTACCTTCAGTAAAACAATTCATATTCTACGTTAAAAAGTGCTGGATTTTCGTCTCTTGTACTGTACTAATAGTGGAAGACGTCAGTAGAAAGGATTTCGATATTATATACCTGAATGCTGGAACGGGAAACGCCTGTGCGGGACAGAAGAGAGTTTGGCTCTCGTTCAGACGGACCATAAAGGCGCTCATCGTGTCCAACGTCGGGAATTTTGGTCGAGCACTGCCCACGGGTTCTGGCACACGGATATACTCGTTACAACAGTCAAATGCGCGTAATTTTGCAGGCGTACGTTTATTTACTCGAATTGGAACGAGAAAGTGTAGGAATTCTTGTTTAGATGACAATGTGGGTGGTCGTTCCGTGGGCGATTATACGGCGAGCCTACCTGAAAGCTGGACCAGGTCGCGACCGTGCCTGTATGAATACTCGAAATTGCTTGTAAAATGTTACGACGTAGGTGTGAACGGTTCACGTTGCGAGATTGCAATTCGGAAAGTAATGTCACTACTCATGTAAGCTCTATTCTCATTCTCGGTTTTACGTACAGGTTTCTAAGTAAAAGTAGCACGCCCAGAGCACGTGTGCCATTTGACGGTAAATCAGATTCAAAGCCTATGACATGTTAATGTCACGTTATTAGGGGTAATTTCGTGGTGGAAATGCAAGTGTCAACCATAGGTTCTTCTCTACAAAACTTCATAACCAATCCTGGCCCATTATTGCTCTCGATCCACAGTTATGTTACTCAAAAATGTTATATATCGATCATTTACTTGTTAACGGGCTACATCTACCTAGGTAGGTAAAAACATTGGACTTTTCAAACATACAAGTCTATCTCATATGTTTCATACTCAAATATCATACTATCCGATATGTTTCCAAAACATAGATAGTATCAGTTTTTAGCTGTTTCCTGAAAATTGCATTGAAATATCCCTAAAATTGAATGAGGGGAGTTCCAACAGGTGGCCGGGCGAGTGGTAGCAGCACCATACTTCAAACTTTAAGGGGCTATACCAGTGTGACAATATCAGAAAATCGATCTTTTCTGTTGCCTTTTTCGACAGTTTATACTTTCAAGAATCTCATTATCATTTATATCATTTATATCAATATCATTTTATCTTGCAAAAATCGATAGTTACATCTTTAAACGCGATTTTCTCGAAATGAGATTTTTCAAATTTGCTGACATTGTAACTCAAAGAGCAATTATCCGATTGACTTGAAATTTGAACTGAGTACTCTTGAATATATTTACTCTACAATGACGTAGGATATTTTTGATAGGATGAAAATTGTCGATTTGGCATTGAAAAAAACGACTATTTTATAGTCAAGAAAACAGACGTTTTTTTTATAACTTCGCCATTTTGTTAGATTTTTATATTTTTCGAAAATCCTACGTCATTGTACAGGAAATACCTTCCAGTTTAACGCGCTGTTTCCTTTTTCAGTTTTAGCTACTCAATCGGCCGGAATCATGTCAGCAGTGGAGAAACTTTTTTTTTGCACCTCCGAAGGCGGCGCCTCCGAAGGCAGCGCGTAAGTCGCTTGCATCTCAATATTTTTATATGAAAAAATTATGTAATATAGGTCAAATGTAGCCAAATATATTCTTAATTTTCTGAAACATTTAATGAAGTACTTCTCTTCCAAAAAATGTCCGAAAATCACCCAAATTTTCAGCTTTCACACTGGTATAGCCCCTTAAATGCGTTTTTCTCGAAAACTGCTTTCAAAGTCGGTGGACATGATATCTCGAGAATCACTCGATGAATTGTTTCCAAATTTAGAGAAGATACGATGAGAAACATATAAAGGTCGTTGACGATCTTATTTTTTTTAAGTCGATCTTCATTTTTCAATAATTACGTAAAAAGGACAAATGTTTTCATTGATTTTCCACGTCGCCACGTTGTTAACCCTTCCTTGACACACTTATATTTAGCCACGGCTTTGACACACTGGGTCAATTTGACCCGGATAGTACATCATCCACCTACCCTTAACAACTCTTCGGTCGGTTTTTATTAAAAAAAAATGCAGGGTACACTTTAAACATTTCTTAATTTGTATGCATAATTAAAATTCGGAAAGTATGAAATTGAATTGTTGCAAAAAATAATTGAAAAATGTCAGTTTTAGGAAAATGAGCATTTTGTTTCAAATTCGTCTGGGTCAAAATGACCCAGTGTGTCAAGGAAGGATAAAAAAAATTATTTTAGAAATCGACGATCGTTAACAACTCGTATTTACTGTTAACTTGAATAATCCATTTGTCTTTTAGACTTCAGATGGACTGTTTAAGCTGGAGGGTGTCCAGCGCCAAACGTCGCGAAAAAAGGTCATCTGCCGGCGCCCATGTTTTTATTGTTTTTCTGTAATTTTCTGTGATTATTTTTAAGGCTCTCAATACATGTACCTTTGTGTTAAAAAAGATGCGTTTCTTTTTTACCAACCGTTTCCCAAAAAAAAAAACGAAATTCGGCCATTTTTTCAGGCCTCTAGGTAGATGTAGCACCTTCAGCTGTTTTATCGTATTCGAATAACTAAGATAAATGTCGGATTGTCCTTAGACTATCGAGTCTGTCAAAAAGTCTCTCTTGTGATGAAGATTCTCGGCTAAATTCCCTGGGACTGGTATATTTCCACACGTCCTCCAGGTTCAGGCACACCAAAGGCCCATCGGCAACACGATGATGTTGCTGATGGGTTTTGCAGGTATCTTTAATACCTGCAAAAACCCTTTCCTCAATTGCTGATCCCCAAAAATCATTGCTACTTCCTACCACGGTTGTACCACCCAACTTTAAGCCCAAAGATTAGAAATGTTGCGAAAATGGAGTTTTCTTACTCCGATCACAAGTTCAAGCGGAAAAACCAACGCTGGAAGAGTTCCCATGTTGATTGACGAGCTGGCAGTGTGTTTAAACTTTAATTTCACTTAAAAAAAATTAAGTTCCACGTTTGTATTTTCTAGTATGTCTGTCGGTTGAGATGATAAAACGATAGGTTTTTCAAACAGAAACCCCCGGAACAGCGTTATATCGTAAACCTAGTTTTATCGAACTGCCCTGATTGCTGATGAATTTGGTGAACTAAAAATGATCCACCACAATATATTAAACACAGTTAAAGTTGCGAGCTAAAGAAGACGCTAAGAAGTAATGGCGGTTTCAAATGGGGTCTAAATAATTCATATACCTGAAAGCTGGTACAGGAAATGCCTGTGCCGGACAAAACAGTGTCAATGGCTCATCAAATGTTACGGTGTAAGCGCGCAATGTTTCCGTCATCGTAAACTTTGGTTTGGCACTTGCGACTGGTTCTGTAGGGTAATTAAACACGAATACTCATTACGTTACCGCGACGATGTTCAACGACTCATCAGCTTGGAACTCTCCTGTTATAACCGACGTCATCATTTATCAACGACTTTTCTTCGATTTTCGACTCGCCGATTTTTTTTACAGCTCGCGGGTTAATGCAGTCAACGTTTAATGCAGTTGGATGTACCTGAAGGCTGGTACAGGAAACGCTTGCGCTGGGCAGAACAATGTCTGTGCTCCGTCCTCTTGGACCATATAAGCGCGCAACGTGTCCGTCATCGGAATTTTGGGCTTTGCACTGTTAACGGGTTCTATATGGGAACGTTGACATCAGTGAACGATTCGGTATCGCGTTAACGAAATAATAGTGAAACGAAGCAAAATGAGGAGCAGATTTATTGTGTAATTTGATACCTGAAAGCTGGTACGGGGAAAGCCTGGGCGGGGCAAAACACTGTCTGCGTTTTGCCATATTCGATCTCGAACGCTCGCATGACATCAGTCATCGGGAATTTCGGTTTGGTGCTTGCAACTGGCTCTGCATATCACAATATTCAATTATGCAGAAAAATGTAAAGAGCAATTGCAGGAGCGCGAATTGTAGGCAAAAATCAAAATCCGGTGTAAAGAAATTTGGTCTCGTACTTTTCGTACGGTTTCGTACGGAAAATACTGATTCTCGCTGAAGCATCCTTTACAATATTATGACGAATTTCACGGCACTTCTTCGGTTGGTAGGGAAAACAAGTTAGAGAAGAACAGAGTTACAGGAATATAGAGGATGGAAAGTCAAACGATGTTTCAAGTCCTCAAGGTATGAGGACCTTAGAAGCGAAGGATCGTAACAATATCCACGATTCTAACTTGCTCAAACTCTACCAAACAATCAAAAACACGAAAAACGATCATTGGTAGCAGTACCTGAAGGCTGGCACGGGAAAAGCCTGTGCTGGGCAGAAGAGTGTCTGCGTTTGCTTTTGGCGTATCGTGTATGTTCGCGAGGTATCCGTCATCGGGAATTTGGGCCTCGCACTGCCAACAGGTTCTAGTGTACGAAACGCCAGCGATAATCGAATTAACTCTTTTCAGTTATCGCGATTTTCTATTCACGACTACAGCACTGTGCAGTTGAGGCAGTTACAAACATTAGCCATTGCCACACTATAGTGGATGTAGGAATAGATTGTCAACGTGGCATTAACAAGGAACATCCCTCAGGTGACACCCTTCGATTTTGTTGAAATTTGGATATGTTATAAAGCACCGAAAAGTAAGCGATACGTATTTTTTTTATCGGCGGAAAAACGGTTTTAAGGGGTGAAACCACCCCTTAATGTAGGGGTGATTCACCCCTTAATTTTTTTTGCAATGTCACTATAGTGGATTTTTCATTGCTTCGGGTTAGAAGAATTTTCGTTTTTGTTTCATTAACATCGGTGGACTCCTTGTGTGTGAAACTGCTATGTTACCGCTAGAGATGCCTTTTTTCCAGGGGTGGTTTCACCCCTTAAACCGTTTTTCTGCCGATAAAAAAAATACCTTTGTGAGTTTTGTTTTTAATATTAGATTGGCTAAAATGAACTTCAAGGATGCAAACTAGGCTTAATATCATGAGGAAGAAGCAACGTGAAAACATCATATTCTTTTAAGTCCATGTTGTCCATTTACACGTAATTGTTGATATGAATCACTTTCTGCCTGAGACAACGCGTTACAACGAAAAATCCATTTTGTTTGAGATTATATGAAAAATATCAAAAGCAACTCGACTTTATATATGTTAGGTTGGTAAGAAAGTCTTGCGACACAAACGACACCTTTTCTAATTAAACATAACATTTTATTGAGATAAGATTAATTTATAATATAGTCACCGTCTTCATCTACAACTCGTGTCTAACGTTCTGGTAAACTTTAAATGCCAGCCGTCCAGAAACCTTGAGGTCTTCAATAAAAAAGTCTTCAAGGGTATTTTGAAGATCCGTTCGATAATCAAATTGTTTATCACGTGAATAGTTTGTCAAAGCTCGAAATAAATGACAATCAGATGGGGCTAACATAAATCTGGTGATTACGGTTGATGTACTAGTACTTCCCGTTCTAATTCTGAAACAGTTTTTTGTGTCATTTTAGCTGCGTTGTCACTAAGCGTTGTCGTGAAGAAGACGAACTTGTCAACGTTTACGACGTTTTCGTTTAATAATTTTACAAAGCTTCTGTAATTATGTAGACTAGATCTCGGCATTTATTGTGGTGTTAGACGGAAGAAGCTCATAATATGCTAGGAAAAATATTCAACCGAGCACTTTAGTGTCGCAAGACTTTCTTACCAACCTAATATTTCAAGACAAATAAGTTTAAACCCTAATTTTATGTTATATATTAGATTCCAATCTTGTTTCACGTAAAACATCTCTCGAAGTTACTCGGAGTAGTTTATTTTCCATACAAAAAAAAACATATCCACTTTTCTGTATCCACGAATTTATATATCAAAAGTAAACAATGGCATAGCTGACGTAAGGTGGGGTGTTGAACAAATATGAAAAAGGAGTGTTCCTGTTCATTTTACACACGGATAATTACTGAAGTTGAAAAAAATATATTTTTACAATCTTTCCTGGTAAATCTACATACGTCGAGAAGGCTTGCAGTACAGTAAATGTTTCGTACAAATTCACATTTTTTAGTACCATATCAATAAAAAAATATGGTAATCACAGTGCATCACTTTTTTAGACGTCCGTGTTGATTAATTTTTAATAACGAATCGTACTTGTTTCCATATTAAATACTTTTGCGTAGCACCATTATTTTTAGGTTGTGCCACACAACTGACAAATAAAAACGAATAAATGAACTTTACAAGCTCTTCAAGCTGCATAGTGCTACACCTTTCAACAAAAATAATAGAACCAAAATGTCGCAAAATATTACGAACTCAACAACACTGTAGGCTTAAAAAAAAGTGTATGTCCTTTGATTTTAGAAGTTTGAAAAAACGCCATCAAATTCAATTGATAGGCTTCGAAAGCCAAAAGCATTTCTTATAGCCGACGTTATTAGCATTGACATAGATTTACCCACGAAAAAGTGCAAAAACACCTTTTTCAAATACGACTCTGAAATAATCCAATCGATATCGATTACCTTCCTTTACAATAATAAATATTTTTCCTATTGTTTGTAACCCTCCCAACCACAATAGAGGTACGAGGGATCAACGAAAGAAAGTTGCTCATTAAACATGGCAAGTTGCAACATGTTGGCAAAAAATAAATTGGCACTACACAGCGGTGTAAACATTTGTCCCATCGTGGACGAAAATTCATACGTGACATGAGTGATCTACGGCTTGTGGCATTTATGAATCAATGAAGCAATATTCACAGTAACACACAATTTTTCAAACACCTCACGATTGACAGTGTCTCGGAAAATAAACAAAAACCCGTTTTTTTAAATATTTCATGTACCTGAAAGCTGGAACGGGAAACGCCTGTGCGGGACAGAAGAGCGTCAGCGGCGCGTCGTTATTGACCGTGTAAGTGCGCGAGTTCTCGGCCATGGTAAATTTTGGTCTCGTACTTGCAACGGGTTCTATAATGTTCAAGCAGAGAGATGAAAGACCCTCAATAGTTGGAATTATTATGGAATTTTTACAATCGCGAACCTATCCATTTTCCGATTGTTCAAATTTCAAAAAAATGGGGACACCAGCTTCCTAAAAAAAATTAAGTTTCCAGGCGTTAATTAGATATCCGATGCTAACCGTAAACGACTCCTTCGCGCTCCGATAACGCGAGTATAAAATAAGGTTGACTAATGCAGCCTCATCGAAGAGAATCTCGTACCTTTGTCGCTGAGAAGATCCAAGGGCACTGGTACTGATCAAGGGACATGGTGAATTGAGCCCTAATACTAATTAGCTTACCAGTCAATGGTGTACATCTAGCTGAAGATCAGGCTGAGCGATATGGACCCATCGAAGTGGCGATTAACTGGCACAATTACGGACGAAGAAAATGCCGCGAAGGAACGAAAATCAATGCAAAAAAGTATATATGTGCAAATATAGAAGTGATGTGTATATACGTATTTTTGGAATATTTTTTATCGATATACTACATTTCAAATTAGAGCTCTATTTTTTTTCCTTTTTCTCACCATATAATTATGCTCTTTAAAAAAAAAATGTCGAGGAAATTGCAAACGGTCACCAAATATTTAGAGGTCGCTCAAGTCTCCCAATAATTCAAATTTGTATTAAACAAACGATTTTGTTCGTCCACTTCTCATAGATTAATTTGACGCGTTATAATTTTAAAATTAGACGCGCGACAGCTCTAGCTGGCCAATAAATATGTCGCGGTCGCTCAAGGTTGTCGAAATTCAGAATTTCCGCCAAAAAATAAATACCGCTTGCACTATAACGCCTTGTAGCATAAAAATAAAATAACCAGGGAAGTGTTACATCTTCTGAATAATTGGTTATAATCATTTGTAACAAACACCAATTAGACGCTATGTATTATTATGTACTATAGGCCTCCTCTTCTATTTGAAGGCTTCGACAAATTTTGTACGATGATAGTTTTGCTCGGGTTTGAAAGTCTGCCGATGATCCTCAACGACTTGGAGTAAGAATTGTTTCTGTTCCTCGTCAAATATTTTTTGGCGGAAATTCTGAATTTCAAAAACCTTGAGCAACCACTAAATATTCATTGGCCGGCTAAGTTGTCGCGAGTTTAATTAAAAAATTATAACGCATAAAATTAAAGGGTGAGAAGTGGACGAAAAAAAAATTCGAAAATTTGAATTTTTGGGAGGCTTGAGCGACCTTTAAATATTTGTTGACCGCTCGCACTTTACGCGACATTTTTTTTCTAAAGCAGATAATTGGATGGTGAGAGAAAGGAAAAAAATAGAGCTCAAATTTGGGCCACCATATTGTACATATCTTTTTATTTTTCTGAACTTTTCAAGCAAACTATTTTTCACGTATTATTGGCAATTTGACGTTCTGAGCTACTTGATTTTATTCACCGATGTTTATGAGAATTAAGAATCACATTTATTAACAATCGTTAAGAAATTGAAGTAAAACAAACGATATTTCATATCGAGCGGAATAAGCCGTTGTTCACAAAATTGCATCACAATCTCACAATTCTATCTCTACCATGAACATAGAAAGATCCAAGCGTACAGTCAGCGCATGTGTATTTTTCACATGAAAATATCTTGCCGCAAGGTATTCGTATATTCCGGAAAATATTTCCTCGAAAGCCGCCTTATGATTAATTCGTGAGAGGTTTTATGAACTTACTTGTGAACGGGAACGGGGAATCCCTGTGCGGGGCATAATAACGTGACAGAACCGTCCATAGTCGTACGGAAGCTTCTCGAATCATCGATTGTCGGGAATTTAGGCCTTGCGCTTCCGACCGGCTCTAAACCGTAATAGCACGAGGACTACTTTTGCCCCTCAACTCTACTGGCCTATCATTCCTGAACTTGCTTGCTTTTTTACTCCAGAACGGGGAACCCCTGTGCCAGGCAATCGCGATTTCATTGAGGTGCCTTTTTAAATCACACGACAAGCCTCGAAGCCCATTGTAGCTTGTAATCCGCGAAACTAATCAGGAATGCTCCGATTGTCTCGAATCTAATCGTGTTCTATGTGAACCAATTACGTAACGAATTGACCCGTTCCTCGGGTATGCTTTTCGTTACTGACATAAGAGAAAAGGGTCGGGTTTCTCGGGCGTATGAAATTTCCTCAAAAGTACTCGACGCCTTCCGGACCACGAGAGAAAAATAAGAGCCTTCGCCTGCCAATTCCAAGGTAAACGATAGCAATTTCTTTCGTCTTTATCGGGAAATGCAATTTCGTCCCGAAGGACTCTCATCGATTTCCTTTGGTGTAGCGATCGCGAGAAGTCGCGCGATTTCGTTTGGTCGTTCGTATATACCACGAGGCTCTCTGGCGCACGCTCGGAGAACTTACCTGCGCGATTTTCACCTGGGGCTTGCGGACGCGAGTAGAACCGATATCGAGTGCGAGAGCAAAGTTGAGGCTTTCCGCCTCTTTTTTTTCATAAGCTCGTGTCTTTTCAGTGTAAGACAGGGAACAAACGTGAGTGAGAGACAGAGAGAAAGAGAAAGAGAGAGAGTGACATACGCGGCGGTTGAATACCGAATTCAATGTTCGAGGCGGGCGCGGTGGCACGTGCCCGCAGGGGTACCCTGTCCCAGCATTCAGGTGATAGTCAACGAGCTTGGTTCAACGTTTCCGTATGGCGTGCGGAATCGACTCAGCACTCGAGCCGTCTCGTCGTCTCTTCACAAAGACCTACCCTCGTCCCCGCCTTTTTATCTCCCGCAACCCTTCCAACCGATCCGGCTATTCAACGCGACCCGAGACACGCGTGCAACCCTTCCGGCTGTGCGCACAGCCTAGCCCTCGGCGTTGTAACTTATGAAATCGCGCGCTGACAGCCTCGAACGAGAGTTCAGACTCTACGATCGATCTCGACGTTATACCAAACGCCTAGCCTTCATTTGGGAACCTAGATTTCATTATGCCAAGTCCTTAAACTGCCAAAAAAATATATTTCATTTAAGGCGGGATTCTGCTTTGGAACTTTGAAACAGGCTAGATTGGAAGAAAATGATCTTCTGGAGAAGTCACAGACATTTTGTACGGTGCAGGCATCACAGATTAAGCGTAAGTTAATTTTTTGCTGATTTTTTGTTCCAAAAAACTTTAAACGCGTTTTTGTCAAAACCACGTTTTTACACCGCTTGGTGCTAAAATTTCCAAAACTGCTGAACTGATTGTGAAATTTCAACCACATTATCTGTACACCTATGACTGAAGTAAAATTATCTTATCATTTTGATTTTTACTATATTTTTTTTGCAAAAAACAGTGAAAAAAAATACAATTTTTTTGCGCCGCCATTTTATTATTTTTCCATGTACATTAACAATTTTAGTTTAGTCGGTTGCTAGTGTTATATTAAACCTACAACTTAAAAATGTTTCTGTTTCAGATGGCCCATTTTCAAGATTTTAACACAAGCGCAGAACCACCTACTAATTGAGGCATTGTATTTATATGATGTTTTTGTGTATAAAATACATGAATTTTTTTAAATTTATTTTAAGAGTGTATTTATTAAGCTTAACAATATTCAAATGGATAGATTAAATGTGAACCCAAGTACTCCTTTATTCTGTAACCCAATCGCAATAATTTCATAGTCTCCCTATGATTTTGAAATATCACATAAGATAGTATTTAGATTTTAATTCTATAAGTATCTATTTTTTTATTCGTGCAGTGAATTTTGAAACGAAATAAGATAACTGTGATATCGCGTATGAAGTTTGATCAAAATCATACGCAAACGAGGGGAAGCACGATTCTATTCGTTCCTCCATTTTACCAATCTATATGGTTGAATTTCAAAAAGACCGGCCGAACATACTCCAAGGTATTGAATTAGTGTTTATTGATGTTTTCCAACGACGTGAATATTTTTACTTTTCAGGTTTCGAAAAGTATTAAAAAATATTCTACTTTACCCTTAAGAGTTGATCATATATAATTTGCAAGGGGTGTCAATGTATGGGAAATTTTTCAAACTGTGCGAAGAAAAAAAACAGCCCTGAACGATTATTTTATTATCTAACTAAAATTGTATAATCCTGTAGTTCTTTGTTTGAAGCACTTTGGGTCTAATTGTGTTATATAAAAAAAAGTTTCCGGCCAAAAATAAAATGTCGTTTTTCATTCCTATTCGATGTTTACGCTGCCCCAAAAACGGTCTGTTACAACGTTAACGGAGTTGCAAAAAAAATCCATCGAAAAAGATTGCCGCTCCTGCTAATTAAATTTGGTTTCCCCCGTTCGGTTTATACACACTAATATTTCGATCATATATTGTTCGCGACGATTATTGGCTTGATTCGGGAGCGATGAAGCCAATTTTAGAATTGATTGCACGCGGAATCCAGACTGTTTCGGTAACCTCGATATATCGATTTTACAGTTTTTGACGAGACGGCGTTTCTACCGGCAGAAGTCCGTCGGTTTTACGAATTTTGCAATCAATGCACGCGCGATACAGAAAGGGAGAATCGCGAACCAAGCTCGTTGACTAATTTACAGACACGAATTGAACATTCACAATAAAATTACCCCGTCAACGACAAATCGATGTCGATTCTCCAATTTTTTTCTCTCCATTTTAATTTTATTAATAAGAAAGTGTCCCATCGCGAAAGAAGATTCCTCCATATCTGGCTTGAATCGTAAATTACTGAAGCATACAATTTGCGAGAGAAATCGAACACTCACTTATGTGGTGTATCAAAGGTGAATCATCATCGCTTTATCGTTGCCTGGCGAACGTAGGAACCGCAAACCCTACACCATCATTTTGAAAATTCATTGTCCGGTTTCCGTTTACAATTTGACGAAAGTTTCATTGAACCGGAACAGGTACTTCAGCAATTGTCTTTATTTGTAGATCGCGGTAGTTCTACGATTGAAAGTAAAGTGACAGTGACTTTTTCATTTTCTGAATAAATCTGACCGAATCAAACACGCAGAAAAACAATCGGACCATTTTCCCCTTGTAAATCAATATATTGGGCTCGACAAACAAAAGATCGACAAAATATCGGAATACTTCTTCTGCATTGAACTATTTTTATCTCAAAACTCGTTTGTAATCTGAAACGTTTCATAAATCAACCAAGCCCATATGTTGAATAAACCGATTTAATATGAATTTATATAAATGACCGCTTGTGAAATTGTTTTTCAGCTATGGCGTTCGATTTTAATTGCGAACAATGAATTTTGCAGAGGGCACTTATAAAAGGCTTCAAAAGTTGGAAAAATGCCACGGCCCTTGCGATCGATTTCGCGAAATTCGAAAATTAATTGAGTTCTTGATTTCCCAACTCGGGTCTTGATGAGAAATTCTCTCATTGAGAAGGTTGGAGCGAAATCGATTAATGCGCGATACGGGCACTCGGTAGTCGATGGTGTATGCTCTAGGGTGCGGTACCTAGGCTCGAATTGGAAACGACGATTCTGGTTACGGCGGAGCAAACAAGTTGATAGACGCCCACTGATATTCTACTACCTATGATTGGAGACAATCACGTGAATTATGATCGCCGACATTCTGACTAATAATCGTCTCATTTTCTAACGGATTTTGACGCGTCAAGAAAATTGTATCTGACTGCAATAGGAATTGTATCGTTACTTCTCTTCATTAATAAAATACGAGTTTCGTTTTGATTTTTAAACTTTAATGAATTTCTTCGCTATTTAAATTACAAGTCTTTGCAGCAATGTTTATCGAGATAACTGGGTAAACAATTATTTTGTAACTTCAATTTTAATTGATATTAGTCAAAGTCCAATGTTATTTCCGTCATGTAAAAAATAACTGTTTTATGTAAAATCTATTTTACGGCGAGCTTAAATGCAACGTTTCGTGAAAGCCCTTATTGATAATTAATAGTATCTTTTTTATGAGTTTCGACATCAAACGGCTATTCTGTCAAGTTGGTGAACTAATTTTCCAATTTGTGTCGCCGGATGAATACGTTAAATTATTTTTAAATTTCCGATTTTTTTTCCGGTTGTTCGTTGTCTTGAGCCAACCCACGTTTCTTTGATTCGTTGCAAAAATAATGATGAATATTATCACATAAAAACAATTGATTTTTCAATCTCATACTAAAATTTCGAACGGCTGACCATACGACAAAATTGTGTATACAAAAATTCGTGATAATAAAACAAATATTAAAAAGAGATTAAACCGGTGGTGTTAAAATTAATTCAACGCATCCGTGTCGTCGTATCATCAAGACTAGTTTGCATTCGATATTGTGCATTGTTAGTATAAAATAATTTTCCTTTTTTCAAGAAATATTAGAAAAAATGTGAGATTATTCGTCGAATGACATTTTATGAGAAGTTTGAGCTCCGAAATGACGTGTTTTTTCGTAACCAGAATCGTGATTCGCGATCATTATAATGTATGAATAAAATTGTCGAGTGACAGAGATCGACGAGACTCTGACTTACCGGTGATGACAAGTCGTCCCTTCGTGGCTGACAATCGCGTTTCTCCGGTGAGTCTATGTTTGGTGCGACATTGATAAGTCTTGTATCCGTCTTCGGGTCCGACGTCTCTGATGTGCAATTCACCGGAAGGTAGCACCAGATATTTGCCATCTGTATTCCACACCACGAAACTTTGCGTTAGCAGATACACATTTTCCTTCTCGATATTTTCCATGCACCATACTTTGCGCGCGTCAAAGATTATCATACAAATCTCGATTCAATTTTTTGTTATCAGTAGCCGATAAATAAGCCAAAATGACTGTACACAATATTGATTTAAAAAAGGTGATGAACAATTTACGAAATATTCATAAAAAATACAAATGCGAAATTTGATTATTTATTGATTATTCATATTATTCCAGCATATGAGAGTGCGTTTATGAGATTTGTAGGAAAAACTTTTATTTTGTTATTTTTCTCATACCCAAAACGTGCAGGGTGTAGCGTGCGATACGCTCAAGCAACTTCATCAAACACGTGGACATAGTCGGACCCAGAATCTTTTTCATGTGCTTCTCGACTATACGACGATTCTCAATGACTTGCGCGGCGCAATTGATTATTGTCATCATGCAGCAAAGCAATCGTCGATGGCGTGCCGTTGAGAGCAAAAGGAAATATCATCTCGTAATATCGAACTTGGAGAATGAGAAATATGGCGTAAAGCTCGCAAAGACTTCACGGCGTGGTATGCGAATTATTCATAAATGGGTTTCTAGAGCGAGCGACGATCGTCAGCAATTTTCCTGAGTGATCGTTGACGAGAAGACCGATCCAATGGAATGGAGCCTAATGTGCTTACACTATTGATCCAACCACAAAATATAGCGTTGCAAAATCCAGCTTTTAATCCACTTTTATTTTCTATTTATCTTTTTATTTAAATAAATACTCAAACCTCTGAACTGTATTTAAGATACTTTGTGTGGAGAACTTCGCAAATGACAACGATGGTTTTTCCATGCAGTTTATAATCCAACGACAGTTGCTCAAAAGATGGAACATTTAGCTTACTTCAGATTGAAGAAGAAATCATGTTTTTTCGATACTTTTTACACTAGATTGACGCAACTGCATTAAAAAAAAGATGATTGACGTACATTATTAGACGAAATAAGGTACAAAAAGGATGCTGCACATTTTATTCCGTTTAGTTCAAGTTCAGTGAATATTTGAGTCATCCTTTAAAGTGCTTTTGGATTACCATGAAATTTATCGAGGATGAGTCTATGAAACAAACCTGAATTAAACATTTTTACCCAAAACTTAAGTCGCGAATTGCTCCGTGGAAATTCTTGCAAAGTACATTGTTTCTCTGAAACAAGTTGGCAACGGCGAACTCAATTAAAAAATATTTAATTCTGATCGCGAACATTTTTTTTTTCGTAGAATTTATAAAATTATTTTACGTCGATTTTTTATTGAACGTGTAATTCGACGCCTTTATATTCAGAATTTTGAGGTGACTGTTTTATTTTTAATCGGCAACTTAAACGGTTACAAAACACGTTTGCAATACCGAAGAACGTCTAAAGTCTGTGAGCATTTGTCATGATTATTAATATTTATAATTCCTTTATTATTTATTCGACAGTCACTTGAACGCCAAAGTGATACTTATACCACCTCCACATTTTTACGTACAGAGAATTCATTAAGAGAGTGCATTAAAAGAAGTGCAATTCATTGTGACGACGAACAAATGACTAAGGAAACAATATTTCTCATATCTGCAATCAATTTTGCATTTGAGATTGTCAAAGTCTTATGAGAGTAGTTACACTCCAGATGGCAATCAAATAGAGTTGATATTTCGTTTTCCTGTTTGGCATGCCACATGTCAAACATGTACCCCTGTAGCACTTGTTAAAAAGAGTACCACAATGCAACGTTTACTAGCGGTTGCAGAAATTCGTTACTATCCAAGTGAATTGCCCGGGTACATGTTCGCCCAACGATCTCTGTTTTTCTAGACGCGTGAAATATAGCGTAAAATATTTTATTACAAACACCAAATTGCCCAACAACGTTAAAATGCCACGAAATATTTTCCTCCGTTATTTGTTCTTTCAACAATCTAAGAACTTTCAAAATAAACTTTATCGAATTCGACAAACAACTTCTGATTATTGTCATAAAAAAATTATTCATTAATTTTTTCAATCAGCGTCATTTTTTGTTCAAATGAACAATCAATCTGGAATTTCTGACTACACGTTGAATTAATTTTCTGTACATTCGAATGAATCATACGTCTTGTGAAAAACAGTTTGAATTTTATTCCTTTTCTTTCAAAACTGTAAATAATGGGCGCTATTTTTAGGCTCACCCTGAGCATGGGTTTTCAATCGATGTTTGCTTTATATTTTCGTGACATTTTCTTTTCATGCATGTGCACACGTTACATCAACCAACAACATAGGTACAATTGGGATTGTGTGGATTGATGGAAGTGAGATAGATGGACGGGGAAGTAGGACTCCGGGTAGCGCGAGCAGCGGCAGTCAACGTCTTACGAATCGCAACGGTGGATGATTCGAATAATATCAATAACGCGAAAGTTGATCTAACGGCGGACAGACGGGCGGATGGATGGACGACTCGCTCGGGCAAATGTCAGCCTGAGTATCCTGTCCAATACTCCTAATCAGACTCTCGACAAGAGTAAAGTCAAACCGGAATTGCCTATGCTAAAATGTTTTCATTTTCCGCAACGAGCAGTGCGTTCATATTCTCGAGAAAGTTCATAAAATTCACCTGTTTGTGTTTGGATCAGAGGGTCTTCTCATTTTAGACGCTAAAAAATGCTATTTTCGTATTTTTTTTTGACAGGTGTACACTACAAGCATGGATATAAATTTGTTACACTTAATAAATAGACTTTTGAAATACATTTTTTTAAATGTATTTATGTAACCCAAATAAACTTTAAACGCGTTGTTTCTCGAAACAACGTTTTTCGATGGCTTGTTGATAAAATCTTCGAAACTACGGAACCGCTCCTTGTGAAATTTTAACCACATATTTTTTTACAATTATAGCTATAGCGCATATCAAGGATTTTTTAAATTTTGATATTTACTTTTTTGCCAAAAACGGTGAAAAAACACGTTGTTTTTGTTTTTTCGAAAAATGTCCGGCACTTTGTTATTTTCGCATATATAAAAAATCGTATGATATGCGCTGTAGCCATTAACATCCTGAATCTGAACCCGTTTAATTTTTTTTGTTTCGGATGATTCATCTCCGAGATTTCATCAACAGCGCAGACCTACAATTTTTTTAGGACACTTTTTTAACTACCATTTTCGTGTATAAATAGTGACTTGAACGAATAAAAACATTTTTAATGTATTTCGGAAGTGTATTTATTAAGTTTAACAACTTTTATATCAATATCTATAATATAAACCTATCAAAAAATTCATGAAAATAGCCTTGCTTAGCTTCTAAAGTGAGAAGACCCCTTAAGTAGAAGCCTTAATGACCAAAACAATTATCATAACCACCCCCCCCCCCCCCTGCGCTACCTTCACTCAACTAGTGCCGTCGTTGTTTACTTTTCTCTCACTTTCCTTCTCGTTTATGTATTCACGCTATATACAGCCTGCTCCCGATTAATCGATATTCACCCACTACAAAACTATACGCCACTGTTGTACTCGTAACTCACCACAGACCCGCCACTCTTCGGCTAACGTACTCTCGCTCGATATTAACCGCACGAATTTACCGTGACTCTGATAAAACCCGACTCTACAAGATTAACAAAAAGGTTATCGTACCCGAAGTACATGAATGAGGAACTCGTATTTCTCGAATATTATTTTGGAATATTATTTGCTACTATCGCACATCTTGACTTCTGACGTCATAGGCCGTCAATGTCACGTACCTACGACGACGCAAGAGTGACGTACAAATGCAACACGAAAGCGTGTCGTCCCAAAAGGCGAGCCTCATCTATTCGAGCGATTTATCGAGAGAAAAGATAAATCCTCAAATCGAGCTGTTCTAGGCAGCAAAAATTGGACTCCTCTGTAAAACATCAATTTTTTGCGTAGTATTCTCGAGGGAAACGAGGGTTTTCGATCGTTTGTAAGGCTCAGGTCATTATCAGACTAACTTTATTCGAACGATATTGAAGTTATTTACGAAATGACATTACGCGGTTTAATGACTTAGCAAATAGGTTGACCTCTGCACAATTTCCAACTTAATTTAACAACAAATGGAAAGTTTAAACAATTCTGGACTAATCTTCTAACCTAATTGGTTAACGATAACTCCTATAGAACGTATTGCAGAGGCATGGACGTGTATTGTTCCTCGGGATATCTTTTCAGTTAACTTGACGCAAACCTCAAATTAACTGGAAGATTAACATCTTGTGATATCCCTTGCGCATAGTCAACACTTTAAAACCGGAATAACGAAACCACCGAAAGGACAAAAAAAGGTTTTCCAGGTTTCGTTTTGAAAACCAGTTTTCATATGTTAACGAGCAAAGATCCATGCTGACCGACTGACTCACTAATTCTCGTGCATTGGCGAGATTAACACAAATTCAAATGAACTAGCGTGAGGTTCGAAGCGACCTTGAGGGATAGCACCATCTAGGATGTTGGAAAAATCGTTTTTTTGCTTAAAAAATACTTTTGCTCGTAAAAACAAAATTGGTCCTGTAGCGATTTTTTAGGTTCAATTATCGATTTTGCTGCAGCGTCTCGGACTTCTTTCAGGCGCCTCGTACACCTTCAAACGCGTTTTTCTCGAAACCACTTTTTTTTCAATCTTGGAGGACGGATTACTCGATCACCTTTGCATGGATCGATTTACAATTTTTATAGTAGCTTCACAATTACATTCTCTATGGGAGTACGTAGCCGTTTTTTTGTTAAGTGTAAACGTTTTTTTTATAAACAATTTACTTTTCATTTTATGTGCAAAAAATCTATTTATTTCTTTCAAAGTGCGCCATTTTGTCAAAATTTGATTTAAAAAATCCCTAGGTAGTTCCATAGCTAATAATATAAAGATTATAATATTCTTTTGGGTTTTGTTCCAGATCTTATACTTTACGAGAAAACCATCCTCCCGCGAAGCTATTTGTAAAAAGCACGTTTTTCAAGGTGGAATCTGTGGCCGCCAGTTTGTATGAAAATTATAATACATTTTTTTTATATACTTCAATATGTGTTAAATAAACCCTCTCAAAAGAAATCCTATTCCTTTTTTCATATTCCCAAATTAAATTGTCAAAGTTAGACCTTATTTTCTGCCGCTAGAGTGGTGTTATCCCTCAACACTAAAGACTTCATATTTTGTAGATATTTGACCGCGAACTGACACTCAAACGTAACTTTCCCTTTCTTTTGCTTTTTCACTAAAAAATCAGGTCCTGCGTCTCGAGTAAGTTTAACTCGATGGCCAGGTTTGGACGTGAACTTCGAAGGAAGTTTTCACTCAAGTCCAGACTCACGTTGCAATGAATCTCTCGGCGCAAGTTTAACCTTACGCTTCAGCCGAAGCACGAACCAGCGATCGAAGTTCAATGTGTCGATAACCCTCCGTGATAAATCCGTTATCAATTTTAAGTTTAAATTCCGCTTTTTAAATTGAAGTACGAAGAAAGAACAAACGTTAGCGTTAACACGAGATTCATTCAGTGACGTGAATTGCGAACACTCTCAATAATTACTGTTCGATATATTTGACTACATATCTAAATTTACACTTCATACCTATGAATATTGCGTCTATTTCAATGCGTCGAAGATGATATTTTTACTGTGAATAAGAATCCATTCTAGGGCTCAAACCTCAATCCGAACGAAAACAAATGTCCTTGTCGGGTTACGATCGACCTCGAGATTGCGCTGTGACTCAAGATTAATCTCAAGTTTTGGTAGTCCCCGCGAACGCAGTTAGCCCAGCTAGAGTGACTTTAAAGAGGATCAAGATCGAACAAAGGATTTACCGATAACGTGAAATATATCCGAAAAACCTAACCTCACTACGAAGGGAAATCACAAGTAGAAGCGAGTACTGCGCGAGTGAACATGACGGACCCGCAGAGGGACAAAGGGAATCGAATGAACGAAGAAACGGTTTTAGTTGAGGATGAGAAAACGATACCGTAATCGGATTTAGGATATATGACGGTTGTCTCGTCCTCGACCCAAGAGTCAACCTCGACGAAATCGGCGACGAAGCTTGGAATGTGACACTTGATTATAGCAGCGTTCCCTCGCAAGATATGTTCGTCCATCACGTTCACCGCGTACCGCTGCCCGACCACTGCAACCAGACGACGGGAATTTTTGTTTTCTTTTTCTTACTTCTTCTGAACACGCGGTCGAGACCACTCATACCCAAATTAGCATGAGTTAACAAAGATATGGGACAATCAGACGAAACAAACTTGGATTTGGGCTCGAGTCTTAATTTGCCATGATTCCGAACTTGGAACTCGAATATGACATTCAAGTCGAACCTAAATGCACGTGCTAACTCTGAAACGAGAGTTGTGTATATTTCCCGCGCAGTTCCGTACCTAATCTAAACTTTGGAACGCGAATATGACACTAAACCGTCCTTCAACCTTGAACGAGAAATAAACTGTGTCAAACTCTTCAGGTAGTACCTTGCGGAAGGTTTTCCAATAACAAATCCGAACACGTCGAGAAGATTTTTGTTTTCCTGACCGTTAAATGAGGGTCCAAGTATTTCAATGCATGTTTGAACGCCTGTGCAGACCTCAACAGGAAAGAAAGTTCGAGCTCAAGTGCAAACTTGAATTCTTGTGTAAGTCGTTCCTCAGATTTCAAACGGAAAGCCTCGCTAATGTCCTAAAAGCTTGATTTTTCAATTTTGATTTAATCGATCAAATAAATTTGTATCTGAATTTGGCGCTAATTCAAGATTCAACTTCACCTCACGACGCTCAAATGAAACAAGTACCTGAAGTACCTAAACAAAATTTTATTTTAATTCAGTCCGAGTTCAATATGCAGTAAAACCATAAGTTCAACCCAGGCACGCAAAAATCACTGGGCAAATCTCTCTAATTCCTTTCACACGCAACAACCGCAATAACTCATGGTCGAAAAGTGTATGTCCTTATTTTGGGCGTGTGATGTGATTGCAAATAAAAATAGTCTAGTTTCGTTGGGAAGTGGAGGGTTTTGCTAAGCAACTTCCGCACTGTGTCATAGAGAGGAAAAAAGGATTGCGTAAGCGATTCTTTCATTTGTAGGAAATAATAACATCGTGCAATTCTCAAACGTCATCGAATGGTAAACCGGATGCGAGTATTTACGTTACTCGTGTACCATAAGATGCGTGTTCGTCTTCAGCCCGATAATTTCCGCCCTCGGAATCGATCCAACCTGCCACCTCAACGTGGTCAGCTACGAAAGAGGGTACCTGACACTTGAATATCGCGGCGTTACCACGAATCGCGAAGACGTCGTAAACCTGCACCTCGAAGTACTGAGACACGACTGCAAAAAAATTAACGGTACCGCAACTCTATCAATTGTTTTGTTTTCGGTCTTTTCTATTTGCTTACCTACATACCTTGGATCAATATCGTTTTACTATATTAAATAATGGTACTATATTATTTCATACTCCCACACGATCGAGCTATATTTATGCTTCTTATTCTGTCACTAATAATGAACGTACCAATGAATCAGGTGAATCAATGGATTTTTCTTTAATCCCTTGAGATTTAAAATGCATGGACGCTTCGAACGCCAAACTGCTTGCTTACTAAATAAATTAAGGAATAGGGCTTTTCGTGCATCTCAATTGGTCAGTTAAAGTTGATTGCTAGAGATTACCATGAAATAACTATAAGCATATTTCGAGTCTCCCTCCGCCACTTAGGCTTCTGAATTATAGGTAAATATTCTACCATCTGTCCTTTTTACATCCCTGTCTTTAATTTTTTATAATATCGGTGCAATCCGATATCTTGAGCTGAGTTGAACTCTGTTGTTACCTACGGCCAAAGTTAAACAAGTTTGTGAAAATATAAAGTTACCATAGTTCGTATACTAATTGTGTTCTTTCTTACAAATAGCATTGACGAATAATTAGAAATATGAGGAATGTACATTTGTTCAATAATTTATCAACTGATAAATCTCATGACCCGTTGCGTAAATATCATCGTACTTCTTCATCCATAATTGTTTATAACGCTTTCGAAAAATGGAAAATATGACTAAAAATGCAACGGTTCGTCTACGCTTCATTTCTGTTTGAATCCACAAAATTACATTTTCTCTCCACAATTTCCATACAAATATTATATCGACTTTTAGCGATAATACATCTTTTGAAAATTTAAATATATCTCCTAACTCGAATTTTGTTCTCTACGAAACCTCTAAAGCATTTGCTCACTCATAGTTTGTGGACATTCGAAAACCGGATAACTGCGTAAGAAAAACCACCACTCCACATGCCAAATCCTCACAACGTCATTAATCTTTGTTCAATTTTGAATGATCGTTGACCACTGCTAGTCGCGCTCGGTACCCTCATTTTTTCAAAGATATATATCCTTTACTAATCCATTCCACGTAAGCTTTCAATGAGGCCAACATTGTTTCTCGAGTACCCTTTTCCTGGTAGCCATTCGAATTAAAACTGGTACCATCTTCGGGGGACACCCACTCGATAACTTCCACAAAATCTGCGACGAAACTTGGCAGGAGACACTTGAGGGTGACTGCGTTGCCCCTCAACACGAATTCGTCGATAACTCTCGACTCGTAAAATTGTTGGACAACTGAAAAATCACGTTACCACCATTTCTTACGATGCAAAGAGAGGAAAATAAGATTGACAAAAAAATCTTTGGTAAAAATTGTAAGAAAAATGCTGCTACGTAAGACGTTGACCACATTCACTGTCCCCCCTGCTTTTATCGACGTGAATAACTATCTTTGTCCTCTGTTTTGTCAAATCATTTTATCGACGCCCCCTCTCGATAGTGGAAGGGTTTCGCGTTCACAGGGTGCCCCCATAACTGCCGGGAAGCTCCAGACAGGACGTCGTGTGCGGAGAGCGAATCGGTTAAATTACCGTGCACGTATCACAACGAAACTAATAAATCCTACGGCAGACCACGCAATTCACCTGTCAATGCGACCGCTTTATTTGATCGATGGTGACCATTGCATTGTTCTTATGCTTGAAGAGCTCGTGTATTCAAATGCTCACAACATTTTATATGCAACAACAAATAATTGTGTTCGAAAGACCGTTGAAAAGATGTTCGTGCCTATATAAATCGGTACGGTCTCTTTCTGTTAAATGTCCAATGAAATATGTTCAATCGAAGATCCTACTTCTCCGTGTCGGTTTTGTCACCGAAATTTGCCCAAGATTAAAAAAGAAAACGCACAACAGCAGTTTTGAACGAATGCGAATGATTTGAATCGCCAGGTTGGTATACAAATTTGTTTCGTTCTATCCACCGAGGGATTTCTTCCTCATTCATTTTGAGCTCAACATGATCAAACATAACGGTGCACTTCGGACTTCACGAGGACGTTATCCTACGGCGTGAATTTTACCGTAGTCCCTGTTTTCCGGGGTATAAATCGTTCCATCATCAGCCTCCCATCGGTCCACGTAGATGAACTCTGACACGAAACTCGGTATTTTGCATTTCATGATCGCACTGTTGGCACGTATAACGTACTCATTCTCCGCCTCCGTGACATAAAACTGCGAGACGACTGCTCACGCATCAGCGGACATGCAATAGAGTTTTTTTTTATTTCCGGTTAGTCACACGGACGAGACACGAAGGAAGAACGTTTTCTTTGGTTTACGGAAGAGGCTATATTAGTCATAAGGAACTTGCCCTTTGAAGTACTGTCTTATTGTTTCAACACGTATGCCAATCCTTTTGGAAAGCAGAAAAGTAATTGTATTGTCCATTGTACTGAATTTCCCTTCGGGATACTTCCACGGACAAAGAGATATGGAGAAAAATTACGTAATTTTAATGAAAAATGCCAATGGTTCGGAAATTCAAACTGACCATGCATTGTTTTCACAAAATATTATTTAATGAATGATTAAACATCGGCAAAAATAAAACCTTGCTCATTGAATAGTTTCGTGAAGCGTCCCAAATTTTATTTTTTTACATAAAAATCCAACTTGAGTATTATTACTTTCGGAAGTAGCGGAAAAACAACGAAAAATAATTTTTATTAGCTCATTACTTTATATCTTGTATGATAACGTGTCCGAATTTTTTTTTATTCGAAAAATAAAATCGCAATTTTTTTTATTTAATGTAAAGAATTCAAGCAATAAAGCTCCAGACAAAACGATGAGCATGATAGATTTTTTGTGAAGACTGATTTTTTGTTGCAAGAATATTCAAACAAATCTTTTGTATGATGTTTCATCGATGACAACGATATTTTTGTATTCCAATTAAAGACGCATACTTCAAAGGGCTAATCGTTCGTAATTAATAGCTTATTGTCAAAATTGTCAGTAGCTGTGACACCCAACTCCCGCATCCGTTTAAGAAAAAATGGTATCTTGTGCGCACACATTTTTATGGACAACAAAAAAATACATAAAATACTGGGGGCCATGGGAAATTAATGATTTTTTTATAACCGCAGTATTATTCATACATAAGCGTAGACCGAATTGTTTTTTTTTGCATTGTACCCTGGCCTACACCGGTTTCAGAATGTTGGTTCTCGGGTAGATAGACTTCACCATCCTCCCTTGTCCAAGCCTCTACCGTAACGAACTCGGCTATGTAACTCGGTATGCTGCACTTCAAAATAGCGCTGTTACCTCGTATGACGTACTCGGTCATTATCTCGGGCTGATAAGTCTGCGCAACAACTGCATGTCAAATTTTGTCCATCAATCTTTCTTTCCCCTTTAAACGAAGTTTTTAAAACGCAGTCGAATACACCTTCATGAAATAAATAAAAATGTTCGTCCAGCTGTTGGGAAACAATTATTGTAAAACGTGTGAGAAACTACCCATTTTCAATCACGATGATTTAACGATAAATTTGCAGTGCTCATTCGCATTATAGTTTTGGACTATAGTATTAGAGGCAACTGTTCAACGCCTGCATGGTTAAAATGAGAAACCCAAGTATTAACAGGATGTATGTCTATCTTGTGATGATTAAAAAATTGTAATGCTGGTGCACCTTAGTGTTTTTTAGGTTATGAATTTCGTTGTACTGTCAAAGTTTTTGAATTTAACATAGCTAATTCTTCTATAACTGGATAATTTCTGGACTTCCAGATAATCAAGTGGGGCCGAAAAATTCGGCGTGATTAAGGGGTGGTCGCACGGTGAAAATAAAATCAACAGCGTTAACCCAAAATTTGAAATAATGTCGCGCATGTTTATCATTAATGATTGAAAAATTATTACACTTCGACACAAATTTATGTGCAATTCAGACATACGTATAATATTGAATATATAAAAAGAATGGACACATAATAGTACAAAATGGATAAATAAAATATATAGAACCTCAAAAAAATGATGTAAAGGATACGTAACATAAAAATGTTAAGCTTGTAAGTTTGTTTTGCAAGCAGTAACAATCCTATAGTTCCAACAAACGAGATATATAAATGTTTGCTCGTAGATCCACAGATTTTCAATCTTAGAATTAAAAAACCGTTATATCAAATCCAAAATCAGCACTTTGCAAGCCCTAACTCCTGATTAAAACTCATATCAAATCTCAGAATGTCCATTCCAAGTTTCGTGTCAGAAAAGTGTCAACGACCCAACTTACGTGCCTGTTCAAATTTCGTGAGGCAATTTGAATAATTCCGTAAAAAATTAGCAAACAAATCAATAGATCAAAATTCGCAATAAATATAAATTCCTGGGAGAATGATCGTCAAGAATAAAATGTTGTCTAGCTGTCAACTGCCATGTGCAACGTACGAATGGTCTAGATTAGTACACTGGGGTATTAGGTCGTCGTGTGTCATCGTGCAAATTGAGCAATTGGGTAATCACATCCGCCGCCACCGCCATATCGTTCAACTGCCACTGTCGCGGTACCAGATCGTTTATTGCATATACGTAAAACTAAGAAACCAAGCCCAGAACAACGAGGGTCGATACAATCTTCCGGCAGATTCTCTCGTTGCTTCGCACTGTATACGTTCCTATTATATTTCGAGAATATCAATACTGCCAAACATTGCAAAAGCGTCCATTGCGTATATGGCTCTATATATACACACACACACACACATATGGCTATAGTGGTAGTGTTATAGGTATACGTAATACCATAGTCAGTGGACGGTTTGTAGCTTGCCCCATCGCTTCCCTCCCAAGAATCTACCGACACGAATTCCGCAACGAAACTCGGTATGGTGCATTTAAGTATAGCCGCATTTCCGCGTATGACGTATTCGGATACGACCTCAGCTTCGTAATACTGTACGACGACTGCAAAGCAAGCATATGGTGGATATAAATAATCCGGAGAGATGCGATAAGATAAAAGCAACGTGAAACTCCGCGTACGATCGAGAAAAATTCCTAAATCCTAAATTCCTGTCACGCGGAGAGAAATAGGTGGGTGCTTTCTTAGAAGCTGCATTTTTATTCAGTGTGAACCTTTTCGAAAACGATCTCTTACGGTGGTGCATGAATAAATGAAAAAAAGGAATTACAAAGTAGGTAGACTTCATTGGTTGAGAGAGAAAAAGCGGTTGATAAATTTCACATTCTCATTTATGGCTGCAACTTATGTGAGGCATTCCACGTCACTTCAGCCAGTAAAAAAAATCCACATATAAGTTTGAAAAATCGAGTTACTTTATTGAAAAATATTCACCGAGCGTCGGCATTTTTAAAAAATTTCTGACGTTTTTTCTCGTTGGTTACCATTTTTTAATATTTTTCCATTCAAATGGCTGTATCTTTGGCAGAACTTGACGTATTTACATTCGTAAAAAAACGAGAATGTGCGTCTTTTTCTAGCCTTCCAGAAAAAAATGAATTTAGATTTTATTGAGCAAGTCGAACGTCCGTTTCAGGGCAAGATATGGAAAAATATTTTTTTTCTTAAGGAAAGACACTTGTTATTTTATTTTTAAGAATTTTTCCGAATTGTGACTACGAAAAACAGATTTTTGGTATTTTTTATATTATGGGATTCCTAAACACCGTGAAGTAACAGTTATTTTTATTAACATTTTTTTTTTTATAAATATTCGATTGAAGAGTGTGGCGCACTCGCTGTATGTTTACCAAGTTTTTGAAATACACATGACATATATGTCATATGTATTGGAGCCATGGAGTGCTCCACAATCTTCAACCGAATATTAATAAAAAAAATTTTTAAATAAAATCGCTCTTACTTCACGGTGTTTAGGAATCCCATAATATAAAAAATACCAAAAATCCGTTTTTCATATTCACAATTCGGGGAAATTTTAAAAAATAAAATAACGAGTGTCTTTCCTTGAGAAAAAAAATATTTTTGCATATTTTGCCCTGAAACGGACGTTTGACTTGCTCAATAAAATCTAAATTAATTTTTTTCTGGAAGGCTATAAAAAGCCGAATATTTTTCTTTTTTACGAATGTAAATACGTCAAATGCTGCCAACGATACAGCCGTTTGAATGGAAAAATGTTAAAAAATGGTAATCAGCGAGATAAAACGTTAGAAATTTTTTTAAAATGTCGACACTCGGTGAATATTTTTCAATAAAGTAACTCGATTTTTCAAAATTATTTGTGAATTTTTTTTTACTACCTGAAGTGGCGTGGAATGCCTCATATATGGTTTTTGATCTTATACTCGCCAAGGACTCGTTACTCGTGGTATTAGGAAAAATTGCGAAAAATCTTTTAGAAGATACTGAGCATATAAATGCTTGTACAAATCTATTATGATGGAGCATGAACGAAAAACGAGAAGGGTGTGAAAGTGTGTATGCCCGTGATAATTAACTATATGTGTTCTCGTCATATTCACGTTCTCAAAGTAAGGAAAAAGTTTGACATTCGGGCTCTTATGCTGTTGTTTCAGCAAATATTCCTAAAGTATCCAGTTGCTCTGAGCAAAGTTTCGTAAAGTATCCAGCACAGTCTCCAACGCAGTAAAATGGGTGCCGGGTCATATTACACGAAACGTCCCCTTCATGCCCTCGCAATCGTTCGGTGTTTAATTGCCCGGATCGTCTGCTGTATGTTGTCGGAAAATCAAGTAAATAATACAGAAAACGTACGATTAATGTTACCAGAATCATTCGATAAGTATGACCGCGCCGTATCATCGAGAACGCGTTGAATATTACTAAAAATATTTGGTTCAGTAATGTTCGACGAGCAGTACGTATTACCGGAAACTTTCAATAATTATCGATCCATATTACCGGCCATACGGTATTAACATTAACAGAAAATCTTATTAATCACAGCGCAATCCGTGATCAAATATTATCACGACTATGCAGAATATATAACGGAGGTCATCAATTATATATTACCGAAATAATCCACGAAACTATTGTAAATTATCGCTGAAATATTACGCAATAATATTCACGCAATATTTTGTAACAAAGTAGATAGCACGTATGAGTGAGTTTCTTTCTAACTAGACGAACATTTTCGATTGTACATTTTTTTACGATAGTGAGGTTCTCGTAAACTTGGATGTATGTAAATGTAAAAGTCAGTAAATAGACAACAAATATATACCATGTAAATATTCGTTCAAAATTGTGGCAAACATGTTTTTCATACTACTTTCTGTTTTCTGAAAGTCGATCTACATAATTTCTGCCTGTGATTATTGACCCTTCGTCAACAGTTTTAGTTTTTTGTTTTATTTCTGTTCTCAAAGGATGCTTTTTTAAAAATTATCTGACTCAGTTGCGTAGACACGAAAAAAATATCGCCTTCACTTTTATGTTTCATCTGTGCAATGTAAACGAAATAAAAGACAAGATAAATATATTTGCGTTATTTATCGGAATTTCAATATAATTCACTATCAGATGTATAATCTATAGACCTCCCATTTAGGTAATCTTGTCTAAAGATAGACGTGCGTTCGTGCATTTACAAATCATCACAAGTTCCCCATGTTCGCTCCGGAGCTTCCTTACTTTGAGTATTATTCCCATTACACCTAACTTATGGTTTTCGAGATTAATTATCGCGCCTACGTTTCGTAGCGGCTTGCCAAAATACAAAAATCAAACTGATATAAGCCTATAAAATTTCGTGCAGACGAGAATAATCTCGTTCTGAGCTTAAAGTAGAGAGAGTGGGTGTAAGTAGATAATCAACAGGACATTAAAATATTTTCCTTGGTAATATTGAGACTATGTTGATTATATTTAGAATATTATTGTTCAATGATCCGTACGCGGAATATCGTACATCGAACTCTGGCATCTTAAAAATATTTCAGATCTAATCCGAGGTAACCTGGTATAACTTTCGCAAAAAGTGTTATGGGGACTGCATGTGCCTTTCTTCCAAATCTATTGACGCAATCATTGCTGTTCCTATTTGGCATGAAAAAGTACGCTAATTTCGACAGGGTGCAAATGATTCAAACGTGACATTAAAGTTGTTTTAAACATAAATCGTAACAAAATTAAAGGTGGAGGTGATTACAGATAGTTTTCATTGTATGGCGGTGTATTTTGCAAAGCAATATACGCTGGTAAAATAAGTCAGCTTGCGAAAGATTATAAGGACATTTATTTCAAACTAGTGTGGTATGAAAAAATGTACCAACAAATTGTTTAAAAGTATAATTTAGAAAATCTTTCAGAAACCTTCCCCTCTTTTCATAGAGAATGAATTTGTAAATAAATACCTTTCTCATAATTATCGGCATATTTTTCAACAACAGCTTGTCGAATTTCTTCGAGATGACATCCGTGAAACTGTTTTTTGATTGGCTCGAAAGCTTGTCACGTTTAATGCGAAAATCGTTATACAAAACCATATTAGAGTCAGAATTTTACAGCACTTTAAAAGTGTTGCAAGAGAAATTCGGAAATTTGGTCTGAAATCCTCGCACATTTGGCAAAATGAACAATTTCAGTTTGACGGCCTAAAAATGAATTTAACAATTCGACAAAAAAAATATTTCTTCACAAATGTATCAATCACTTTTAACATTAATTACATCGAAAATGAATGTTCTTAAAATCTTTACTACGATTGTTTTTTTAGGTTTGGTTGTATTATGAAGCGGCTAAATTATGATTGAATGAATGTTTTCACTGCCATAATACTTACAATACATCCTTAAGAGGCTGTCAATAAGTTTATATTCGAAGTATTGTTATGCAGCTCATTATAGATATACATATAGCTATATCTGTGGCAATAGTGCTCGCCCAACGGAGCGACAGACGTTGGCCACGGGCGTTGCAGGTGGCATAACCCCGTCACATCACACAATGCAGTCTTATCTATATACTATATATACTATCTATACTGTATACTATACACGAGGATATATACACGTGGGAGGACTTGGAGATGTCCCGCCGTGTTGTTGAAATATCGAAGTACACTTCAACTTTTTGCCTATCCTGGGACTCGAGGACGTTGACTGCCCTGCTTGCATCGTTTCTCCTTTTTTTCTCCGATTCTTCCTCTTTGCTTTTGTGCTTGTCTATTTTAGTACCGTACACATTGAACGGGTGAAGGTTTATCGCGGAGCGGAACACGAATCATTTTTTGTATTTTTAGCAACATGCAGAGTTGTTCAGCGCAGATGTTATCGTTGAAATTGTACCATTTCTTTCATCAGGGTTGAAAATACCACCCTGGTCATCCTGCCAGCCTACCACCTGAACGAATTCAGCAACGAAACTCGGTATGCTGCATTTTAGAATTGCCGAGTTACCACGTATCACGTACTCGTTGTTCACTTCCGATTGGTAGTACTGATGAACCACTGAAATTATTAGTGCATGGTATTCTCTCTTCTAGTTCAATCCCCCGTGGTGTGATACAAAAAGCGGGAAGTCTCAACCGACCTCCAAGCATCGAACATTAGTCTGTATTGTCATTATACAAGAGCGTTGGTGTTTTCGACTTGCGATCATTCAGTCCGAACACAGGGTGTTTGAGATCGCGAAGCGTTACACGGATTTCTCAAGGACAATCCAAGGAACACTTAGAGCAAGTGTATCCAAAAACGCCCCACTGTAATCTTTGCACTGGTCTTCAAGCATCCTGGTATTCTAATCTTTGACTAAACTCGCCGGTCTTGACTGACTTTAAATCTCACTGCTCGACAATTGAATTCTCAACGATACTATATAAATACAGGGTATCCTTCGCCGTCTGATCATTATTGTGCATTTATTCGCCGAGGTACGGGAGTTGAATAACTGGAATAACGCCAAAAGCATTCTGATATAATCCTGTCAAACAAAGAGAGGATCTATGTGACGATGCGTGCTGTACAGAAATTCACCTTGTTCGATTCGTTTACCTCGCATTTTTTTCGACGCACCCATCTTTTGGATTATGCGCTGACTATAGAATTCCCAGGGAAGCCATTCGAAGTTGGCTATTGCCCAACAGCTCACTCAATGTACACCGATATTCTTGAAGTTGAGAGTAGGTTTTTTTCATATCTCGTATGTTTATATCCGCGTGCGTGTGTGTACATGTGTGAACAATCACCTATTGCTTATCGCATCCTTCACTAGTAATGATTAGTCTTCGAAGTTCTCACTCCGAAATATACAGCAGCTCGACGCATCGAAGTTTCAACATCACACGCGGTACATCAAAGCGAATGTTATCAAACGAAACTGAATGAAGAATCACACCTATCGACTGTAACAGGATAATCCAAAATAAATCCGAAAACTTTCACTCGATCTAGAAAAGGAACATTCTATACGAAAACTAAACACCAAGTGAACTTCTGATAATCCCAATTCCGTCGAACTGGAATTAGCAAGAACTTAAATCTCTTGAGGAACACACCTTCCTAAACCATTGAAACGGCGCAGCTTCTTTGTCACCTCTATTACAACAACGACCGCAAATCGCTAACCATTTCGTAGGAAACTTAAAAGTTCAATATCCCTAACCACAGTGATTGGAGACTCAACATTGTGTACATTGTCATACTGATCCTCGTATCACGATGAACCCATGTTCCCGTTCAACGACATCTTACGAGAACGTTCATTTTAACCGACTTCGCGACTGCATCAAAAACTGCCTGCTGCAGCATTAAGACTGACTTGTCGTTAACTACAGTCTGCTTATCCACCAATAAATTGAGTGCGCCGTGCGGACAAGTGCTGCCCTTGGCGCGAGTCCTGAGTCTCCGGCTTCCGGTTGCGCGGTAAGCGGAGATTTATCTTCTAAATCTCTTAGTTGTACACCACGTATACTCTTCTTTCAAAAACCGTACAAATTCTATGATACCGAGAAATTGGCGTTTCTCGCAGAACGCGAAGCTAATGGTACCTGCAGATCACTTTGTACGTCTACTGCTCATGAACCTTAACGATTGTCTTTGCCGGACATGTGGATGATCGCTTCGAGCATGCATCGTAAATGGGAAGACACTGAACGGATAAAAAAAGCTGAAGACTCTCACAACATAAGCGTTAGAAGTTGATCAAGGTCTTATATATATATATATATATATATATATATATATATATATATATATATATATATATATATATATATAAGCAATACTAGACGGCAATGTGTATACGCTATAATTGGCAAAGTACTCAAACCCCAGTTTATGCGTATCTCACTATAAGTTTTGATATGGCCACAAGATGCTCCTATTGAGTGAAGCCTTAACCGCGATTTTCCCATTTCGATTCCCTCCGTTACATCTGCGGCGTAATCATGCTTCACGCGGGGGCAGATCGTGGGTGGATCGAATACCCGGTTGAAGAAATGTTTCATCGCGCTTGGACACGCGCGCGCACCCCGTTGAGCCGTTACATCCGTTGAAAGAGTCCGTTGAAACATGCCCGACATGTGTACGCATCCGGTCCAGGGACCACTGAACCTATCCGACAAGCAGAATTGTGCAAATTGATGCGGCTCGACGAGACAACCCTAATACGTATGTATACATATATGTGTGCGCTCGCGGGAGACCGCGTGTGTGTGTGCGTGTGTGCAAAGCGTCCGATCTCCTATAATGTGTCCTAACTTCGACAGAACACTCGTTCAACGAAAGAACTTTGTATCAATATTAAACGGGGAACATCCAAATTACTATACGTTTCATGTTTAACAATTCTCGTATTTTTTATTTACTACAAAATCTAGGCTATCGACCAATAATCAAAAAACAATCAATTATGTCCTACAAGCAGATCAAATTTTCATGAGCTAAGACTGGCTTGACAGTTTATTTGAGCTCAAGCCTGCCAAAAACTTTACAAATGCATAAAAACATTTTTTCTTCAATGCACAAACGTGATACCGGTGAAAGAAGTTTACATGAAACTTTATTCCGAAAAAAAAGGAATGGAACAAAAAATCATTTTACAGGTCTCTGGAAGACTTGTACCTCCGCCGAGTAGTTTTTTTTATGTGCTCAAGAGTGCCCTACATATGTATATATGAGCTAATGATTAGAGTCGTATAGTGTTTGGTGTCGTTACACGCTCACTGAAAGTGGTCCCTTTTGTATATATCGCGTGATGCAATACACCGCACTATATACGAGCGTGGTGAAGAGATAACGAGCTGGGAGCGAAATAAACGAGTCAACTGACACGCGTATTAACGTTTGGGAGAGCAATGAGTGAACGTGGGACACACAACGAGACAGCGAGAGCGAAATACGCGTGTATACGCGACGAGGTTCATCGTCACATGTGTTCGGGTTATGGAGAAGCGAGAACAAAGACCAAAGCTTGAAGTAAGGCGTACAGTTGTTTGCATCCGACCAGTGATTCCACAGATGATCCCATAAAAACATGTTGCGGCTACACGAAGAGACCGAGGGTAATGAGTCAACGTCTTGATTGGAGATGCATAAATCTCAGCCCCTTACGTCTACCACAAAGATTTCCGGGTATCCGGGTGATCGCTCTTGGTCTTTTGACCTTTCAACCTTCAGAGCGTTCACCTTCGCTGCCTGCGTTCACCTCTCGCCTATTCTTCGACAATCTCTACCTTCAAATCCTTCCCAGATCTATCCTTCCACTTTCATGAACGTACTCTGTCTTTACGTATCTTGCCTCGTATTTTCAAAGCCTTGACTTTTCCTGCCACGATCTTCGACCTACGGTCGAATGCCAAACTATGTTTGGGACCTTTTCAACCTCGAGTGTTCGTGATTCGGGGATTTTCTGTTAGTTTGAAATAGCGTTCTAGAACATAAAGACTTTTCCATTTGATACTGACCGACTGTAATTTTTTATGAAAATTTTGTTTATTTAGAGTGAAAAACCGATGCTGCCATTAACTGCACAAGGACGCGCACATCCTGCAGAAAATAAAAGAACAGTTTGATAGATGCAATGTGCAATGTGTGACATGTATTTCCAAAAAAAATCCTGGGCCTCATAACAATGAAAAAACGTTGATAGCGAAAGCTTGATTACATCAAAATACTTCGGTTGAGAGGGTTGAGTTGGAGAATTCAATCAATGGAGAAAATTACAAGTAATATAATAATCTTACAATTCAGTTTATAAGTATGCCTACAAACTATGTTAAATGAACAAGGAAAGGAAAAATACTTATTACTTATCACCATCCTGCAACCCCTATTCTAAATTATTTTCTTTTGGGACCAATTTGCGACTTTATTTTATTTTTTCATTGCATTGTTTACTGCTATTCGTATCCAGCGCTTCCCCTCCCACGCTCTCTGCCGGTTTCAACTTCAAGACGCGCCTGTCGGCCGGGACCTTCACGACAACACACCAGCACCTCCATTTTCAAAGCACTCGTAAAGTTTGTAAGAAGCGGTAACGAACCCTTGAACTTCCGTTTGACCGGTGATGATTAAATTCTATTCGATACTTTCGAGTTCGCAGATTTCAGAATAAGTCTATTTTTGGAACGATCTCGGTGGTCAGATCCCTCAACCTCATTATACCATTGGGTAACGGCGGAGGAAAGTGCACAAGGACTATCATCGCTACAGTCAGTGCCGACCTAAGTGCTCCGGCAACAAACCCGTAACTCTGGCACAAGCAGCGGACCCGTTTAGGTCCGGCACCTTCGCGGCTGTGATTGAATGAACCAGCAAGTGCCCGGGTACGCGGTCACCACTTGCATGACGAGAATGGCGTGGGTGAGATCTCGAAGCCGGCTTCAGACTACTAACCTTTCATAGTGAGGTTTTTGGACATAGATTTATGGACACGCAGCGCGAAACACCGGAATGACGGCGGAAATACTTTAAAAGAACTATCCATTCACTGCTCGCCTATCAGGACTATTTCAAGTTCTTATGCAATTCTGCAGAGGCTATGCGCGAACCAGAGTACTCTACACTGCCAAAAAAAATATTTAATTTATATAGGATCTATTTTAATCAAATAGGTTTTTCTCCTTGTCTATTACGACTTCATTTGTTTCAAAGATATTTTTTCATTTGTTTCAACTATTCTTTTTGAATATTAAATATTCAAATTGAATAAATAAAGATTCGATTCTAATAAATCTTGATTTGCTTGCAATGTACACTGCAAATCTAAATGTACTATATGCATAAAATATTTCATAAATCCAAAATAAAATGAAACACTTGAGTGAGAGTTTTACCACAACAATTTTATACCGTAATTTGTCATTCCCTGGCATTCTGAAATGATTTCGTTCCAAGAAAATAATTCCAAGAAAGATACCAAATAAATTCCCATAATTATTTATTGTATCACAGAAACTATATCAATTAGTAAATATCATTGTGATAATTAGAGTTTTCTCGAATAACACGCTATGGATTGTTCAAACATAACCTATATATATATAAATATATATCCCCAAACCCCTTTGAAATGTGTGTTGCAATAAAGACAGGACAGGACAGGAGTTCAATCAAATAGAAAAATGGTTGTCTCTACGAAAATTCTATTTGATTTAAAGTTAAAACAAATCAAATAGATCCATTGAGTGGATTCAACTAAATCGTTTTTTGAACAGATGAAACCGAATCACAGATTTATTAGGATTAAATAAAATATTTCGTTATTGGACGATATTAAATAGATGTTGATTTGAATAAATAAATATATTTAAGATAAATCATTCCAATAATGGAATGCAATGGGAAAAATTTGATTCCACGAAAAATCTAGTTAATTCAAATTTTAAAAAATCAAATAAACGCGGTTAGTTAATATCAATAGAATTTTTCTGACAGTGTACTCAATAATTTGATCGCCTAAAAATCACAATATAACGAATACTTATTTACCGTAAGGATTTGAAATATTTCTCGCCAAAGTGTAAGGGTTATTTTAAGATAAAAATAAGGATTTTGGGGCTCGATGAAAGTTGGCGGCGTGCTCAGATGATACAACAGAAACGATCGACTGATTTCCCTGCGGTGTCGTTTTTCTGTTTCAATCCTAGCAGGTATTGCCCAATTCATCGAAGAATATAGCATCGATTTTTTGTCTTTTGTTTATTTATTTAGAGAATATAATTTTCGTCATACGTAGTTATCTCATGCCTGGTCAATTTAAAATATACATATTGTTATTAGTTCTAGAATTATCCGTTTCTCTTTACTAGCAATACCGTTATTTACGTCGCCAAATAACGCATGAGCAATTTGGACATAGGAAGTTTTGGGTACTCAGACTGCCGAATAAAGAAGGAAACGTCACCCGCATACTACGTTGCGTTTAATCTTTCGCCAGTGCATATAGGATGATTTAAAATAAATGTTCACGCTTTGTAGGAAATTTTACGCCTCACGTTCTTTCATTAGTTATGGATAGAAAAAGTATCATGTCAAGTATGTAGCTAAGAATTTATTTTTACTAGATATGAAGGCATCGCCATGACACCGGTACTGAGTCTGTCTGGATCATGGCTTGCCAAATTTTGTTCTCATTATTCTTTGTGCACTGAAAAAAATTAAATCGATCTTGATATAACTGACAGCGGCATCGACCTGAAACTTAGAAATAACAAATACGAAAACTACTTTTGTTGATATTGTTGATATGCCTGAGACAGCTTCTTCATAAATTTGAAATGCTACAAGACTGTCAAGTCAGGCCAATAAAAAATCAGTACGTTGGTTGAAAGCAGTTTGAACTTCATTGGAATTTTGTAATCCCTCAGAATGCCAAGGCCACTTATCTTCAACAGAAAGCGGCTTATTTGTTTTGAGCCACCCTATAATGCATTAGGTGACTAGAGATCCATTTTCTTTCGTGCGTCATCCAGCTCAGCACACCAGACAGTACGCGAGCTGAACGATCGAGTGTGTGGAGCCCTGATTTATAATCGAGACGACCAAATAGTCACCTTTTAACGTACCGCGTTTTAAAGGCGCGATTTTTACGTTTTGGATAAAATGGAAAAGTACACGTACGAACATGAAGTTCTCCTCATTGCATCAAGAATGATTCGCTAGTCAACAGTATCAAGGACACCGTGATAGTTCGCATTCAATTACATTATCGATGGATTGCGTACCACTTGTTTCCATCAACTAAAATTACATCGACAAGACCCTGACAACTTTTTAACATTCAAACTACTTGCGCTGGATTCTGAAAATTCAGAATTCTTTACGTGTTGTTTCTTTCACTTATTTTCGCTCTTTCAAATTGTGAACACGAATTATTTTCTGGCTAAAAAAAATAAGCTTAATTAATAATGAATTAATATATATCTTTCTCAAGGATGCGATTGGTTTTGTATTAACTGATTTTGCGTGCTCTTTAATGCTATGATAATAAGAGAGCTACTGTCACTTTTTTATATTAACGAAAAGGCGTATCAAAATTTTCGAAATGAAAAAGACTATGTTGTTTTTCTTCGGATACTACGAACATAGGATATTTGTGTGTTTATCGTAATGAAGAAGAAATATGCACCTGTAAAGGATACGACAGGAGTGCAGATATCGAAGGTGGGTTCGAGCTAATGGTTGTAAGCCTACTTTTAATATAACGCTGGCGAGTGAGGTGGGTAACGTACAGCCTTGAATTCCCGATCACTTTCACGTCTGTTTTTCGCGACGATTTCGCGCACCATCTGAGGAGATTACTCGGATTGTTTTGCTATGGATTGGCGCGACAGTTGTAAATTACGTCAACGATATAGAATATTCGGTGGGAGATCATTTCGTCCCAATTTTTCATAGTTTTCACATTAATCTGGGTTCTACTTAATCAATTATAATCAAGGTATCGCCATTACGCGTATACGAATTCCGGCTCCGAAATGCAGCAATTTGCGATCCTACATTATTTTTCCGAAACGATGTCGAAAAACGAACAATAATATGAGCAAATCGAAAGATAACGAGACCCAACACCTATTTCTATATAAAACTTAATCATTTTCTATACCATGATAGTCTAGAGACCCTAGGGGCAAGAAACTTAAACATGAACATGTAACTAAAATAAGATTAATAAATAAATAAATTAATTAAAAAAAAACATCATGTTTCCACCGAGAATAATATTCGTATTACTCAATTTTTCCAAAAGTTTCTAAGCGCTGAATATTCAAAAGAGAAGTTAAAAATGCACATAGAGATTCGCAACTTAAAAATACATTATGTGTTAACAAAAAAAAAACAACGTAGAATGTTTTCGCCAAAATTCAAATATTTATGTAGGAAAAAAATCGGGAAAACATGTATACCTTTCTTACTTTTGAAGAGACACCGCGTAGGACTTAGTTAAAAAACCAAAACCACTTTTTTCTAAAGGTCGTTGCCGCGTTGTCGGGCCTACTTCATGCAAAACTTAATTCCCAGCGAAATATGTCGACACCTGATTAAAAATGTAGATATTTAAATGTACAACGTCATCATTGTATGATAATTATTTGTCGGCCGGGGCCAATAAAAAATTGGTTAATGACAATTTAACGCATAATTGAGATCGTTCACCTGACTTACTCCCGCGGTTTATCTCGAAACTATTAAAAATGCATTGCTTTCGTGAATATACATATATACATGTATATGTGTGTGTGAGATGGTAACGAAAGGATTTTTCTATTTTTTCTCCCACTTTAAATATAATAATCCATCCAGTTTCGTGTGAGTCAGACTCGCAGCGTCATTATGTAGATGTAGAAGCGTTCTACGGAAGGATGTCATACAACATAGGCTATAAAAAGATTTCCCACGTCAAGCCGGCGCGTACTCTGCATGAAATTAAAAATGCCTGAAGTTGTACGAAGTAGTTATTGATTTTTCGATGCCCTCGTTTCATGACGGCCTTTTCAACTGATATTGCACTAACTGAGATGCACGTACAAAAGAAAAGCATATTAGACTATTTTCAAGTTTTTGAATTTTGTTTGGGTTCAAATGTCTTCCTCCACGACACTTTTTTGTTCAATTATTCACCTCTAAATTCGGATGATAAATTGAAAAGGTATCATTTCAATTAAGGGGTCTTCTCGGTTTAGACGCTAAAAAAGGCTATTTCCATGCATTTTTTTAATGTTTATATTATAAATATAGATACAAAAGTTGTTACACTTAATAAATACACTTTCGAAAACCATTTTTTCAAATTGATTTATATCCGAAAATGGTAGTTAAAAAAATTTCCTAAAAAATTGTAGGTCTGCGCTGTTGATGAAATCTCGGAGATGGATCATCCGAAACAAAAAAATCAAACGGTTTTAGATTCAGTTTGTTAATGGCTATAGCGCATATCATACGATTTTTTATATATGCAAAAATAACAAAATGGCGGACATTTTTAGAAAAAAAAAAACAAAAAAGGTCATTTTTCACCGTTTTTGGCAAAAAGTAGTAAATATCAAAATTCAAAAAATCCTTGATATACGCTATAGCTATAGTTGTAAAGAATATGTAGTTAAAATTCCCGTAGTTTCGAAGGTTTTATCAACGAGCCGTCGAAAGGCGTTGTTTCGAGAAAAACGCGTTTAAAGTTTGTTCGGGGTACATAAATGCATAACTTAAAAAAAAATATGTATTTCGAAAGTGTAACAACTTTTATATCAATATCTATAATACAAACCTATAAAACAATTAATGAAAATACGTTTTTCTTAGCGTCTAAAGTGAGAAGAGCTCTTAATAATGAAGCAACTTAAATTTTGATAGTTACCGAATATGCGAAACCTATCACCAAAGCATATTATATTACATTTCTGTTTACGGAATGAAACTTCAAAGATCTCTTTAGTCCCCTAAATTGTTATCTCTTTTTCAAAATATTAGCAAGGTTCGGTAGGTAAAGTTTGAAGTGTCTTCCAATATAATGTGTGTATAACACACGTTGGAAGCACCATCACATATTTCTTAAAATATCGATGGCAGATTACCCAAATCGCAAAACTCAAATAATTCTCCCGCATCTACATCCGTTGTCTCGAGAAAATAGTTTGCAGCGCAAAACTGCACTAAGCTTGCTGTTCGTATGAATAAACCTCGTGTCAATAATAGAAGCTCCATTTCCTAGATTATCTTACTAACATATGCAAATATCACGACCACTAAACAATAAAATGGTGGAGGGGGCGAGGGGAGGTCCGTTAATCTAACATTCGATTTTGTTGAAATCAGAATATGATATAAACACCGAAAAGTAATCGATACGTATTTTTTTATCGGCGGAAAAATGGTTTTAAGGGAAACCACCCCTTAATATAGGGGTGGTTCACCCCTTAATTTTTTTGCAATGTCACTATAGTGGATTTTTCGTTGCTTTGGATCAGAAGAATTTTCGTTTTTGTTTCATTAAAATCGGTGGACTCCTTGTGTGTGAAACTGCTATTCTACCCCTAGAGATGTCTTTTCGAGGGGTGGTTTCACCCCTTAAAACCGTTTTTCCGCCGATACAAAAATACGTATCGCTTACTTTTCGGTGCTGTATAACATATCCAAATTTCAACAAAATCGAAGGGTGTCACCTGCGGGATGTTCCTTGTAAGTACATTAAATTAGGAAAAATAGAATTTCAAACTTCATAGAAAATCATCCATATCTTCTCCGACTGTCTACTTTGTTCACCGAACCGTATTGTACGCCATAAATGTGGAAAAAATCGATTCTTCGACACGACGGTCTCGTCCGTTTCTATAGTAAAGTCGTCTGCTCGCGTCTAAAGGATTCAACGAACGCTGTCTCGGGAGTTGGTATTTTGTGTTGTTTGTGTTTTACTAAAGACACGATGCTTTGTACGATTTTGTAAGTCCTGTTCGAGGAATCGAACGGAATACCGTAATCGTCTCCAGGAACGAATTCTTCGCCCTGATCGGTGTGCCACGATAGAACCTTGACGAAGTCAGCCACGAATGAAGGCACAACGCACTTCAATATAGCGCTATTGCCACGAATCGCATATTCCTTGTTAACGTCGGTGTCATAATATTGAGCGACAACTGTGGGTAATAACGAAATGTCCATGTAACTTTTGAAACAAAAAATCGTCCTATATGCAAATACGTAATATCGTTATTATTATGATTACTAATTGAAAAGTTTAGGAAAATCCAAAATCATCTCACAGATAGTAAAAATACTTTATTTTTAAGTAGATTTATTACCATTGTATTTTATTTTGTGCCGTTAAGGCGTCTTCTCGCTGTAGACGCTAAAAAGGCGATTTTCATGAATTGTTTTGATAGGTTTCAATTATAGATATTGATATAAAAGTTGTTACACTTAATAAATATACTTCCGAAATACATTAAAAACAAAATTTATTTTATTTATAACGAAAATTATCAAACGGTCCTAGATTCAGTATGTTAATGGCTATAGCGTATATCATACGATTTTCGATCTATGCGAAAATAACAAAATGGCGGACATTTTTCGAAAAAAAAAAATGTTTTTTCACCGTTTTGTCAAAAAAAAAGTAAATATCAAAGTACAAAAAAATCCTTGATATGCGCTATACCTATAGATGTAAAGAATATGTGGTTAACATTTCATAAGGATCGGCTCACCTTTTTTTTAATGTAATTCGAAAGTGTATTTATTAAGTGTAACCACTTTTATATCGATATCTATAACATAAACCCATAAAAAAAATCATGAAAATAACCTCTTTAGCGTCTAAAGTGGGAAGACCCCTAAATACGTATTATTTATTGTACCAGCTAAAGTATACTAAACTCTTGTTTGGAAGTTCAAAACGGGTAAGATTGAACCAGCGGAAATTTGTGCACAGCGGCAAATGTCACATTCATTCGGATTAGGTATCTAAAGGTCATATTTGAAGACGCGTAAAAAACTAGATTTGACCATAAATATTGAACGAAAAATCCAAAGCTCCGTCGGTTCTTGTATATTGAATTTTTCGTAGAAGTGAAACTGTGCGTCATGCACGATCTTTTCGACCGTGATAAGTCCAATGAATGCTTGAATAACGAACCACGTAACACGGCGAATAAATGCATTTGTGCTGAAAGTTATGTACTATAGCTCAATGAGTAGAATAACCCACGCCTAGAAGACAAACGCGTACTGGAATAATTATATTAAGAAACTCTCTGGGTGGATTGTTAACTCTAGTATGGCGGTGGTGGGATCAATTAGTCCGTCCCGTCACTGAAAATAATCCAATTAAAAAGCATCGCAAATGTAAGCTGTGACACGACCTATACGGGACTCGGGTGTTCACCCATTCCCTTGATATTCCAACCGTTCGTATGATGCAAAAAAAACTTATAGACAAGGCACTTTCTTAATGTCACTTGTCATCTTGAACTTTCGCAACTATCGAGCCTCTAAAATGTGACGAGTTTTTTTAATACTTTTTAAAAACCTTCAATTGCTAGATCATTGCTTAATGAAATGATCCAACCGATATTCAAATTGTACCGTCGTACAAAAAATATTTATTCACCGGAGGCCGAAAAATTACGGAATATACCTACTTTGAACATTGTACAATATGGCAGAACTAAAGGAATCTTAAAAATCGAACGTGTTGAAAAAATCATGAACGGTTAAGATAAAAGAAATGCGTTTTTTTTCGGGCAAACGATAATACACTTTTCAATTCTTACGCTAGTATTTATGGATCTTATTCACGAGATGTGATAAGAGGGAGAAAATTGTCTCTATGCCGATTATAAAAAATAAGTAATTTGATAAATGTTATTATTGCAGTCACTACTATTATTATTATTATTATTATTATTATTATTAACGTTTGGAAAAAAATGGTTAAATAATAGAAAAATAATATGCATTCATGTTTGTAGTTCCGGAGTGGAAGCACAGTCATGTTCAGGCCTGGTGTTTGAAGAATCAATATAGAGGATTCCGAAACTTTTATATATCTCGTGCAGGTCGAATTGCAGCTGTAACATTTTTTTGACTCGATCCCCTCAAGAAATAACGAAAGCGTTTACGTACTATATAATTATGAAAAAAAGGGATGTTGGGAAATAAATGTTCCGCAGGTGAAGTCAATATTAAGCGTGAAAAGAATGCATTGGGCGTTGCACACTTGACTGACACAGTACCTATCGCTCCACTGTTCCCCGAAATTTCGGCCACGTTTGACAGTGCTTTGTCCAAAAGTTGACATTCCGCTCTGCATCTACTTGTAATTTTTTCCGATATCAATTATGACTGAGAAGCAACTAAAGATTTTGCCGCTATAATTCGATCAATCAAAACAAATAATTAAACATCAAAAATATCAGAGGTATGTTTTTCCTTAATTTCTCAATCGGTAATGTTTATTATAGAGGCTGAAAAAAAAACGAAGAAAAAAACGTTAAATATATCCACATGATAGCGAAAAGAGCTTTCTTTCTATTCTACAATTTTTCCTGCGAAAATAAAAAATAAAACATCCAATGTATCAACGCGCAGTGTTTCCTACATTTTTAACCGACAATGTTCATGACTTTTCCTGTAAAAACATTAAATTAAGCATCCAAAATATGAAAAGGTAGCTTTTCCTACATGCGGTAACTAAAAATATTAATAACTTCTTCTGAAAAAAATAAACATATAATATTACAGATGATCATTCCGTACGTTTCTTAACCGGAAATGTATGACGGCCGACTATTCGACGCCATAACTCTTACCAATTGTCTCAAAATGAAAACATGGAAAAACAGCACGACATTGTTCTAATATACAGTTGCGAAAGTGCAAAAAATGGCCTCCAATCGCAGCTTCCACTTCCGGTAGCCATATTCCAATATCCCTTCTTTGTAATCGTCGTGCGAACCCTCCGACAACGAAAGGCGTTAGCGTTTCCGGTCTACGTATGCTCGCTGAAGTATGCGGCGAGACGTGCTACGCAGGAACTATTCCGGTCGCATCGTCGGGACAAGGCCACAACTTGAAATTCTCTTAGACCGTATCCAAATTGTTTTACAAGCCACGCGTGCCAATGCTCTGTCAAGCATGGCATGTCCTAGGGCTTCAAAAAGCTGTCATTTTGAACTACAATCCCTTAGAAATCTCAAGCCCTAAACTGCTATATAAATATATCGAGATCAATCGAATTTCTGTTGTATTTTACGTACAACGCCATTCTATTCGCAAAGAGAAAATGATCGGAATTTATCATTCTGGCAACTGGCAGATCGCATTTTCTGGTGCAATTTTCAATTTGGTTTTTTAATTATTATCGTACGCCAAAAGTTGAGGTCGTAGTTAAAAGTTGAGAGCTAAGATCATCGGGGAAACTGCCGTAACAAACATTTTCGGCGGTTAGTTGTTTCAGAATTTAGTTATGATTATCCTATTGTTGAATTAAATTATTTTATGAACTGGAAGTAACTATAGCAGATAATTTAATTGCATACGTTTCATAGAAAAGAGTGCGCATTGGGCAGTCCCGAAAATCTGAAGGATTTATATTCGTAAGGTTGCATATTCGAAAAAAGTCGCAGTTAGATAAAAAAAACATTATATTTGCAAGCAAAATTCAAAAGAGTATTTTGAGGCTTGTATAATCGGAGATAAATTGTGACAGACCATCATTGATGTGAAACGAATCAAAACAATATATTCCAATGATTTTACCAGTCATCGTTTCTGTCTGATGATAGATACATTTATTGTGTCCGTATTACTATTTGCAATTGCAAAATCCCATTTTCTCTATCGCTATTACCATTTGTATTGTGTTCGAAAACATGACCGCTTTTTCTCGCTCGTGTGATCACTTTAAGACATGCTGCGCACCTCGAAAAGCGTGATGTCCCTAAAACTGGCCTACCAAAATATTTCCCAAAGACAAACGCATTGCAGTTTAAGATTTTCAGATTTTTAAAGCACTTAATACTTTCGAGCCTGACGCAGACGATGGAAATTAACCTTTAAGACACAGCGGCGACTATGAAATACCGAAAGAAAAGTGTTCGATGTAAAACGCGTCTGAACCGATTGATTCGATTGTAGCTCTTAAAAATGCATTGTAAGTACAATCGTAGCTGATAATTCGACACGGCCACAATTTCTGTGCTTCAAGATGCGGCAAAAATTTGAAAAAAATTGCACTCAGTGGAGTTGTTAGGAACATCGCTTTGCAACTTAAATACTGACAAGACATTAATAATCATTTGTTTCTTCAATGACCTGATTAACGAATAATCAGGAAAAAATTCTTTACATTTTTTTTGTCTATTAACTTTTCCGAATGCATTCCGAGAAAACGTATTAAAAATCTATACATTTTTTTTACGTTTTCTCGAAACTGTTTGGAAAAACAATGGTTTTTTCCGCTGCTTCACTAACAATTCCACAACAGCTTTATAGATTTAAGAAAAATTTAAGAAATTAATTTCTTAAAAAAGAAAGAAAGAAAAGTGAAAGAAAAAGTTTAAGAATTTAATTAAATTTAAGAAAAATCGGAACTTCCCAATATTCAGGCGACTCTACCAACATCTATAAGTATTCAGAAAAATAAACTAAACAATTTTGTATAAAGAAAAACAAAATTCTCTAAATATTCGCCAATACTATCTTCTAATAAATTGTCAATAAATTTATGTTTTTATTTTTGTTGAAAATTAACTTTCTTAGCATCATCTACGTAGTTTTTGCTATATTTTTTTCGTATTAAAAAGTATATAAATCCCTGCTCTATCTAACTTTTGTCAACGATTTACGTACAAAACACCCTTAATAGTATCGGCATAAAGATTTACGACTCAGTCGAGTTTTATGGTCGAGACGATATGATCCACAGGTGAGATTAACGTCTTCGTAAATATATGTGAGATTACGAATCATCGGCAGTTATTTTCCAATGGTATCTAATTACAGAATTGCTCTGTAAACAAGAATTAATACTCGGATCCAATTCAGCCTTTTTGGGCTATTTCCTGTTAAATTGAACCTGGAAGAAATTTTCATGAGAATCTTGATTGCGTGATGGAAAAACTCGTGTACTTACCAGCCCTAACGTTGACATCGCGGCTGTGAACCGAACCGGCTGGAGATGTAGCGAGACAGCTGTAAACTTGCGCGTGTACTTCTTGACGGTAATCTTCAGCCCGGAATGGAGGAAATACTAAATTTCCGTTTGGCAACACCTGCGATACGAAAGTCCTTGCATTATATCGTGTATACGACGACTCGAAAGCTTTCGCTGGTAACTCCGGTAACCCAAATGGTATCAAAGCTCGGCTGCAGCTCATTGCGCACATACACACGCATACGCACACGTATGCCTATATGTATATACACGTGTTACATAAACATCTCAACTAGGAGATGAAGGAGCGCGTACACGCGAAGTGGTTTAATGTGAGCATAAAAATCCTCGGATACCACTTGAACTGTAGACTACGTGGCTATCGCTGTCTTTCTTCCGGGTTCACGAACTCCTATTACTTTACTGAGATTTCGCGTCGTCAGGGGACCGAGCTCACAATTGACTGACCTACATCAATAATTACGTGCACGCGGCACATGTCAGTTGATCTTATACCTTAAAATTGGCACACTTTGACTCGTTAAAGTTTATTCAATTTTTATTCATATTCTGAACAAAGAGTTCTTTTTTTTCGGATCCGTGAACTTTTGTCTTGTTTGATCTTCGAGAATCGACGATTTATGTGGCTGTCAATACAAAGTTTGCAATTTCATCTCAAGTTTATTATCTTTGGTATATCGATTTCTGTATATTGATAGATATAAATATCATGCTCTACTTCCGTTTAAAAATTTAACCAGATGTCGAATGGATATAAAGCGTTTCATTGATTTTCACGAGATCGATTAAAACCATACTTCCCATAATACAATATTGCTGTTCAAAAATTCAGCCAGGTATTTAAAAAATTGTAAACATTTCCGTGTGAACAAAAGCAATCCGTTCACATATGAGGCATTCCACGTCACTTCAGCCAGTAAAAAAAATCCACAAATAATTTTGAAAAATCGAGTTACTTTATTGATAAATATTCACCAAGTGTCGACATTTATTAAAAATTTCTCACGTTTTTTCTCGTTGATTACCGTTTTTTAATATTTTTCCATTCAAATGGCTGTATCTTGGGCAGGATTTGACATATTTATATTCGTAAAAAACGAAAATTGAAGAGTGTGGAGCACTCGCTGTATATTTACCAGGTTTTTGGAATACATATGACATATATGACATATGTATTGGAGCCTTGGAGTTCTCCACACTCTTCAATCGAATGTTAATAAAAAAAAAAATTTAATAAAAATAGCTGTTACTTCACGGTGTTTGGGAATCCCATAACATAAAAAATACCAATCATCCGTTTTTCGTATTCACAATTCGGGGAAATTAAAAAAAATAATATAACAAGTGTCTTTCCTAGAGAAAAAAAATATTTTTGCATATTTTGCCCTGAGACGGCCGTTCGACTTGCTCAATAAAATCTAAATTTATTTTTTTCTGGAAGGCTAGAAAAAGACGCATATTTTCTTTTTTTACGAACGTAAATACGTCAAATCCTGCCAAAGATACAGCCATTTGAACTAAAAAAATGTTAAAAAATGGTAATCAACGAGAAAAAACGTCAGAAATTTAAAAAAAATTTCGACTCTCGGTGAATATTTTTCAATAAAGTAACTAGATTTTTCAAAATTATTTGTGTTTTTTTACTGGCTGAAGTGGCGTGGAATGCCTCATGTACGTAGAGATATTTCTTTTGAATGTCATTTTTCGACGTTTTGGAACATTTTGAACACATTTCCATTGAAATCTCGATTAGTTAAAAAAAAAAGCATAATGAAAAATTGTGAATAACTGAAACCATCACGTGGGTGAAATAAAATGATAAAGTATAAGGCTTTCCATATATTTGTTTTATTTATTGGTGATTTCTTTGAGAACATGAGGCAACGTTCGTGCGTGCAACGTTCAAGATGAGGGATATACGACTCGGTCTATTCTCAGAGGATTTTTAATACTTCATTTCAGTAATTTTCGAATACTTTATCGATGCAAAATTGGATAGCCACGCGTTTTGTATTAGGGCCGTTTCATTTCCTAAATTTTAACAATCCGTTATTTGTCAAGTAATGCAAAATATCCGATTGTGTGTATAATGTTTATTTTCATAAACATTATACACGAAAAGGCACTGAAAATGAGGACTAAACCAGGAACCATGAAATATAAGGTATCTTTAGCTTCCAAATTCTTTCAGCTCAGACTTGAAATTAATATCGCTATTGTCCATGAGTTTTCACTCTTAGAACACGTTATGGCATGCTCTTGAAATTATATCAAAGTTTAAATTACAAAATACATGATCGACAAAATCAGGACATACGTGCTTTCAAAATCAGGGCAGAATCGTTGAAGGACACCAAAATGTGTACATGTACCCTATACATAACTATATGAAGTTTTCCATTTTTTGTTGCTATTTCCTCTTTTGAATGCGCATAAAATAAATGGATCGCAAGAGTCAGTCATCTGTAAAAAAAATAACATTCAATAGACCTTGAAAAAATTCCAGTCTTTTACAAAACTGTAGTCAAGATTAATTCTCGCACATAAAACATTTCGGGTCAAAAGAAAAGTTTATGGAAATTTGATAAAAAATCAATCCAATAGAGGTCCACTAATATCGAGCGCATAGAATGTATTTTTGAGCGTCTTCTACTCCAATTGTACATCGAAATTTTAATCAGGATATTTGTATATATTTTCAAAAGCGATGTAAAGTTTCTCATTGTCTGCATTTTTCAATTAAATCAAATGTACTGTAATAAAACCCATATTATAATCTTACAACAGCAAAATAAAAATAGAACGATCACTCTTGAGATGTTCTGCCGAAAAGATCGTATTCTCGTTACTACAAAGATTTCACTAATATTCTGGTTCCTGAAGTCAGCGATTGATTCATCTACTTTCTCTATTGGCTTTTTCTCTCATAATTCTCAAAGTTGACGAAAAATAATAAAAGCTTCCTTTTTTTAAATACGAGGGCATTCTAAATTTTGCTGTTTTTCGTTTATGGAAGATGAATGCCTACTTTGTGCGTAAAAAAAACCAATATAATTAGTAATATGGTCCATTTCTCTAGTCTGAACGGAATAAATAATTCGCTGCGCTTATAATTAAAAGTTGCGCACCTGTCTGAGCCCGGGGACATCTCCGACCGCAGTGCCATCAGCGCGAACCCAAATGATGTCCGGTTGGGGATTTCCTCGTGCCTGGCACTCGACTTCAGCGCCGGTTCCATTGGAAAAATCAACTCGATTTGGTGGTTCCTTGACAAACACCGGGCCCATGGACTCGTCCTCGGCCATTGCCACTATTCAAACACCAGGAAGCAATTCATCGATTAGAACGAGACGACGAGTATGCACGGCGGTTTAAATGAATTACTGTGGAAGGCAGAAGAGTTTAGTGGACTCGTTTGTAGGTCGACTGCCGCTTGAAACCACTAACGCCTTGTAACCTCTCGTTGCAACGAAGATTTACCACTAATTGGGTCTTTAACACTTTCCGTACACTTTTCGAGTCCAACCATGGACATCCATCCTCTGACTATGATTTAAGTGCGATATACTTTCTGCCGGGAACCACGGACATGTGCCTCGACCCCAGCGCACTTTAAAGACCATGCTATAAAACGCCGAACAAGCGGCGAGCTGAACGGTCAATTGTTTTCATATTATTCCTTCAAAGGGGAACACTATTATTGTGGCTTCTTGTAGATAATAATGACTGTTTTCATCGTTCCGAGGACTTGAAAAAATAAGTTTTGACGCTGTACAGCGACAAGACAATGCTTATTACTGACATTCAACGACCAAGATTCGTACAACGCCTCCGAAAATACTGTATCCTCGTACAATATTTAAAAGTATTTAGAATTAAAACACTATTAAAAAGCAATACGAGAAAAATTGTGATCGAAACTCATCCAAATACAAATACAACTTTACGAATATCCAAAATACTGTAATCAACATAGAGCGTTAGGAAATATCGGCACAACTTGCTTCGATTAGGATTTTGATGAAAAGTTATATTTTTTAAGGGGTTACCCCCACTTGCGATTTTGAAAAAATCGATTTTTTTTATTGCATTTTTTTGAAGTATAAGTATCCGGGCCCATACTTCTGTATGGGCCCGGAATAGATGACTCTATGTATGTTTACAAAAAAAAATATTTTCTTCGTGTAAACTGAAATTGAAACTTTAAACGCGTTTTTCTCAAAATGGCATTTCTGAAGTCGGTGACCAAGATTACTCGAACACTAATGAACCGATCTTCTTGAAATTTTGCAGGCTTATTTAATACATAAAAATGTAGTCTTTAATCGTTCGATCTTTTTTCGAAAAAAATGGCCGTTTTATAGCCAAAAAACGGCCGTTTTTTTTGTTAAAATCGAACCATTAACTTTGACTGTCCGCCATTTTGTGAAAAATGAATATTTTTTAAAATCCTTCGATTAAAGACTAGTTTATACTTATATTTGACGAAATCCATCCGCATTTTTTTTTTCAGATGATCCACTTCGCCTCAATGTTGGTCACCGCAAACCGTGTATATAAAAACATTATATCATTGACGGCCATTTGCCACTAAACAATGTAATATTTTTCAATAAAAAAATTACTGAAAGTTCTTCAAGATGTGTTCTTTAAGATGGTATATTGATCGATCAAAAAAGTTTTGTAGTTTTCTTTAAAAAAATTCATGAAAAAGGCCTTTTTTGCGCTACAAGTGGGGATAACGCCTTAAATGTACTCATTGATTGACCGAACTGCCAAAAAATAGGATTTGCCCGGAAATCTAGCGTATACTCTTTAAAGACGCACACACAAGACGCGCATACTCTAGGGACATTGATTCTGAACACATTTAATAGAAATTTTCTTTTTTTATATTTGGACGGAAAATGATACTGTTATATTTTCATTTGAATCTGAAATGTTTCTACTTAATATTTGCCTTAATAAGTCTACTTTGAGAAGAATATAAAATATAAGTTGTTATAACGTAAAAATGATCGGTAAAAGTGACATTTTTAATTAAAAAAAAAAAGTGTTCAGAATGAATTCCACTAGTGTCCCTATATATATTAATTTGATAAGTCAAGCTCCTCTTGTCTACTATCAAAAAATCAAGACTTGTAAAGTGGCTCGGCAAACAAAAAAGACTTGTGCCCAACCTCAGTAGAATTTGTAGTTCAGAAGCATGCGATGGTTAGGCTATGAACCGAGAACATGAACCATCGATCTTTCTGACAAATAATTTTCTTTTTGTTTTCTCGCGGTGGTTGATGAAAAATGAATAACCTCCACGAGTATTTTGTCATATTATATACCGTCGTGATATAAATGTCATGTTTCGGTAGCCCTGCACGAGAAATGTATTGATTCTAAAATTACGTATTACGATAGTTTTTATAATAATTTAAATTGATAGAGTGCCCATGCGAATAAATCATCGAATTGCAAGTAAAAAAATAATTCTCCATTGATTGGGACGAGAATGAATAGGGGTGCAAAATACAATTAAGACAACTTTAAACGCCAGGGGTCAGACATGCACCGGGAATATTAGGGCAGTCACACGCCGCGTGATGAATGATCTTCGACAGTTTGCAGTCATTGTTTGCGATCGGCCCGTTAAAATAAGCTAAAGAGTTATAGTCGACTTGAGAGCAGTATAGTGCGGAGGAGTGCAACCGCAACGTCAGACTGAGCAGTGTGAGTCGACAGTTTCCTAGGGGAAAGGGGGGAACTTTTGACACCCTCCGTTGAGTGTGCCTTGTACAAAAACGCACTTAATATGCTGCACGCGTTAAAACACGAGGATCTCGCACCATTCATTCGTATGATCAACGCGTCCATGTTTATTCTTTCCGAAACCTTTTCTCTCCTATTCGGCAGCTCATTTGAAGTTCATTCAGCTTCTTGCTTAGCCTTTTTAATATCGAACGGAAAAGTTCCCACCATCTCTGAGCTTCGTGGGTGCAAATATGTAATTACGTAAGAAAATTATGTTCTTCATAATCAAGCCCCGTAAAAAAATTGTACAGAGTCAAACAGAACAAAACATTGTTAGTAATTGTTCCCATAGTCTGTTGATTATGGGAACAATTACCAGGAGGAGGTCTCTATGTAAACCTCTATGTTTTGAGAGTCACCTTTGAATAAATTTTCACATGAAGTTCGTGTCAAGGGTCGTTTGTTTGGAAGGACCCGAAATCAACGAGTCGTTTAAAAAATGTTAAGGACCGTCCTCGAAAAAGCCAGATGTGCTGCCAATCCACATTAATCAAGTCTAATGTCTCAGAAATTAGCATTCTGCGTGTATATGACCTTATTTCATACTACCTCGACGAGCTTTTGAGCTGACCATTTCTTACTTCGCTGTGTTTTTTTACGCTTTTTATAAATATCAAGAGAAAAATGGATTTTTTTGTCGACTATATCTTCATCTGATTTCCAGATGTATATTTTTGGAAGTGTTGGCCATTATTAATCGAAGAAGAATTATATCAACATAAAAAGTTCGTCATTTCATTTATCTTTATTTTACTTGGAAATCACATTTCTCCACAGCGTTTTAATTTTTTTTATAATTAAAAGCAAAAAAAATCTATTTCGTTACCTTCGGTTTTTTTAAGTACTTAGAATTCTAAACGTAATTTAAAAAATGCTGAGCCACAACTGATCGTGGAGAACCAATATTTACTATTTCGTAAGTATATAAAAAGTTTCTGAATATAAGTTAATATGCACCCATGAAGAATATATTTATTTTCATTCACGCCGACTTTTCTTCATAATTTCGAAACCTTTAAGGGGCTATACCAGTGTGATACTTTCGAAAAATCGATTTTTTTGTCGCCTTCTTCGACAGTATATACTTTCAAGAATATCCTGTAAAAATTTTAAGACCGTATCGCTATAATTTTATCTTGCAAAAATAAATAGTTAAATCTTTAAACGCATTTTTCTCGAATTGAGATTTTTCCAATTTGCTGACATTGTAACTTAAAGAGCAATTATCCGATTGATTTGAAATGTGAACTGAGTACTCTCGAATATATTTACTCTACAATGACGTAGGACATTTTTGATTGGATGAAAATTGACGTTTTGGCATTGAAAAAACGACCATTTTATAGGCAAGAAAACAGACTTTTTTTCATAACTACGCCATTTTGTTAGATTTTGATATTTTTCGAAAATCCCAGCTCATTTTACAGGAAATACCTTCCAGTTTAACGACATTTTTTCCTTTTCCAGTTTCTTTTTTTTGCGCCTCCGATGGCGGCGCATAAGTCGCTTGGATCTCAATATTTTTCTATGAAAAAAATTATGTAATATAGGTCAAATATAGCCAAATATATTCTTAATTTTCCGAAACATTTAATTGAGTACTTTTCTTCCAAAAAAATCCCGAAAATCCCCCAAATTTTCATCGTTCACACTGGTCCCAGTCCCAGCCCCATAATCATTCGATGATATTTGTATTCGTCCGATTGATAAAACATTTGTACATTTATAGTATCATTCATTTGTGGTGGAACACAATGCATTTTCGGGGTTGGCACTTGGAAAATGCATAACCCTCCATGGGTTATGCATTTTCAAAGTGGTTTTGTAGATGGGTCGTCACCACATATTTTTCTTTATCAAACATTTTTGTTCCTCCGTTAATCTTGATGTTATCTTTCAATATGTACAAAAAGGTAAAACAAATCAGTAGAATAAAAAATGGTCGGGCAAGAGCTCGTTGAGTTGGCATAAAACAAGCCTCACACACACACACACACACACACACGAGCGCGCGTGCGTGTGTGTGTACACGGATGTACCATCTTATGGGTTATATACCGTCATGTCCGGAATAATAAAAACTGACCACACAGCGCAGACCTTTTCAACGGACAATCGGTATTTTGGAGACATTGACCCGCTCCTACAACGTGGGACGCACGTGACTCCGGACCGAAATACAGATTTTTCATCAGGTCGGGTATTATACGTGGGCAATTCGTTAGAAGCTTGGCAAAATCTTTTCTCAAACTTTCAATTCAAAGAAAACATAAAGCCATCGCAAGACTTTTTCCATTGTCAGATTGTAAATAATTCTGCGAATTTTCACATAGTTATAAATTCTACAGCGTTGTCCATTTTTTAGGGAACCTTTTCCGAAGATTGAGGAAGTGTGCGAATATCTTCCGTGTATTAAGGCGATCCTCTAGTTTCTCGGCTCGAAAAAATCGATTTTTTTTTCATAAATCACATCTACAACATGTGTAGAAAATGTGTGCCAAAGGATTTTTCGATATTCGAAGTGGTTCACAAGTATAAATCACATGCGCGAACTTTCAAATGCGTTTTTCTCGAAACACCATTTTTCGAAACGGTGACCACGATATTTCAGAAACTACTGCACCGATCTTGTTCAAATTTATACAGCATCTTTAATATGTTATAAGCCAGCGATTGAACTAGGATTATCATGATTTCTTCGATAGTTTTTTTTTTGTACGAGCGAAAAACTTATGAAAAAATGAGTAAAAAATAGAATGTAATTTTCAAAAGTGTATAAAAAAGTCAATTTTTGCAATTTAGAATTCACTCCAGTTCAATCGCTAGTCTTAAATATGAAGATTAAAATGCCGTTTGGTTTTTTGATTTCAGATAAGGAGAACAGCCGCAATCTTGGTCACCGTCAAGCACCTCTTTTACTTGATGTCTTCCTGTCGGCCACTATAACTTTTATTATATTATATATTTTGACTTCAAAAAATTTGTAAAGCTTATTTAAATGTTAATAAAGATTATGCAAAAACAATGAGATTGATTATTTCGATGCTTTGCCCGTAAAAAATTATTGAAAAAGCCGTAAAAAAACAGCCGAGAAACTAGAGGACCCCGTTAATAACGGATCTTTTAAATCGATCAAAACTTCATCAGAAGTATACCAGAAGAGAGATTTTTGTACCAATTTTTTAGTACTATTTTTTCGCTGTACTATATTCATTCATACGCTTCTATCAGTCTCGAAGAGATAGAGAAAATTGCAATTCCAATTCAAAACACGTTTCGATAAGTTACGGTTAATCTTTTTGCGAGTTTTACAATCGCGGCAATATGAGACAAACGTTTTCTCGAACTCAATAGAAAGAATGTAAACGAAGTTCAAGAACTGTATTTCCAAAGAACAGGAAGTGGATAAATGTGCAGTATGTTCGAGTTCCTAGGTTTATCGGACTTACCGTTCGTTATTGCCAATAGAGACAATAAGACAATGGCGAGTCGAGTGGCTGGCCACTGACAACCTCCCGGAGGTTCTCGCAGCATCCTTGATCGGCAGTGGTCGTTAATAGACCTGGTTAACAGCATACACCTGCAGGGTTTGGCAAAAGACGCCAGGTAAACGCTTAAGCTGGAAAACTCGTCGCAGCACTAATATTAGTATTATTATTATTTTTATCGAAATATTTTTAACTTCATCACGTTGCATAAAATGGCACAAACACACACTATCATTCATTGACGATACCACGTGCACCGTTTAATATTTGTAAATTATTCGTTTTTTTCTTTAAACATTATTTGTGCGTTACTATGATTTGTATCGATACATTGTTTTTTCTTCCTTCCGAATAATTCGTGCATAATTTGTAACGATCCAAGGAATCAAAAAGATTGAAATATGATGTATCGAAGGCGGGATTATCGAAGCTGATTATTTGATTGTCGAAGTCACAATCACCGCCGGACTCGTTCAATTGCTATCTACAAACTCGAACGAGGCACACCCCAATCAAACAATCATCCTAGTACCATTTTCTAATAGAACACCCAGTCGGCCAGAATAAATGGACAAAATTCATCAACGGCTGCTGCGAAGAGCTTCCGGTATATATACACTTGAAAGCTAATTGTTCGACGCCTGGAGATGTGCCATAAAATGTTTCGCTCGAATCAGAACCGTACGAGAAATCTTATTCTTTCGAGCGCACCCAACATCAAAATTATTCCGAACGTCAAATTCTATTTCGTCTAGTCTTCCTGAAAAGCAATGCACGAAATTCACAATGGAAGTGATTACATTTTTTATGGAAATTGAAAAAATGTCCATAAAAAATGTATGTGACAAACATACTTTTACATCAACACAGTACATGAATATCTTTGCATCTTATCAGTGTGTATTTTGTTAATATTGATGTATATCTTTTTTCATACACTGATGTAAAATATGAGAAAAATATACGGTCGTAAAGTACTAGTCAAAATTATATGCGCAAAATTTTCGAATTTTTGCATGTATATTTTTCCGTGGGGAAAACCAAAATCGGTAATCTGTATCTATGTAAGTGCATTGGAGATTAAAAATCTCCAGCAAATACATCTAAAGGTATGAATTCTTGAGCTAAGTATTTCGTTAATATTGATGTACATATTTTTTCATACACTGATCTAATCGTGTATAAAAAAAAGTGTATGAGAAAAATATACGGCCGTAAAGTACTAGTCAAAATTATACGCGCAAGAGTTTCGGATTTTTGCATATATATTTTCCCGTTGGGAAGACCAAAATCGTTAATCTGTATCTATGTACGTGTATTGGAGATTTTAAATCTCCGGCAAAGCCATCTAAAGGTACGAATTCTTGAGCTAAGAATGGTCCGAACGATTTGCCTTCGACCGAAGAGATTTCCGTGGCACGCATACTATCCCGTTTTAAAGTTTGGGAAAATCCGGGGTTGCCATCCGATCCAAGGAGGATTGCTTTCCGTTCGGAAGAATCTTTCGGGTGAAGCAGCTGGCAACTGAAGATCCAACGTTGTAAACGAGTAAGAAAGCACGAGGGATGGAGTGGGCGACCTCGGGCTCCCCAAAAATCCATGGGATCCATGTTTGACGCCGGAGAGGGGAGAAACGGTGGCCATGGTGGGTGATGCACACGAGGAGCGACCATGCTCGAAGAGTACAAGGGCCGCAACGGGCGAAGGACCAAAAAGCTATTATCTTCCCAACCGTTCTCACCAACTGTCGAGTCGCTCTTGAACCTACCAATCTACCCTCACCGATGAATTGACGAACCTACGTAATCAATACTTTTCTCTACGCAAAAAAAATACGTCCATCCTGTACTTCGAAAATTTATACGATCCATAAATGAAAAATAAAAAAAATATTCCACTCTTGTTGCTTTTTTTACCGCGCACTAAGATTTCTAGTTTTTAAATTAAATATAATTCATTATTTGACTTCAGATACGTAATAAACGTGTTTTTTTATGCCCGCAACATACCTATTATACCCTAATTTCGACATATTCGATTTCCTTTAAGGGGTTACCCCCACTTGCGATTTTGAAAAAATCGATTTTTTATTGCATTTTTTTGAAGTATAAGTATCCGGGCCCATGCTTCTGTATGGGCCCGGAATGGATGACTCTATGTAAGTTTACAAAAAAAATATTTTCTTCGTGTAAACTGAAATTGAAACTTTAAACGCGTTTTTCTCAAAATGGCATTTCTGAAGTCGGTGACCAAGATTACTCGAACACTAATGAATCGATCTTCTTGAAATTTTGCAGGCTTATTTAATACATAAAAATGTAGTCTTTAATCCTTCGATTTTTTTTTCGAAAAAAATGGCCATTTTATAGCCAAAAAACGGTCGTTTTTTTTTCGTTAAAATCGAACCATTAACTTTGACTGTCCGCCATTTTGTGAAAAATGAATATTTTTTAAAATCCTTCGATTAAAGACTAGTTTATACTTATATTTGACGAAATCCATCCGCATTTTTTTTTCAGATGATCCACTTCGCCGCAATGTTGGTTACCGCAAACCGTGTATATAAAAACATTATTTCATTGACGGTCATTTGCCACTAAACAATGTAATATTTTTCAATAAAAAAATTACTAAAAGTTCTTCAAGATGTGTTCTTTACGATGGTATATTGATCGATTAAAAAAGTTTTGTAGTTTTGTTTTAAAAAATTCATGAAAAAGGCCTTTTTTGCGCTACAAGTGGGGGTAACGCCTTAATGAAAACTCGATCAAGTGTGACACTTGCAATTTTTCATAATTTGTCAGACACCGAGAGCTTTCTAATGAATATACTGAAGAGCTTCAACGAGAGCTTTGTAACGAATATAATTAATTCTGTATGTAAAAAATCTCGGTGAACGTCTTTGCTTTGACTGTTGTTAAGAGTATCAGATTTTACACTTGCCGAGCTTTTCCCTCCGATATGTATCATACATTTTGAGAAAGAGGTATATTTTATTTTGGAACTGATTACTGACGTGTCATTTTTTATACGATTGTTCCATAGAAAGCGTTAGAATTTCGCTAATATCGCATAAGCATTCAATTCGACATAACCTCCATGATCTTTTTTCACCCATTTCTTAATGAACTCTCCTAATCTGCCTACATTGGTTCGTTCTGTAAATGTCTAGCCTAAATCTAACGTTACTCACAAAAGGTTGTTTGACACTGGAAAAAATCCAGTCTAACATATACAAATATTTTGGCAATAACCGGTCAAAATTTGGTTAAGCTACAGCCACGTCCAAAATTCCTCGACCTAACTCCGATCAATCTGAGGAACGCGCGATATGCTCAAAACGCAACTGCTTTTCGGGACCACGCCGAACGATTTAAAATCGTAACGTCACGTTTGAGTGATTTCGTACTCACAAGTTTAAAGTTAGCACAAAAATTAACTGAATTTCAATAGACATCGCCGAACTATGTCACGGAGGTTCCGTTTCTTTGGTTCCGACGATAATCAATGGTCAGTAATTTCAGCCACGTAAATTCAACATTTTCCAGTCGAATTAACATTCACATGTCGAAGTTAAAATGAATTTCAATCGGAATATAGGAACTACCATAAAATACAGCATAGACAACCTAGATAGCGGCCTTTCCCTTTAAAGCAGATATCATTCATTTTTTACAAATCTAAGCATCATATTTTTCCGTAAGTAAAATCCCTGACGTGCCGGCAAAAAGTATATTTCAAATGTTCGTACTATACTGCGTTCAACGAGAGAACGACACAACGCCGCGCAGCTTTGAGCGGCCAGTGGGTCAGGTGGGGGTAGTGGGGCTTGCTGCTCAGTACCGTATTGGCTCCTCCACCAACGTGGCAACGTGGAGAGGGTAAAGAGTGGGCGAGGTCTGACCATACTCGAAGAATTCTAGGTTCGGGAGCGTGTCGTTCTCTCGTTGAATGCAGTATATCTCAGACGCGGTGAAGCATCGATTCATTTTCAGGTGAAACCTTCACAAGATGGCGCTGTCGAGGTCAAAAATCAAAATGGTGACATCGCTGTGCACGCTGAGTATATGAGTGCGGAGCGGAGGACAGATAGAAACTGTGAAAAAGGGAAAGCGTAAAGGGGGCGCGGATGAGGCTTACGTTAAGATAATAGAAAAGCCGGCTGAGTGAGAAAAAAAACAAGAATAAAGATCGTCAAGAGAAGACGAAGCTCATGGCGCGACAACGATGGAGAAGGGCTCAAATGCTGCAGAGGGTGGGGCATAAGAGGGTCGAAAAAGAGAACGACACGGAAGAACGGGACGCCGTCAAAACGACGTAGACGCTCTCGTTGCTCTAGCATTCTCTCTCTCTCTCTCTCTCTCTCTCTCTCTCTCTCTCTCTCTCTCGCTCTCTCCCTTTCTTGCGCTATATGTCGGTTTGCTCAGCTTTCCAGTCTCTACTGTATGCCTTTTCCTCCCTTTCCTCTTGCCCCAGAACACCGCTGTGTCGGGTTTATTGATCGCGAACCCGCTAGGAGCTCAGCGAAAGAGCGAGAGAGAAAAGGACTGCGAGGGAGCGGCAGGGGGGGGGGGGGGGTTCGGGAACGAGAACCACGCATCTGCCTCCAGTAGTGGTCGTTCGTAGTCCTATATATAGGGACCGTGCTTTCAGGGCCGTACTAGGTAGAACTTTTCAGGGGGGGTACCCAAAATCTACTCTCGCCCTCCGTCAATCGTACTCGGTTCTTCGGCTTGCTTCGATTGAACGAAAAAAATCATAACACCCTATCGATCGAAAAACTATAGTTGTATTGACCAAAATTACGAGGTACATCCCTGAGCTGACGTCTTTAGGGTTAAACCCATGAATGAAATCTCGAGTGGGGATGGCCGTGCTGGAGGGCAGGTAAGGGGTTGAAACGATGCCATCCAGGTGGTTCTGTTACTGGAAAGGACGCCGTCGAATACTGGACAACCGCGTGAGAGGTACCACGAGGGCTTCCTACTCACCTACCTGGCTGCCATCATATAATGGTGTGTATATATATATATATATATATATATATATATATATATATATATATATATATCCATGGATATGTGTGTGTGTGTATTTATACACCGGAGTACCTGCCCAGACTCCCCGGAATCGCAATGTGCAAGTTGCAGTGCACCGTCAACGGACTGGCATTCTTCCGTGCCTTTCTTTCCAAAAATACAATGGTCTGCTAAAATTGTAAGGGTGGAATGATGGAAATATACAGAATACCACGAGGGAGAGAGTGAAAGACCAAAAAACGGTCCCTCTGCAGTTCCCAATATAGAATCTCAGAATCTGTTCTCGAAGGAAATATCGGCTCTGTATGGTTTGCTGTGCGCGAGGGAGGTTTCACAAAACTAATGCTTCACATGCGCTTTTTTGTTATTGAGAGTTGAATTGAAAAGATCGAGGCAGATAATGGAATTTGCTCGCTTGGAAGCTTTCTTGCGAACAATTGTTTCGGAGGAATACTTTTTTCGATAAATATTACGAATAAAATAATACCGACTCACTGACTAACTCCGGAATTCGGAAAATACATTTTTTTTATGTTCTTCGCATATTTCGATTTTATCGAAAGTATATTAATAAGTGAGTGAACCTTAATAGTAATATATGCATGCTTCGCCGGAAGCGTATACTTTAGCACCACGGATGATGGCAACCTTAAACGATTTTTTTTGCAACATAGCTGCACAAAAAACGCGTCCTTTCTCGGAGTTGTCAATTGGATTGATCTCCCACATAATTGTCGTGAGCCTCAACGAAGATGTATCCCAGAAAATACGCAGAATTTCGTATCAACCATAAATGTTCTCGTGAGAGTGACAGATGGTCGAGATGCGAGAAAAAAGCGAGAGCGAAAGTGAGAGAGACCGGAAAAGAAGTTTAAAAAGAAACGACAGAAGAGCTGGGGGGAAAAAAATTGAAACTGCGACGAGAAATTCCATCTCCGTACTGCTCGAAAGTGGCAAATGTAAAATATCTTTGCGTTTCCATTGGGAGCTGTATATCGATTTAGACAAACATTTCGTAGCTCGAAGATGGGTTGAAAAAAAATCGAAATGCAGAGAAAATAACGATGTGAATATTTTTGGAGCAAAGAAAGTATTAATCGAATTTTTTCGACAACTGGCTTTCGTAAATACGGAAACATGATTTTTTGGTTAACCTAACGTCAGAGCACATGCGTTTACGCCCAACCCTGTCGACCCGTGAACCCATTGAAATTTTATCGGAGCAAAGAACTGTGGACCAGAAATTCTGGAGTACTTTTTTCTAGATCGACATTCCAATACATTCACTTTGCAGTCAAAATCTTGGCTTGCTTCAAACAACTTCCAAATCCCCTTTAGTAGGTCGTTTTGATATAAACGTTTTGCCTCGCTCCGCAACATTATTGGGAGCAATGTTTTTTGCCAGAGGTCCCGAATGAAATGCCTTTCTTGCGGACGATAAATCGCCAATTTTATTTAGCCATGTGGGAATCGAGTACCGTGAAGTTTTTTTTTTCAACCGGTTCGACATTTCGAAGAATCTTATTTCGGAGCAGAAAAGCAAGCGCATTTTTTTCTCAAAGTGGAAAGTGGATATTTCCACTTTTTTGGTTATTGATGATACAACAAATTTTCCTAATTCTGTGCATTGTTTCCTCTCGACCTCGTAGACGCGAGAGAAGAGTCGTAAATTCCGACAACCCCGCGATAAACTCTGCACGCTCGAAATCGACGAGACTTTTGTATAATTTATTTTTTATCGCATCCCACGCGGACAAAGACTCTCTCTCTCTCTTTCTCGCGGCAGCTTTTTCTTATCTGACCGCTCGGAACGTCGAGTTGAATGCACAATTATTCGGAGCACGCTTGTACGGACGCGCTTGCATCGACGTCGAATTTCCCAAAAGCACTGCCATAGACAATTTGATTCATCTTGGAAGCAAATTTCACTCGAATACACGTCTTCATGTATAGATCCAAATCATAGTTGCACTGAAGCGGAGCACATATACACGCTCGAATATTTGCGCGTGCACGCCACTGAAGATAAATATGGGGTTGAAAAAACACCACCGCTTATCGCCAATCGCGATTGCAATACCGAAAATGCGAAGTATGAAAACGCACCTTTTGACCGAAGTCGCGACCCGAAACTGTGCCACTTAAACTTTTATCTCCGTTGGGGCAAGACCACGATAATGTTTCGAGTAGCGATTTGAGATTTGTATTTTACGAATACACGAGTTAGCGAATGAATTCACTGGATCGAGAACGGAATCAAATACCACGCCGAAGAGCGACCGGCCGTACGCTCGTCAGCGCTCGAATACGAGGTTGTGGAGTTTCGCCACTCGGCTAACCCGTCGCGACTCACACCATGAAGGAGCTCGGTGGAGGGGAGACAGGGCAAATCATGCCGCATGGCCTCGTGGATACGCCGGCAACCGTCAAACCATTATTTTTCTCTTTGCTTCCTACACTTCTCGCTTATTTACTTAAATTCTCATTAATCGTTGTCGCATTTGGGAAACTGGAGAGACGAGCGAGCTCCACGATGATTCGGGCTCCTTTTTCTTGTCCGTTACAAAAAAAAATACAACTAAATATTTTTCGAATATTTCGTTCATACAGTTTGTTCATACAGTTCGTTACGAATATGTTTGTTCATACAGTTCGTTACGAATATATTTATGGATAGTTCTTCAATGTCGATTTAACTTTTTATTTCAAAAAGTGTGCTACGATGTTTATTAAAGAGTTAAGCCACGGTGACAATGTCAAAAAATGATTAGTCGCTTGAGGCAAATTACGTTGATGAGGAAGGTCCAACATGGTGCAGGAATTACGGATTTAAAGTAAACTTGTAATTACTACGATAGAACTATCGGAAAAACTTTAAACATCTTTTTATCGAATGTTTTTCAAAACGGTGTACAACATTTATTGACAGCTTTGAAACGGATTGACTAGAAGTTTGATACACTTATTCTGTGCAACAGTAGTTTAGTCGTGACCGACGTTTTTTCTTAACATTGATTTTCAATTAGTTATTAACAATAATGATGGAGTTTTTCTCGAAAAATCGAAAAAAAATTCATTTTTTTATGATCCAAATATGATAACAAATAAAGCTTAGTCCAGTCTTAGCCAATATTATCTATTTTGCGAAAAAAACTTGTTTGAGATCAACCGTGTGGCGAAAATCGAGTACACCGTTGTGCCCCTCACGTTCAAAGGCCCTTCACGAAATTGTTTATAACCTCATAAATTATTCATATTTTTTTAATGGAATTTGATACACAACTTTGTTGATGTACATACAAATAAATGTCTATACTATTTTTTAATTACTTTACTTATTACTTTAAAAAAATATATATTCTTAAGGGGTTACCCCCACTTGCGATTTTGAAAAAATCGATTTTTTTTATTGCATTTTTTTGAAGTATAAGTATCCGGGCCCATACTTCTGTATGAGCCCGGAATAGATGACTCTATGTAAGTTTACAAAAAAAAATATTTTCTTCGTGTAAACTGAAATTGAAACTTTAAACGCGTTTTTTTCAAAATGGCATTTCTGAAGTCGGTGACCAAGATTACTCGAACACGATCTTCTTGAAATTTTGCAGGCTTATTTAATACATAAAAATGTAGTCTTTAATCGTTCGATTTTTTTTTTCGAAAAAAGGACGTTTTATAGCCAAAAAACGGCCGTTTTTTTTCGTTAAAATCGAACCATTAACTTTGACTGTCCGCCATTTTGTGAAAAATGAATATTTTTTAAAATTCTTCGATTAAAGACTAGTTTATACTTATATTTGACTAAATCCATCCGCATTTTTTTTTCAGATGATCCACTTCGCCGCAATGTTGGTCACCGCAAACCGTGTATATAAAAACATTATTTCATTGACGGCCATTTGCCACTAAACAATGTAATATTTTTCAATAAAAAAATTACTGAAAGTTCTTCAAGATGTGTTCTTTAAGATGGTATATTGATCGATTAAAAAAGTTTTGTAGTTTTCTTTAAAAAAAATCATGAAAAAGGCCTTTTTCTTTGCGCTACAAGTGGGGGCAACGCCTTAATAACCCCCATTTCCGGGTCGTCACAGCAGCCTAACTCCTCACTTTGTAGTACGAGCTTGTCAGCATCGATTGTTCATTTTATATTTTTCCACCCATCAACAATTGCGACTGATCTATTATCTACTAAATTTTTGTCTCCTAAATTACGACCCCAGTATTCTTTGTTCTCATTTTTCAAATCTCAGGTATTCGTATATTTTTTATTCGTCCGATGAATTGTAGCAAAATCGATGTAACTTAATTTCTTACAAATATTGTATACTTTATTTATACAAATGATTAATGGGAAATTTCCATCTGTTGTTCTTCGGATTGAAAAATGATTTGGTTATTTTTCAAATTTTCTCTGAATCATATATCCTTAGTAGAATGTTTTTGGTTTACGAAATGTAGGAAAGGGATCACGTCCTTAGTACATTGAATTTTAATGCGCGTCGGTGAGATCATTCACACGCGACGGTGAGATGTAGAATGATTCATGTGAGAATCGTTCGAGAATTTCGTGTCCATGTGCGTAACCCACGAGGGGTGAGTTCGTGTAGTGACCAGTAGTGATAACGATCGCCCAACCGTTCGCAGAACCCGAAACCGGACCGTAATAATAATCCTCCTATAATTGTTCAACTACACTGAAAAAAAAAAATCATTCATCCATCCAAAATTCAGTTCGTTTAACAAAATTGTATCTTTAAATACGTTCAACTTGATTTTTGATTGGCATAAAAAAACAGTAGGTATAGTTGGACAGTAACCAAAGATACATTTCAACTGTCTGTTTATTTAGCATGTCTGAGCGACTGTTGAAACAACAAAATTTCGAGACAACAAAATGCATTTGTGCACATTCCAACGATGCTTTTTTCTCAATGTAGCGTCACGGATTGTTACTCCTCGTAAATTTAATTACTTTAATTATATTTGCGTATTCGCAAATATAGATACCCAGTTAACCAAGCGTACCATTAGTACACCATACCGCAAATGTGGAGTACGCCGTACCCTACCGTACCGGTAATGTACGGGTACGGGATACCAGCGTAGTCGTACCGCCACGCTATTGCTACCGTGGAGTTACACCGTACTGCAGTGCACGGCGGCTCCACGGTGGCGATACTGTACCGGTACCATATTAGTACATTAGCGGTACAGCGTACCGTACGCACGTACGAGGTGACAACAGTACCGGTACGGTACTGAAAAGATATCTATTTATTGGCGATATATGTGTATAACAACCCAGTTAACCAAGCGTACCTTTAGTACAGCGTATCGCAAATGTGGAGTACGCCGTACCCCACAGTACCGGTAAGGTACGGGTACAGGATACCAGCGTAGTCGTACCTCCACGGTATCGCTACCGTGGAGTTACACCGTACTGCAGTGCACGGTGGCTCCACGGTGACGATACTGTACCGGTACCGTACTAGCACATTGGCGGTACAGCGGACCGTACGGCGTACCGGTCATGTACCAGTACCGTCCGCACGTACGAGGTGGCAACAGTAGCGGTACGGCGCTCTCCATATGAGCGGTACATTTCCGATACTTGGTTAGCTGGGAATATCCTATCCATTTCTTTATAAAAATCAACCTATCAATAGTTTAATATGGCTCAATAATCTAGACTGTTAATAAGTTAATTTATATCATGAAGAAATTGATAAGATATTGTTATGTCGGTTTCGAAGTGGGCTGGGTCATTAAAAATAAAACATCGATTAATGCATTATAAGTGAAATGTAATTTAATATTATAAAAACGGTAGTCGTTTTTAGACTTCTCTCCCGTTGCAGTCACGTCTTTTAGTGGTTGCCATGCTCCAAGCGATCGCGTGGATAACCTCAAAAGCAGACATACGCTTTTACAATAAAAAGACTGTACATTAAACACATACATGTACTCACAGAGGCGAAAAGAATAGTAGGATAAAAGGCACTCACGTATATATCTTTCAATACCTTTATTTTTTGGACTACTTGTTGTTACACACATTTTTTTGCCGGAGCAATGAAATATGACACGCTACATTCGCACTATGATAAAAGTGACCCGTCGGAGGTGATCTTTAGGACAACATTTGGATGACTTTTTACTATATCCCGCCAATACCAAATATCTCAAAAGACAGCATATCACCGATATCTGAAAGATGTCATGAAAAAGACGTCTTACGTAATTCGTCTTTATGATATCCTTTGGATAACGATGAACTAGATACAATAGATAACAGTAAATAGATAACTTTTTGATAACTTAAAAAAGTAATCAATTTGATAATATTTTGGGATACCTTTTAGACATCCGTTTTCATCGCCGAAAGATATAATAAAAAAGATAACTTTACGGCAGCATTATACGGGATGTCATTTGAAAGATGTCGAATAGTTATCTTACGGTTATGTCTTAAAGGTAACTTGACAACGGTAACTGATCGACGTCAATTGGACATTTATGCTACCTGGGTTGATAACAAATTTCGAATACTAAATTATTAACGGCGTTAAGGAGAGCGTTCGAAAAGCCCGCCCGAAGGGAGATGAGTGGCGCTGATGCTGGTGTACGGTCGGCAACAGCCTGACGTGCGCGTGCGCGCGACGTTCCCGCGTGCAAAGCCGATTGGCGAAAACGTGAGTCGGAGTGCGGATGCAATAGCGAGTGGACGTGCTCCGTGATAGAGAAGATCGTAAAATTGAGCTGTTCACCACGCGGTCGGCTGGGACTATTTGTGATTTTAAACGATTGTGATGGTAAGTTCTTTTTTCTGTTTTGCTTTTCTTGCCTTTCTGCCTGTTTCTCTCCCGCTCGCTCTATATCGCGGTCTCCGTCTTGTATGGCGCCATCGTTCCGCGGATATTTCGAAGATACCGCGTCGAAACGGACTGTCACGTAAAAATCGGTCGGGATACTTGTCGCAGCGATTTTTATCAATAATCCGTCATTAGTGAATCCATTTTATTATAAAAAATCTTTATTGCGAAAAATTGTTTTCGCCGAGTACCGCTCTTGGTACCCAGCCTTTTCGCGTCTAGTTTTTGCGAATAAAAATGTGCGGCGGGGATGGGGCCCGAAATCGATTACTTTGAGACGATTGTAAAGGTAAGTTTTTCCATTCTGGGCTATGCGTCAAATATTTGGAGTATACGCGATCACATCACATCACATCGATACTACAGCTTCTTTTTTGCCTAAGGTCAATTTTCAAATTCAAATTCTTATCACACTGTGTGTAACAAAAGCTCATAGCCAAAAGTCTTAAGTGGCAAAGCAATAACATGCGCATTTTCGCCGTTGTCGAGAAAATCGACATTGACATATTTCGGTGGGTTATCATACCTTTTATGTAAAGAAAATTTCAAACAGCGTGTGGCGCAGCGAGCAAGCTCTCTTTTACAAGCCCGTTGTCCCCGGTTTGAACCCAGCTGCTGGCAATTTTATTAAAATTTTTTTTATTCAAATGTGTACAGATAATTCCCGGCAATCAGATGCAACAATTATGCATGTACTAAGTTTTTTAAATGCCGTGCATAACTTTGTTTACGAACAACATAATGCAGTTCGAAAGCGCCGGTTTCTGCACAACAAACGGTATTTGAAAAACACATTGTATACTCAATTGTTGAAACTGGTGAAGGGGATTATCTGTACATACATGTGAATGAATATTTTATTGTTTTCAACGTTGCCAGCGGCGAGATTCGAACCGGGGACTGCGGGCTTATAAAGCAGAGAGCTTGCTCGCTGCGCCATACCCTCTTTGAAATTTCCTTTACGTACAAAGTATGATAACACAACGGAATATTCAAATGCCGACTTTCTCGACAACGGCAAAGAAGCGCATCTTACTGCTTTGCCACATAACACCTCCGGCTAGGAGCTTTTATTACACGCAGTATGAAGCGAATCTGAATCTGACAATGGTCATCCTCCCCTTGACAGAACTTGTGCTGGGTCTCGTAGACTCAACTGTATACATCGCCATTTTTTTTAACTTTAACGGAGACTTTGTCCTTGGAGTGCCATATTTCAGGTGTTTACATTTTATTTTTTTTAAAGGAAACGAGTAAAGGTTTTTGAGTACGGTTTTTTTCTTGCTTTTATTCATGATATACAGAACGTTAAAACATTAAAAAAAAACCAAAATGGCGGCCTTTGCAGCTCCGCGAAAACAGGTCCTCAAATCGCGGGAGGTAAACGGCTGACATCACTGCCCCCTCTTTGTTGATCTGAAACACAAATTCAAAGCATATTATCAATCTGTGACCCTTTGGTCATGGAATGACGGATGGGTTTTTCGTTTAGTACAAATTTCGAAAAATGGCGGCAATTTAAAAAAAATCGAATTTTAGCGTTTTTTTCGCATAAAAAGATAAATAATAAATGCAAAAATGTATCTATCGAAAAAACGATCCGTCATTCCGTGAAGACATATTTTCTGAGTATGCTCTCCAAATTTCAGGTCGATATGTTAATTACAGCGGTCAGGAGAATGTCAGCCATTTTTAAAAACGTGTCTTCGAGAAAAACGCGTTTAAAGTTTTGTAATGTGTTTACACAAATGTGTTTATAATTACCGCTAATCGGCAATACCTGGTCCATAGAGGCATCCCTCCTCTTCTTCTAGCTGCTCATGTTGAGCTCAAATTGATTTTTTTTTAATTTCAAGGACAAAGTCTCCCTTAACAACTCTGAATCCTTTTGTCTCTCGTGCGTGTACTTCAGCGCCTGACGCTCTATTGATGTTTTGCAGCCACTGTTGAGAATTAGTCTCGACGACGGTGTCTCCGATGGTGCAGAACAGTCAATCGAAGAGTGGTCAAGCCGGTAACTTGCGATATCGCATCCACCGAAAGCACCAACGATTTCAGTAGTGAGGCAAATCATGTGGAGCCGCACGATATAAGGCTATTGCGCAAAGAAGCAGACATTCCTAGGCTGAACATTACCGAGGATAGTCTTGATGACCGACGGGACTTTGCCTTTGATTTTTCCAAGTCTACCGTCAAAAGAAGTCCCGGTAGACCGAGAAAGGATGCAACATCCGCATCTCCGATCGTACGTTACCCTAACGCTCTTCTATTTTGCTCAATTGTTATCAACAACAGTAAACATTATAATTCACTTGCGACTAAGATAGTATAGAATTTTTTTCATCTACACGCAATCTTAAATTTTCATACAGCTAATTTTTTCATCATTGATATTATAATTGTTATACGTTGACAACAATGTATTCTGTTCTCTGTAACTCGCTAATTTGCTTTGCCACAATTGTTTTGCTTTTTTGACACGCGGGAAGTTTTGAAGTGCTTGTTTATCGATTGACTTTGTACGCGGTCAAGAATTCACGCGTCAGACATTGTGTCGTCGACACATGGAGCACCACGCCGCGGAAAAGCCTCACGGGTTATCCAAATGGAAACTGTATCGCACATGGAAGGTGCATGCCGCGCGGGGTGGGGGGGGACGCCCCTCCGGGGGGCAAGAGGGTGAAGCCCCCTGCCCCCCATTAGCATCAAACGTAATTTTGAAATGTATCAGCATATCTTAATATACATCTTATTAACAATATGTTATTAAGAATTTATAACAAGGCGTTCACCGTTCACACGCATGAAAAAGCGAGGAAAACATAATTGCGTTATATCAGAGTACTTTTTAAATGCATCATTATATGTAAGCGGGGAAATACATATAAATGGTAAGAAATGACGAAAAATTTCGAGATTTTTCCCCGACACAACTACTGGACCAATCGTTTTGAAATTTGTAGGGTATTTGATTGTACATAAGAAGACATGAAAAACGTTTTTTTTAATCGACAATAAGTGTTCATCAGCAGCCTGCAGCCAATTGTTGCTGACCGAATTACCCCACGATGTTGAACTGTAGCAGCTGTAGTTTTTATTTGAAAAAAAAATTCACAAACCCTTACATTCTATATGAAAGTATGCTATCGATAAATCAAGAAAAAGTTGAAACAGTTGAATATTGTAATAATGGCGGTACTCAGAAAAAAATATCGAATTTTCGCCGAAAATTTTCGTGTTTTTTATGCAAAAAATGATTGTTTAATTAAATTTTTGATTGAATACGGAGTCTTATCGACGACGGTTTGCAATGATGTGTCTAAAAACCTTTGGTTGAAATGAATCGGATAAATAGTTTTTTTATCGCTGCCGCACATTTCAAAAAATTCGTTCAGCAACAATTGGCTGCAGGCTGCTGATGAACATTTATTGTTGATGAAAACAATGTTTTTCAGGTCTTCCAATGTACAATAAAAACCCCTACAAATTTCAAAACGATTGGGCCAGTAGTTGCGTTGGAAAAGAATCCCGAAATTTTCCGTCATTTTTGACCATTTATATGTATTTCCCCCCTTAAATGTACTACTAGTGAATATAATTTCGGGGTGAATGGGACATGTCGGGATATGTTATTTATCCCGATACAAGTTTGTCGCGGTGTCAGGTGAAAGTGACAGCTGTTTCACCACGGCGTTCAATGTCCGTGAGCGTGACATAAGTAAAAGACTTTTTTTAGGTCCTGTTTACACGCACGAAAAGCGAGGAAAACATGGTTGTGCTATATAAAGATATGTTTTAACTGCGGAGTTATTTTCAATCATTCATCCCCAAAGTTAAATATATGCACCGAAAACAAAAGATAAATTCTTGTGCATTTCCATTTTTTTTTAAATATTAATATGTTTTTTACGACGGCATTTTTTATTTTGTTTTTTCAGATAGGAAGATGACTCGTGCCGGATACAGCCTTCAGGGCCGCAGCCGACGCACATTTTGAGGATCACAACGGATCGCAAGCTTAATCTTCGGAATCATCAATTCGTCTTGAAAATTGTCGCGTTTCGTTTTGTAAAAGTTTGTTGGTTTAAAAGGCTTCAAAAATTAAAAAAATTCTTTTGTCTCGGTTTTTGTTAACTTAAATAAGCGTTCTTTCCATTTTTATTCCCCATTAAGGATTGAAGAAAACCTCTGTTCGCATTTACGTGGTACTGTAAGGCGTTGTCCTAATAGAACGCGATTACGCGACCATCGCAAGTTCGCGCGAATTTTGTTCGTACGAACTCGCGATCAAACATACAGGCGTTGAATAGGCGCCCTAACTGGCATTCGCGCGATGTATGTTTGATCGCGGATTCGTACGGGCAAAATTCGCGCAAACTTGCGATGGTCCCGTAATCGCGTTCTATTAGGACTGTGCCTAACAGTACTGTAATGGTACGGTACGCACAATATAACCGTTCGTTGAACGCACGCTGCCCGTACAATACCTGTACAGTAGAGGTACAGTACAAGTACAATAGATGCTAATAAATGTCACTATATGGGTACAGTAGACGTACTGCACTAATAACGTGGAGGTACCGTACAAGTACAATATATGCTAATAAATCTAACTACATCTGTACAGTAGATGTACTGCACTGGTACCGTGGATATACCGTAGAAGTACAATATATGCTAATAAATATCACTATATGGGTACAGAAGACGTACTGCACTGGTACCGTGGAGGTACCGTAGCCGTACAATACTAGTACGGTGGAGACACGCCGCATCGATACCGTGGCGGTACATTTGCGGTACAGCGTACCGTACGACGTATCGCTAACGTATCAGTATCGTACGCACGTACGTGGTGGCTACAGTACCGAAACGGCGCACTCCACGTGAGCCGTACATCTGCGGTACGTGCTCATCTGGGTACCCAGTTAAGGATGTATGGCAGCTACTGCAGAGTCGTTACAGAACTGATTATGCAATTTGCAAAAATCGCATTTAAAGACTAAATAAAATAATTGTAGTATTCATTGAAGCTAAAAAAGAGATTTACCACAGCTCAAAGTAAAACATGCGGTACAGAAAGAAGAATTTTCAATGTTTAATTGCAAATTTAGTTGCTGATTTGATGTACGTTTTCCCTGACGTTGTCGTGGTTACGACATACGAGCTAAAGAAATACGAAAACGGTCCCATTTAAGACGGAATGACACCTCATCGCGGTCGGTATGGTAGAGCAATTGTAGATACCCAAAAATCTCTAAAACGGCTCTTCAGATCCCGTCGAAACTTTGCCAAACGACGTCAAATAGATAGACGAACAGCTGTCTGCCCCTCAAATTTTCTGAATTTGAGAAAAAAAAAACGTAGATCGGGTTATCATAAGCCAATCTACGGTTTTTTTCTCAAATTCAGAAAATTTGAGGGGCAGACAGCTGTTTGTCTATCTATTTGACGTCGTTTGGCAAAGTTTCGACGGGATTTGAAGAGCCGTTTCAGAGATTTTTGGGTATCTACAATTGCTCTACCATACCGACCGCGATGAGGTGTCATTCCGTCTTAACTCGCAATATCTCGCAAAATATATGGGCACATGTCGATTTTTTTTTAACGTATCATGCATATTACAGCGATACCGCACAAAAGTTTTTTTTACAAAAGAGTACTCCGGAAATACCTTTTTTGCCAATGTAAAGGGAATTTTGGACGTACAGTCCTATGTTCCCCGTGTTAAGGATGTATGGCAGCTACTGCAGAGTCGTTACAGAACTGATTATGCAATTTGCAAAAATCGCATTTAAAGACTAAATAAAATAATTGTAATATTCATTAAAGCTAAAAAGGAGATTTACCACAGCTCAAAGTAAAACATGCGGTACAGAAAGAAAAATTTTCAATTTTTAACTGCAAATTTAGTTGTTGATTTGATGTATGTTTTCCCTGACGTTGTCGTGGTTACGACATACGAGCTAAAGAAATACGAAAACGGTCCCATTTAACTCGCAATATCTCGCAAAATATATGGGCACATGTCGATTTTTTATTTTTACCGTATCATGCATATTACAGCGATACCGCACAAAAGTTTTTTTTACCAAAGAGTACTCCGGAAATACCTTTTTTGCCAATGTAAAGGGAATTTTGGACGTACAGTCCTATGTTCCCCGTGTTAAATGACCCAACTTTGAATTCGTTTATCTCAGCATTCACGTGGGCAAATTTTGTTTTTTTAATCTCAAAAAGTTCTCGATATTTTCCTTTACAATATCAGTGAGTTTCAATTCGAACAGTAGTAAATGACTTAGTTGCCATACATCCTTAAATGACCCAACTTTGAATTCGTTTATCTCAGCATTCACGTGGGCAAATTTTGTTTTTTTTAATCTCAAAAAGTTCTCGTTATTTTCCTTTACAATATTAGTGAGTTTCAATTCGAACAGTAGTAAATAACTTAGTTGCCATACATCCTTAACCACGTACCTAGGCTCCATGGTTCATGGGCTTGTACAACAAAGATGGTGCTGCTACCCAGTTAACCAAGCGTACCATTAGTACCGCGTACCGCAAATGTGGAGTACGCCGTACCCTACAGTAGGCCTATTCTGTAACTCGTTATATCTCGGTAACGACAGTTTTCGTTATCGTTAGCTAGCGACAGCCAATAAGAGGCCCCCTTTCGTCTTGGAACGTGCACGCAATTGGCTGTCGCAAGCTGACGATAACGAAAACTGTCGTTACCGGGTTATAACGAGTTACAGTTTTTAGATGAAAGTAGTCATCGTTTTTTTTAACAACACATTTTTTTTATTGGTTTTGTATATTATGCAGTTGACACGACAGTACGGTAAATTAAGTTAGGGAAAATGGCGCATGCGTTGCGTTCAGGAGGGAAAAGGACAGAAGAGCTATTTCTGTCTCCGTCGCATCACTACTTCCCCTTGCCGTCACGCATCAAGCGGCAGAAATCGGAATAAAAAACAGAATCGCTAAGGGTGCCTACCCCCACTACCGCCGTTGTCAGACCTGTATGTAAGACCGTGTGTACGGCTCACGTGGAGTGCGCCGTTTCGGTACTGCAGTCATCACGTACGTGCGTACGATACCGATACGTTAGCGGTATGCCGTACGGTACGCTGTACGGTACGCTGTACTAGTACGGTACCGGTACTGTAGGGTACGGCGTACCCCACTTTTGCGGTACGCAGTACCAATGATACGCTTGGTTAACTGGGTAGTAGCACCATCTTTGTTGTACAAGCCCATACACCATGGAGCCTAGATACAGGAGGCCACACTCCACGGTTCAACGCGTCCCCAAAACGGGTATCGAGTTAGGATGGCGCTGGGGTGCTCCAGAGCCCTAAATATAGATATTCGCAAAACATAGATGCGATGTAAGACAGATCACAGCTGATGTACCTAACTTTCATGAATCCTTAAGGGGGGATATACAAGCAGGCGGGAAAAAATTAAACAACTTTGAGGAATTTTTTAAAGTAGAAAATAATTATTCTACATTTATCAAATTATAGGAATACTTTAATAGTATACTTAGGTATACAAAACAATTTTTTTCAAATTCATTTATCATCAAAGTGGCAGTGTGTTACAGCAAGGTTGCCGCGACAGTTGCGAATCGGCTTGCAGTCGAGCTTCCCGTAGACTTTGATTTGCAAAAAACTTCAACATTTTTATCAGTTAGAACATGTATAGTTTCTATTTGACAATAATTAAGGGATCATCACAGTGTAACGGGTCGAAAACTGATTTTCGCGATTTTTTTTTTGGTTAAATTACGCTCATCACTCTGATTTTTTTATGTCAAATTAAAGCAGTCATGAAGAACAGAAAATCATTTTTTACACGTTTATTTGTACTTTTTTGTACATTTTTTTAACGCTTCAAAATGTCTTCGAAAAAGAGGAGTCTCACGGTGTACACGAGTGTGGCCGTAAATATGATCTGAAACAAAATTTGTAAAAAGATTATTGATAAGTATGAAAGCCGCTATCTTGCTATGGGTTTTTTTCTAAATCAAAATTGAGAAAATAGCGGCATTTTGAAAAAAAAGTATCGAACTTAGCTTACTTTTTCGACAGTTTTTCGTTACAAAAAAATATGAAGATTAAAAAAAGCTCCCATAGCAAGATACAGAATGGCGTGAAGAAGATGTATCAAAATTTGGGACGGGCAGCTTGAAAACTCTCCCTTTGAGAGTGTACAGTGAAAAACGACATTTCGAGAAAAACGCGTTTAAAGTTTCGACGTCTCACGCTGCTGCTCGAATCACTTTCTTTAAGAAAGTGAAACAAGAACAAGAAAATTGAACAGCGTGTTAATAACTTGGACGGTTATAAACATGCTGTTCAGTTTCGGGCAAAATTCGAATAATTTCGGTCGCTATTTATCGGATAATGCCAATAAAATCGATTTTTTGAAAATGTTACACTGTGATGATCCCTTAATATGAAGAAAATTCAAATTGAAGAGAATAGAACGCATTTACAAACAATCACCATTTCACGCAAAATTTATGTAAAATTTGGATTAAAAAAGTAGTTTTTTTTCTAATTGTTCGAAAACAATTTTCGTCAGGTAGAAGGTAAATATTATTAATATATTTACCAAGTTTCAACTCAATCGGCTCAATAGTCTTCGAGTAATCCTGCACGTTAATTTCGAAAATGTAGTTTTGAGAAAAAAGGAGTTTAAAGCACGCACTGAGGGAAATGTATGGTAACTTCAATCATATTTTAACTATATTTTATATTACCCTGAGGGGACAACAATATTTTATAGTCATGATTACTGCCTAAAATATAGTACTGCTTATGATATTCTAGCAGTTGAGTTAACTATGCTCATATGTTAACCGCAACCAACAATCTTACAAGCATACGTTGATTGTCCAATGCTATATAATATAGTACGTTTTCGTAAGATGAATATTTCCTTACACGATAAAAAAAATAGTGATTTTTACCATATTGAATGGTATGTCTACTAAATGTATATAATGTTTGATAAATTCAAAACTCTCAATTGAGAGTACTATCTCTGTATGATTGTTTATTATAACTTGCCATTCCCTGACCTCCTGAAATGATTCCCATCGAAAAAAAATATTTCGCCTAAACATGGATTCGAACCTACGACCTACCTATCTATACTGCGCAAGCTGCCACTATGCTACCGGGTACTTATTTTATTTTGAGCGTAGATTTGGCATAACAGCTAAAAGTAATTCCAGCTGCAATTCCGAATAGCTGTTAACTCCGATATAGATGGAATTTTGCACAGATGGTCTTTTTGATATTAGGTGTAGTAAAAAGAAATCCATTATTTTTGCAATAGATGGCTTTAGTAATCAGTATCTCGCGTCGTATAAGTGCGATCGGATTACGCGAGATGGCGTTCGAAAGATGAGATTTCGTACTAAAATAAACATCTCGGGCAGTTTTGTGACTGCTTGACTCAATATTGTTTGAGCGCGCGTCAAAGATGGCCACCAGCAAAGTGAAAATACGCCATATTTTACAGTTTTTTTTCGATAAAGGCGAAAACGCAAGCCAGGCGGCTGAAAATGTGAATAGTGTTTATGGGCCTGATACTGTAACAGCCAATCACGCGGAATTTTGGTTTCGTCGATTCCGTTCAGGTAATTTCGATGTCAAATATGCACCACGCTCTTCAATGCGCCAAAAATCCCTTTAGGGGTTCTTTTATAACACTAAAATGAAGGTCTTCACAGCATTTCAGCGCAATCGGAGGTGGGGGGTTTTCGGAACTTTATCGCAGCAAGGCACACATGCAAGCCCTCACAGCGACGAGCGCGAGTGTACGCGCGGTGGGAACACCGCACCACCAAGCACCACTACACGCGCGTATCGCTCACCGACGTACGCCGGCTCATCCGGCGCACCTGATTGGCCCATCTTTAGAAATTAATAATAATTCAGGGGTTTCTCTGAGATCCATACATACTAATATCAATCGAGTCAGAATTTCACCACCAACCCCACATTTCAGGGACCACCATCAGTTCTGGGACACCCTGTATAAACTTTATTATTACGATATGAATTGTTTTTTAAATTGTACGATCCAAAACGCAATATATGGAAGATTCCATTGTACGGGGTCCTACTTCACATCTCCACTTTGCAGCCGCAACCAACTTCCCCTTTGTATCGCATTCACCATGACATTTCTGCCATGGGTATAGGGAAACTGCGGAAAACCTATACCAATACAGTCAATCCCAGGTTAGGAGCTAGTCGTGTTTCGTTGGCAAATAAATCACAGGCTACAGTCATACACACACGTACCGGTCCGTGTGCGTGACATCCGTATGAACTGGAGCTCCGTCACGCCCGCATTAATTTTTCTCCGAGATTACGAGACTGAGATTCAAACCCGCGACCGTCCGATGTTCTGTTGCAGAGGCAAGCACGCTAACCACTGGACCAGTACACTGGTTTGAAATGAAATATATTTTTCGTTCGTTTGAAATATATTGTCTACCACTGTATACTCTCAGTGAAAGATGCGTTTAAGAAGTTTGCTACGAGGGAAATAAACGTGACCTCAAATCTTGAAAGCATTTTCGGAGTTGCCGTGTAAATCTTATTCTGTTTCGATTAGTTCAGCCAACATAACTTTTACACGTTGAGGTGCGCGCGTCGGAAAAATAAATCTGCAAAGTGCCGTAGCACTTGATTCGTTCGTGATCGCATATACATGATTCACGTATACGGGTCGGAAGCATAGCTATCAAGGTGCATGCCAATCAAAAGAGTTCTGGAATAGGGTATAGACGTATCGAAGTAATCGATGTTTAGAAGGAGGGTAACAACGCACGTCATCGATTGTTGTCCGAGAGCATGAAAGTGACGGATCATAAAAAATAAAATATTTGGTATTTTATAAGTAAATTTATTGTCTTTCAATAGTGCAATAAACAAATAAACTGCTATGAACTAAACATATTTATAAGCATACCTTACGTTAGTGCCAAAATTATACAGCCGACAAAACTTGCGTAACTCAAAGGAAATTTAAAGATGTAAGCATATAATATGTAATAAATATAAGACTGCGGTAACCGCGAATCGTATTAAGGCGTTATCCCCACTTATAGCCCAAAAAGGCCTTTTTCATGAATTTTTTAAAGAAAACTACAAAACTTTTTTAATCGATCAATATACCATCTTAAAGAACACATCTTGAAGAACTTTCAGTAATTTTTTTATTGAAAAATATTACATTGTATAGTGGCAAATGGCCGTCAATGAAATAATGTTTTTATATACACGGTTTGCGGTGACCAACATTGCGGCGAAGTGGATCATCTGAAAAAAAAATGCGGATGGATTTAGTCAAATATAAGTATAAACTAGTCTTTAATCGAAGGATTTTAAAAAAAATTCATTTTTCACAAAATGGCGGACCGTCAAAGTTAATGGTTCGATTTTAACGAAAAAAAAATCGAACGATTAAAGACTACATTTTTATGTATTAAATAAGCCTGCAAAATTTCAAGAAGATCGGTTCATTAGTGTTCGAGTAATCTTGGTCACCGACTTCAGAAATGCCATTTTGAGAAAAACGCGTTTAAAATTTCAATTTCAGTTTACACGAAGAAAATATTTTTTTTGTAAACTTACATAGAGTCATCTATTACGGGCCCATACAGAAGTATGGGCCCGGATACTTATACTTCAAAAAATGCAATAAAAAAAATCGATTTTTTCAAAATCGCAAGTGGGGGTAACCCCTTAATTAATACTATACTTGTCCGTTATGAATTGAAAAATAACAATTAGTAGCTTACAAAAATTTCCGTCGAAATTACCTCTGATGGCTTCCTCACAAACTCCAACGATTATATTAGGTTCTAGCAGGTGACGCAGTAAAACTATTTTCTATATGATATAATGAGATTTGAGTATACCTTTCAACGACACCTACCTGAAAAAAGTGCTATCTTTTTTTACTTTATTTTCTCGCTATGGGAAGGTACCTTATAAATTATGACTGCAATTTCTTAGGTTACGTGTCTTATTGGGTCAATAAGCTGTATCCGCACATTAAAGTTCATTTCGACAGTAAACATTATGAGGTTGACAGTCAGGCGTCCAGACAGAAAGGACGAAATTTTGAAGATTCTCTATTTGTCTCAAAGCCATCAAAAGATGAACCGTTGCACGCATCTTCCCTTTGTGTACCATTGCGATTCTGGCATTATCAACTCGAAGATATACAAAGTGGATTTATAAATTTTGTAATAATATAAACAGCGGAGGAAAAACGAAAAAGGCTGTCCTCTAGAATAAAACAGGTCAGTACAAGGCTGCGAAAATGCACGGCAATCTTAATTGCCAGATGCGAGATGGCGTTAACGACGACTTGGCTGCGTCAACAGACTAGTGCCCGATAGAGACGTAAAGTTACTCCTGTCGGGTATCGTTAAAATTGTTATCGGCATTCAGTCAGCAACGCAAAGTTTAGCGAGACGTATTTGCAGTGCTAGTTAGAACAATGTACTCCTACACGACCATCTGCTGGCTGTTTTCGCGGGTTTACGTGCTTGTGGTTGGATTAAATGTACTTGCAACTACTTATCCGACTTTCTTTTATCCCTGGAAAGGATCGAATCGACGTTATCAAATTCGGTTCCCGGAGTTACCACGGAATTTTAATCCGCCGACTCGAATAAGTTACAAACGTAAGCATTGTTATTTTCATACATCACGGTAAGTTAAGTACCCAACAGGGAAAAATTGACCGTACATGCGGTAAATGCCGTGAAAAATGAGGTTTTTTTTTACTGTGTCATTATCTCGGACGCGTTAAACATTTGTTTTGTTAAATATTCGATTATCGTTCCATTATTATCAGAGTATGACAGTTTTTTATTCAATCATGTCACTTTCATGGAGTGTAACAGGAAACAAACTTACCCCAGGAAGAAAATAGATGTTGCGTGTCACCGATAACAGGATTTTGGTGAAAGCAATATACCATAATTAAGCCATCGCTCACATGGTTCGATAACGGAATAAAAAATTATGTTTTGTTATGTCCTCTACTAATTTGTAGTCCAAACCAATACATTTCAATAAATGAAACGGTATTGTGGCAGAACAGTTTTTATTTGTTCGGCAATTTACTGAATTTGTGACACGCTTATTTTAGGGTATGCTTAACCTCCTGAGGTCCCGCGTATTATTTGTAGAACAAGATCATGCACTCATATAGACCTAGTTTTCGAATCACCACACTGGAACCCTGACCCAATAACCTGGTGCTAGAACTTAATGTTCAAACTGAATTTGAAGTTTAAAGTAATTCGATGTCCTAAAAAAAAAAGAAAATAACATGAGGATTTTTTAAATACGTTTTGGCATTCCTAAACCAATATCAGAATACTCTCTAAGTATCAACCCTGAATACTTTTTAGTTACAGAGTTATGACCTTTTTTTGGGTGGGTCTATGTGAATAAATTATTTTGTTCTAATATTAGTACAATGGGACGATCTTCAATGTAGTATTCTCCATTCTGGGCCTCAGGGGGTTATTCGCTTATTTACAGTCGATGCCTGGTCACAGTATGACAATCCCGAAGAAGGCAGGGCTCGAGAAGGAGACATAAAGGAACGTCCTGGTTCTAGAAAAACTATGACAACCAATAAATTTCTACTCTGGCCTAATGGCGTCGTTCCATATTGCATCGAAGACTCATTGGGTGATTATTGTTAATGAATACTGAAATACTTAATCATCATTACACGATTGTATCCGCAAGACGTTTATTAACATAATCGACCAACATTTTGTGTGAATCATTTTAAAAATATCTAGACGTGGTTTTACAGAATGTTGCAAATATTGCGAACGCAAATTTAATCATTATGAATAGTTGGAACAGGAACAAATATTCTGCGATGAATAATACTTCCATTAAGGCGTTACCCCCACTTGCAGCGCAAAAAAGGCCTTTTTCATGAATTTTTTTAAAGAAAACTACAAAAATTTTTTAATCGATCAATATACCATCTTAAAGAACACATCTTGAAGAACTTTCAGTAATTTTTTTATTGAAAAATATTACATTGTTTAGTGGCAAATGGCCGTCAATGAAATAATGCTTTTATATATACGGTTTGCGGTGACCAACATTGCGGCGAAGTGGATCATCTGAAAAAAAAAATGCGGATGGTTTTAGTAAAATATAAGTATAAACTAGTCTTTAATCGAAGGATTTTAAAAAATATTCATTTTTCACAAAATGGCGGACAGTCAAAGTTAATGGTTTGATTTTAACGAAAAAAACCGCCGTTTTTTGGCTATAAAACGGCCATTTTTTTTCGAAAAAAAAAATCGATCGATTAAAGACTACATTTTTATGTATTAAATAAGCCTGCAAAATTTCAAGAAGATCGGTTCATTAGTGTTCGAGTAATCTTGGTCACCGACTTCAGAAATGCCATTTTGAGAAAAACGCGTTTAAAGTTTCAATTTCAGTTTACACGAAGAAAATATTTTGTTTTGTAAACTTACATAGAGTCATCTATTCCGGGAATAAAAAAAACTGCACTTCAAATTGCACTTAAAAAAAATGCAATAAAAAAAATCGATTTTTTCAAAATCGCAAGTGGGGGTAACCCCTTAAAGGAACCTTTGTGATATCTACCTTTAGAATTGCTCTTTTAAAAAATGTTTATGGTCTACCTACTTCCGCAAAATATATCATAGCTGGTTAAATATTTATATTTATTTGTATTCAGTACTTGTCAAACGACTTTGTTGAATGAAATGAAATTATGCAAATAGCAATTACCAATTAAAAACATGTATGCATTCTCACTTTTTCATGTTAAATATATTTTGTAGTAAATGAGCCAGAGAAGTTGGCTATTGTGGAGGGTGCTATGGCAAAGATAATGGAATTAACCTGCTTGAAATTCGTTCGAATATATCCGCAACCAGACGGACAATACCCTTTCTTCGCGTGGGTAAACATTACTGGTAAAGATGAAGGTTGTTACTCAGATCTGGGTCGTTCGGCTAGATCTCCCAGCATTCTGAATCTAGACGTTGATCGATGCTTTCGCACGAACGGACACGCCCTTCACGAAATTCTCCACACTCTCGGAGCTTTTCACGAGCACATGAGACCTGATCGGGATGAATATATTCAAGTACTTTGGAACAACATAAGAGAGGGTAATGTTGACGTTTTAGAAACCTTATTATTTTATTTGAATGATAGGTATACGATCGTAACGGGATCGAACATTCGGATTTTTGAGGACGGTCTTAACGGTTGTAAAGAAAATTAGCAGATTGGCGATCGATAGGAGCATCCTTTATCCTCGAAAAATGTTACAAACTTAAACCAATCGCATTGGGGTATGAAATGAAATTCAAGCAAACACTTTCAGGAAATTCTCAATAGAATTTATCATTTTTATTAATTGGTTGGAAAGTATGCTCCTTTCACGTGAGCTAATGCTATTCAACAGGTGCTGCAATATTTGTATTCTTATTCTCTTTTGATTTTAATAGCTCGCAAAGAACTCTGGAACTCATTATGCTATACATTTTAAGGTAATTCTTTTGTATCACGCATCGCCAATTTTTTTTTAATTCTGTTGCGAAAAAAAACAATGTCTCGCTGTTCGTGAAACCATATAGGGTGCTCATTATCTACGGTCTTGCATGCAGATCTTCAAACAACGGTGATGGGGTTACAAAAGCAGTGGTATTATATGACGCATCGGACGCTTTTCTCATATATTGATATATATTAATCATTTTAAGTATCATAAAAAATCTAATTTAATTATTCCAGACTACTCCAGACGGTCGGACATTTTTTCTTCGCTTTAAATCATACTGTAGTATCTTACAAGAAGGGTGCAATTGATTCGATGCCAAATAGTTCCAAGTATAACTACTAAATATCCACTCTCAAACTCAAAATAATGTGACGGAAAACATTGCATGTGCTGTTTCTAAAAAAACGGAACTCATATTGGCCTGCAGAATTGTGAGAACAAATTTTATCCCATTTACTTTTTTTTTTAAATGTCTTGATTTATTAAAAACTTCTTTTGTTATAAACTATATTTCACGAAGATTTTTTCTGGAAACAAACCGTTTTTTTTTCAATGCTTGAGATTTCTATTTTTAAAAATATTTATAAAACTTGCCATGTGTATATTTGGCTACTATCATACATATTATAAAACATTTTGATTTTCATTACTCCTTAATCAATCGATGAACGTAGGTATTTGGATTCCTTGATTATTATCCATAAACCTGAATCTGGATTTAAGTCTAAATAATAAGTATTAATAAATCGAAATCTGTATTTCGGTGTAGACAATAGGTTTAAATACACCTGAATCTTATTTAGGTTTACAGGTTTTAGGGCGTTTTACCCCAACCGAAACCACTTAACGTTTACTGCATTTAAAAGTCTACAGACATAAAAAAGGGCCTCATAAAGTTTACAAGTTGATTGAAAAAATGGATAAACTTTTCACTATTATTATGCAATGGTTTGAAAGGTCTTGCATGTAGATGCTGTAATGTACTTAGGGTTTTCGGGAAATCTACATAGGATTTTGTATAAAACTGGATTGAATTAATAAGGTAGTATACCAAATACTCGCAATTGCTGAGTGAGTTTGCACCAACCAGTGCCAGATTTATACTTCTCTTAAGTACGAGCCACTTGACTTTGTCACGGACGACGACAATCTAATAACTAAATTTTAAAAATGTAATGTGATTTTTTCCTATCGATTTTGTTTGGATAATTTTTCGATCCGTCTACTCAGTCTTGAGATCTCATAATATTCGGCCAAATTTTCGAGCGATTTTTTTTTCCCACAAAATTTAATATTTAGGGCAAACATTTGTGAGGTTATGTTGATGTACAAGACATACAAGGTAATGTGACACTCGCCACGTCGGTAAAGAAACCAATTGGCTACTTTCGCAGAAGGTTACGTTTTGGAAAGAGAGCTTAGTTTCACAACCTGCACTCTTTGATTCGACAGGGGCTGAAACTATTTGTCTGGAAAAATGGATTTACATTGAAAAATAGTTCGCTTTGAGATTTAAAGTGGCGGTAAAACGTAAATGAACGTTTCACATTTTACGCATACTAGGGGGCAGGCATGAACACTTTTATATTTTGCGTCGCAATTTTCAAATATTCGTAATACTAATAAGGAAACTGCGCGAGGTGTACCTCCCCAGTTTCAATGAAATTCAAAAGACTTGTAGAGTGAGTAAAAAAAAGTCGAAACGTATTCTTTATATTGACGGAACCCTATTTTTAAGGGTTAAAATAGTTTTATATACCACAACCATGTTTTCTTCGCTATTTCGTGTGTGTAATCGGGACCTAAAAGAGGTCTTTTAGGGCATAGGTCTTAAAAATTTGCGCGTGCGCACGTTGAGGCGTTATTTACTAGAAGAAACCTCACTTTCACTTGCCACCGCGACAAAGCATCGACGATATCGCGGCAACATAGAGAATTCATTTTAAACAAATATCCTGATACATTTCAAAATTACGTTTGGTGTCTAGGGGACGGTGGGGGGGGGGGGGTGGCTCCGTGTGCAATAAACCTTCTGCATGTGCTTGCGGCCATATGTATTTAACAATACAAAAGCTCGGGAAACATGGTTTTGTTATATAGATACTCATGTGAACCGTGGAGATAGGGGCTTTTACGCCTCGCGCAATGGTTTCAGTACTCGTCTTCGCCTCGCGCAAAGGAGACAAAGTCCCACGTTGTCTCCTTGGTACACAATGTACTATTTTTGTTCTTTGGCGATACTTTTTGACGGAACGGGATATGTAGGAATTCATAAACGCAATAATGATTCATTTTTGGGGTACTATGCACTGGTGGCGAGAACAACTTATTACAAAAAAATTCATTTTGTTTCTTGCGCCAACGCAATCTTTTAATGTGTATCTACGGGAAGTTTTAGCTGATTGGGATGTAAACTTGCACATGTTTAGAGGATGGAGAAGGGGAGGATACATTTTTTGTTTTTTTCGATATCTCGCAATTAATCCTTTGCGATCCTCTCTCACCACTTATATTCAAGTGAAAAAGGCCTATCGTGCAAAGGGTTAAGGTGTTGAAACACATTGGAATATAACTTTATACATGTGTAGGAAGTAGAATATAGCCGGCACATATTTAAAAAGAAAATGTAATCCCATCTCGCAATTAACGGGTGGAAACCACCCTTTAATTTTTCGCTAATATGGGCGCAGAAACGGGTAAGGCTTTTGCAATGCCTGGCTTAATTCTCGCTCTTGGAAACAGCTGAATATTTTAGGGATGTTTACAACAAAAAAATTGCCGCCAAACGTATATTTTTAACTATATATTTTTCACGAATTACAATAATGATAATGGTGATATCACAATAATGATAGTCGTGAAAAAAACTTTGAAAAACAAATTCCTTAGACCATGCACAAGTGATAATAGCAGCTTCGCCGCAAAAGTTACGGGCCAGTGTATTTTGTGACGAGCAACATTTTACTGTATTTTTCAATACTAGTTGGTATGGTTCTACATAACCGCTTGTGTAGCAGGCATGTTTGGGAAGGTTTGTAAAAGGTGGAGAAGAAAACTGGTTGTATGTAAGAGACTAACTTAACAATATTATCTCTCAAGTGCAGTTTGACGTCGTAATTGTATAATTTTACTGTCAGATAAATATTTTGCGAAGTTTTTCTATACACGGAAGCCACAAATAGCCAAGGGCTGTATCATTTCCGTTTTACCTGCAATAATCGTTTGATTGTAATATGTGTCGAAAAAAGTAATAAGTACTTATCTGCTGGAATGGTAAAAACTCTAATGTGTTTGCCTTGCATGTCCATTTCTCGAAATGCGTTTAGACATTCACTGCTCCAAGAATCCACAAAAGTGGATACATATTTATTTGGGTATCATATTAATTTGGGACTCATATTTATCAATTTATACTTCTTGAAGCCAACGCTTAAAATGATTAATCGTTGATTTTTCAAATTTTAGGTTTAGTTAAAACGACCAAACATCTTGCCACTTTAAGAAATAAAAGACTGTATGTTATAGCTGTGTGTTGTTGATGTTTTCGATTACGCTATTATCTGCACAGATTTTGTCCTTTCAGTTGCAATGTTCGACTTGTATGTAGCTTCAAATTGAATCCACTTTGATCGGAATTAAAGTAAATAAATTAAAGTTATTTTTCTTCAGTTCTATCTCCGATATTAAATCTTATACACAAAAGCAATTTTTTTCGCAGTGACAACTTTTTTGCAAAATACAGTCAGAAATTAACAGGTAGTTCCACCCCTTAATTGCAAGATGCTGATGAAAGAAAATCGTCACTGCTACTTTTTCACTCTCTTAAAATGCCCGAAGTTATGTTCCAATGTAACGAAAATGTGTAGATACGCATGCAAAGAGCTCATTTTTGCATTAACCAACGTGCAATTTTTTATTATATTTATCGTTACTATAATGAATATTTAGTAATCGAAGAAACCAATATTTTTTTATATTTGAACTTTATCTCTATCTCGCCCTGTTCACAACTTAGGGGCCAGAAAACTAAGGAAAAAAACCCCAAGTTTTCGAGGGTGCATTTACCTCCTGAAAAATAGCGTTCCCTCGAAACAAAAAAATTCGAAGCGAATATTTTGACTCACTTTACTAGCCTGCAAAGTATTATCCAAATTGGAGGATCGGGTATCGTAAAATGTTAGCTGATTATACGTCGATACTGGCTAAAAATTCGAAAGATAGTTTCACCCCCTTAATTTCGAGACATGGAAATATTTCTATTCGCTACTTTTCCGTCCTCTACACATGTGCAAATTTATATCCCAAAAGGACGAAAGTTTTCCTATATACGCATCGAAAGATTGCATTTTTTCAATAAACATTAGAAAATTCATTATTATCTGCACTGTTCTCATCATCAATGTATGGTACTCGAAAAATGAAAGCCCTTTGAAACTCCTTCGTATCTCGTTGTGTTAAAAAGTTACGAGCCAGATGACGAAAAATAAACTTTAAAGCATGTATTTCACCCCTCAAAGATGGAGTTCAGCCGATATAAAAAAATCCGTGTCGATTATTTTCATATATTCTACAAGCATGTCAAATTTCATCAAAATCGGAGGGGGACACCACATGTAAATAGTTTCCTTGTAAGTCAAAATAATGAAGATTAATAATCCAAGACGAATCGGAAACGAGATGTATTTTATTATTTGTGCATAATCAGTTTTTAGGAATCGAGTTGGTTGTGTAATCCCCGCAGTGAGAATTACCAAAACCGGCATTTATCTCAATGACTTTAAATTATAAATTTAGAAGCATACAACCTTTGCTCCTTCAATGGTGTCGGATAAGGTTCTTCTGTGTCGCTGTGGCCATAATTGCTTAGCGTTCCAAAAGAACGGTAAAGCAAAACACGCTAAGACGTTAATTTGGCGTCAGATCTTGACGTCGCGTTATACGAAAATTCCAAGCGTTATGTTTTTACCAAACGCCTACCAAAACGCCTCGCACAGCTTCGGTGGACATGAATTCAGCGGTTGATAAGTTACTTTTTCTAACTCCGCTCCGCTTTGACGGATAATAACCTTGGGTGTATCGAGTAAATTTTTAAATGTCCATATCTGTCGGAGAATTGGTTACGGTTTCCGCTTTAAATTTGCATTTACGGAAATGCATCTGCCAGTCCAATTCATTCAACTTTCAACGCGAATATTTTCTTTTTACATTGGATTGCTTTACGTTTTTATCGACGCTATGGAATACTCGATATTTTTTCAATACAAGAGTTATTGGATTCAAACGCGGGCCGGGAGCCTACTTCATAATGTCGCTTACTAAGAATGCAAATTTTGAAGTTGTTATACTTTTTCAACCGTTCGGTGGTCGATCTCAAAATTATTTGATTATACAAGCGAATCTGTTAAGTATGTATGGCAACTAAGTCATTTACTACTGTTCGAATTGAAACTCACTGATATTGTAAAGGAAAATATCGAGAACTTTTTGAGATTAAAAAAACAAAATTTGCCCACGTGAATGCTGAAATAAACGAATTCAAAGTTGGGTCATTTAACACGGGGAACATAGGACTGTACGTCCAAAATTCCCTTTACATTGGCAAAAAAGGTATTTCCGGAGTACTCTTTTGTAAAAAAAACTTTTGTGCGGTATCGCTGTAATATGCATGATACGGTAAAAATAAAAAATCGACATGTGCCCATATATTTTGCGAGATATTGCGAGTTAAATGGGACCGTTTTCGTATTTCTTTAGCTCGTATGTCGTAACCACGACAACGTCAGGGAAAACATACATCAAATCAACAACTAAATTTGCAGTTAAAAATTGAAAATTCTTCTTTCTGTACCGCATGTTTTACTTTGAGCTGTGGTAAATCTCCTTTTTAGCTTTAATGAATATTACAATTATTTTATTTAGTCTTTAAATGCGATTTTTGCAAATTGCATAATCAGTTGTGTAACGACTCTGCAGTAGCTGCCATACATCCTTAATTCTCAATTCGGCGATTCCCTGCAAGGAATACGTTAACTTGCAGGTATTGCGGAAATTTTGTATCATTTTGGAAAACAACTGCGTAATGTTACAAACGGGTCGCTATGCCGACGTATAAATTCTCGTATTTGGTGTCTCAATATGAAGATAGTGGTGTAGAGCGTATTTTCAACATATTTTTTGTCATCTGTCTAGCAGAGTATTGTTTCAACGCTGTGCACTGTTTCGTGTTTTGTTATCTTACAGCAGCGTCGCATAAAAGCCACAAAGCAATCTACGTTGAGGGAACTTCGCTCCTCTTCTGGAATTCAGTCAGCTGATTTTCCAAGACAGGAGTTTTGCCTTCTTCGGCATACTGTATGTCGTGTGAATTCTATACGAATTTTAGAGTCTTGCTTCAGAGCACATGCCTCAGTTACTGACTGATTTAATTTTCTGCTCGAAAAACGTGTATTGAATGATTAATTCGAAAAAAAGGCCAACGATCAAGCGGATAATCTGCAGCAATTTCGGAACGAACCACCAAAGTCCCTTTTGGTTTGCACGTACTCCGCTTATTGCAAGTCTGGGAAAGCAAAAATGTAGGGTTTGGCTCGAGAGGTTTAAGGGCATGTACAAGGTCAACATAACCTCACTAACGTTCCAACCCAATTTTCTCATAGATGGTTAATTTTTTTAGGAAAAACAAAGTATTAGACTCTGGAGAATTCCCTGACGCAGAGCTTGATGATTTCCTTTTGCCTTAAATATTATTCATCTCCGAGAAATCTCTGTTCGAATATTTCAGCTATCTCTCTCGCACTCATATGTCACGTGGTAGACCTTCTACTTCGCCTTAAGGCGCAGGCCACACAGAAGAGCCGTCGGGCGAAGACGAGGCGCGGGCGCGAAATTCCAAAATATATAGAAGAGACGGGGCGCAGACGCGACTCCAGACGGTTATCTATGTGAAGTTGGCAACCGACTTTCCAGAATGTAATTCTTTTTGCATTCGTTTGTACTCGGTTTGTACCCGATTGTACCACCTTTACTTTTGTTTGTAGCTTAAGGGGGAGAAAAGTATGAGGGTATGAAAAAAATCGGCCGAAACCCGATGAAAGATAAATCATTTTAATAAACGCGACTACAAAGAGAATCTTTTGTGCCGTTTAAAGTTTTTTTTCAATTTTTTTTATTTTTAATTACGATTAATTTTTTTAGTGTAATCAGCCGTAATTGACTGTAGGAAGTTTAATTTAGTTTGCGCCTTTAAGGAGACGAAATTATAGGGTGCAAAAGAAAAAAAATGCCAGAAACACCCAGCTAACCAAGTATCGGAAATGTACCGCTCATGTGGAGAGCGCCGTACCGGTACTGTTACCACCACGTACGTGCGGACGGTACTGGTACATTACCGGTACGCTGTACGGCTCGCTGTACCGCCAATATACTAGTACGGTACCAGTACAGTATCGCCACCGTGGAGCCACCGTGCACTGCAGTACGGTGTAACTCCACGGTAGCGATACCGCGGAGGTACGACTACGCTGGTATCCTGTACCCGTACATTACCGGTACTGTGGGGTACGGCGTACTCCACATTTGCGATACGCTGAACTAATGGTACGCTTGGTTAACTGGGCAGGCACAAACAATATACTCGTACATAGGACGCGAATAACCATTGACTCAGCGGTACAAACGATTGCTCGGTACGGACGAGTATATCGTTTGTACCCGTTCGTATTGACGAGTATTTCGTTTGTACCATCGAGCAATCGTTTGTGCTGACGAGTATATCGTTTGTACCCGGGCGTACGGACGAGTATATCGTTTGTACCTGTTCGTACCGACGAGTATATCGTTTCTACCACCGAGCAATCGTTTGTATCCATTCGTACCAACGAGTGAATCGTTTGTACCCGTTCGTATCGACGAGTATATCGTTTGTACCGCTGAGGCACCGGTTGTACTCGTCCTACGTACAAATATATTGTTTGCACCTGTTTGTGGCCGATTTTTTTCTTATTCACATTCCGATTACAATGATTACAATGAACCCGGCTCATCCACAATTCTGACTGACAAGACAAACGCCTGTAGCGAGCGAGACGCCTGCTTCCCGCGCCCCGTCGCTTCTGTATGTTTCGCATCGCGACGTTTCTATGCATTTTTTTACGTAAATACAATGAAAGAGCGCCGAGTCTTCGCCTCGTCCCCGCCCGACGTCTCATCTGTGTGGTTTGCGCCTAAGAAACGTTCAAAATTTGTGGACACATTATTCTTATATGCGAAATAGGAAGAACATTTTTTTAATGCTGTCTGCTCGGACAAGTTACCTAAATGATACGTTAATCACCATTGCATGAACTTCGTCAGGTGATGAATTCAATTTTCGAATAGTGGACGAAAACACAGCTACGACTTACGGATTACCCTACGACTACGACAGCATAATGCATTATTCGATGACAGCGTTTTCCAAGGACAGGTCAATCCCGACAATAGTACCACGGGTGAGTAATCTTTGTTGATCGATCATTTCGTACCAATGGGTGAGAGATACGCAATGATTCTCGTTTATTACAGAAGCAGGGTGTCCAAATTGGCCAGAGGGAGTATTTATCGTTCTACGATATCCAAAAACTGCTGATAACCTACAAATGCAATGAGGTAGATTCAAAATACGTGCATCGCGACTCAAACGAGGAACGCAGAGATTACGTAGAGTGGGTACATTCGAATACAACGGAGACTGTCAGGCGCGCTAGCCATGCTATATTGGAAATGCCGAGAAATAATGTGTACGACCACAAGAGAATCTACACGTGGCAACCTTGGACTGTGTTTTACCATCTGAAATACCCTTCGTACCGTTACCCGGACGATGATTATTACCATTAAAATTGGGCATGTGAATAAACGTTTGTCTGCCCAAATTTCTGAAAAGTTGTCCGCGAAACAAATAAGATTCAGAAATAACCGTTACTATCCCTATTTGGTCGTAAATTAACGACACCGACTCCTTGATCTTTTCAGTCGGCGACTTTTGGAGTGCGAGCGCCTGCCAGTCTCGATAATGCGATCGTAGTATTCTCTTTTGTCTCTGGACGACCGCGCCTTCTCACGCTCTGGCGATCTACTTCGTTTGTGGCGATCCTTCGATTTATGTCTGTGCTTATCACGGTGACTCGACTTGTGAGATCTTCGCTCACTCGAATCCCGACGGCAGCTCGAAGCCTTCCTTGTCTCCGCGGAGCGCTCACCTCGCCCATGAAAATCGCGATGGTAGGCATCGTGTCTACGGTCGTATCGACGATTGTCGGACGTCCGCTCGTGGACTGTAGGAACTTCGACTCCCTTTGAGTCATTACCGCGATGATGCACGTTTTCAGCGTTACTTGCCGAAAAACTTTTATCCGTCACGATTTTATCGCTCCTCCGTGACTCGTTGTGGCACATTTCTAACCTTTTATCGCAAATACTATTCGCCGGATTATCGGAAGCTTCGTTGCGCTTCTCCGCAATATACTCCGCAAACATTTCCATCTGTTGATTGACAACTTCACGGAGAATTTCGACCTGCGACTTCTTGTTCGTATGAACACCGCGGTATTTGGCTCTACGCCTTTTTAAATTGCGCTCCTGAGCGAGAAGCTCCAAGTACGATGATGTTTTTCCATGGCCCAACGACGACGTACTGAAACAATACAATTTTCTGTCTTACGCACCGGGATACGAGCGATTACAGCCTACAGCGCTGTGGAAAACTTGGAAAATGCTCTCTGTCGAAATGTCGATGCTGAGAACAATTAAGGAGGTACGGTGATGACCATGCTAGTAAACTTAGAGTCTATTTCACGCCGCAATATCGCCACGTTTTAGATATATGTATATGGCCTATTTTTCGAGAAATATTTTTTAAGTATTGAATTTCGAGTTTCCTATTATTTTTATAATAGGAAACCTTAATAATCTACTACTCGACTTCAGTAGTACGCCCTATCGTTGACGTTTAGCATCGTCGCATTTTCGGTGGCTGTCATCGGTTCCACGCGCCCGGCTTGTTATTTTTTGTAGCCGGTTAACATGGAGAATGAAAATACTGCGGAAGTTTATCAAAAGCGTAACGGAATTGTACCTGAAGTCCGGTTTAGAGACAAATGTAGATTCTGACGGACAAGAATTAGAAAATGAAAAGATAATATTGCGATTGCAAATAAAAAACGTCGCGTTGAAGTTAACCTCAATGTCCAATGTCCAATCTGTCCAAAGTCGAAAAATATTTCATCGATTGTTATGTTATTTTTCCCTTTCCCAATTTTCACAATATTTGCAGGTATAAAAAGGAACGTTTATTTTGTATGACGGTTCTCCCATGCTGAATTTACATAGAGATGCGTTGTATAGGTACATGTCGCCAGAAAAATTGAGATGCCTTTGCTGTACGTAAAAGAACTTCAAGTAAATATCGACGAAAGGCCCTTTATAACCCTTTAAAAAATGTACGGTTTCGCACAATCATATTTTTAATTCGCGTTGAAAATATCCGATAGACGAATCAAATTTGCGCGGCTATTCGGCGTTGCCACACGTCGAGCAAGATGGCTGCTGTTACGTCACGAGAAGTCTCGCTCTCCGGAAACTTCGGTTTTTGCAACTTTATTTCTAAATTTATTGCTTATTTCTGCGGTGAGCTTTCCAATTCAAGATGCCTTATCAATCACAAAGATTCAACGAACGCAACCATCAGTTGTTTTACGTGTTTCTTGGCTCCAAGTAGCACAAAAAAATCGATATATGAGAGGACAGGCACATTTTGTCGTCTACGTGTGACTAATTCGCCAACTTTAACAATTAATAACTCGGAAAGTGTACGGTAAATCTCGTGGAAACTCCACATACGCATGGACGAAGGTTTCGACAATGCTATAAAAAAAATCGAGCTTTTATCTTAAACTCGGTCCATTCACCGTACCTCGTTAAATACTTGTACAAAAATCGATATTCCGTTTTAATAGATTCATGAAAAAGTACTAAGAATCAACCGAGTTTTTGGGCCCCACCCTGATGCAGAATCGTTAAGAAATATTAGTTTCCTTTGAAATTCCTCGGTGGAACGTTGAACCGCGCAGGTACGTAAATGCAGCAAAACGAAAGCCAGCCTCGAAGAATTTTGACCTTTTTTGCGGTTGAAATGAAAATTCGCGCTAACTATATTGTAAACTTGAACGAAAATATCTTACGGTTTGTTCATATCGGCTATGTCATCGCCGATATCGGGCTCCACCGTATTTGCGATAACGTATTCGTACATGGCACATCTTTCCTCCCTGGTGAAATCGGCGGTGAGCCTATCGGATGTGCGGGGTATTAACCGTCCACCCGCACCTGTCGTCAGTGTCAAGAAAACATTTATTCACAAATGAAACATGTCGTGTTGCAATCTTTTCTTCGAGGGAAATTGGTACAGAATGGAAATAATGGTGACAAATTGAGCTTGAATCAAAATCAACGATGATTTGACCTCGCGACTTTAGAAGGCAATGTAAAAATGGTTCAACTTTCATCATATTTGTTTCCGTACCATTTTTCCTCCAAATGCGGTATCGTATATATAACAAACTGAGCCATCAGTATTGATGTTCAACGAATAGTAAAGGATATGAAAAAGGATATATCGAGTCCGTTCATGGTATAACAGTGACAATGGTCTGCAAAAAATTATACAATTTAATACGTATAATAACGAAGGATATCGCCACAAAGTCTTTGATGTACTGACCTATGGCCATCGTGGGGTTTTTTTCTTTCGCATTCCGGATCACCTTGTCTTGGAGCTGTTCGTCTGAAAGGAAAACAATGGGTGGTCGTAACAAGTTTGACTCAGGATGTGCACATTTATTATCTAATCACTTCCACCCCTCCCTCTGTGAGAATAAATACCAGAAGAGAGCAGTTATAAAAAAATCATGAAAACAAGTGCATGTAGGAAGTACCGAAAGTAGTAGCCATGACCAATGGTGTTGAAGTTTGCATCAGTGGAATTTAAGGGGAATTCTTTTCTTTATTTTTATTGTTGAAGCTAATATCTGTCGGCAGATTTGGATTGCACATTTCCAAATGAGCATCTCCAAAAAATGGTCAAAGGATTCTTGTAGCTATAATTTATTGAAAGAAACTTTAACAAATAAAACAGCTGCATTTTTAGTGCATTTAACTATGAAAACTTCAATCGCATTCTATCCGTCAATGTGAAGCTGTGACGATATCCCATTCCACAGAGTGGCGCTCTAGGCCCGTAATTGTGACCCGATGATCAGTTAGTCTGTCCAGGATCAAGCGGGTACTTGTTTTACTTAGTTTCCGATGGTAGCACCACCGAAAATCAATAAAATATAGCTGGCGGCTGGATTTTAAATTTTTTCTTTCATATCTATTCCATTGTACAGAGCGCTTCCCTTTTTCACTCGCTCATCTTATTCGATTTTTTTCCCACCTTGCAGCCGCAGTCGACTTCTCCCTCTGTATTGCTTTCACTATTACATATCTGCCATATGCATAGGGAAACACACGACACGCATACATATCTTTCTGTGTATGTGTGTGTATGTGTATGTGAAGTCCGTGTACAACTGGAAGTATGTCTCATCCGTATGGTTTTTTTTAGACACTACAAGACTGGCATTTGAACCTCCTAATCTGCCACTTTGATGCTTGCAATGCACACAATCACATGCACAGCATGCAAATCTAACTCCATGCACTACATGCAAAATGTAGCGCATGGATAAACAGCAACTGATTTAAAACTGACAATTTCTCAAAATTGCCTATACAGTAAGCTTGTCAGGTTTGTAAACTTTTTTTTCCAGATCTAATACAAAGACTCAATCTTAAATTCATGGTCTACACGTTTCTATAAAATTTACAATTGATAAAAACACTTTATAATATAGAGAGATGTTTACACGCATCACTGAATGACAGTTTTACGCACTAAATAGTATGGAAAAATGTTCAAAATGTTATGAACAACTTTCAAATCACTCAGTACATTAAGACAATTTTGTCATCAGTGTGATAATGTTCAATGCTCTATGATGAATTCCAGAGCTTTTCACTTTGGGATTATCGTAAATTCGACCATGGAAATGTTACCGCCAGTGCGCTACTCGGCTAATCACAACCAAACTAGACAGGAAGCAAAAATGCATTTTCGTACCAAATTTAATGGAAGATGGAGCGCCCGGAGGTAGCGACGGAACAGATAGAGGTAAGTCGAGCTTTCCGTAACCCTCAGCTTTCCATTGACAATCTTGTAGATGTTTGTCCAATGATCGCTCCGGTACGCGATGCGATGAGTTGAAAGGGCAAACCACCAAATGCTCAACCTGTCAATGAAAATAAATTAATAGAACCGTTTTTCTTTAAGAAGTCAAGGAGTGGCTAATCATTTCTCCATCTTTGTTTAGATGAAATCAATTTCGTAAAAAGTGTCTAACTTACATCTTTCGATACGCTCTCGACCGACCAGCCTAACCTAGACAAAATAGAGGTTAACCTTTTTTTTGAATTTTCGATAAAGTTATCGAGTTCCTGTAGTTCTTCGGCGTGATCGATCGACATTGCTGTCATTGCGCCTTATAATTATCAGTTGTCAAGAAATTGAAATAATTAAGTAGTTTTCGCGCGTGGGTCATGAATCAGCGAAGTTTCGTCAACGAATTCAAACGCAGAGATTAGTAAGGAGATGCACAACACTCCGCTTTTCGGCAGAGATTAGTAGGGAGATGCACAACGCTCCCCTTTTCGGCGTGCCTCGTAAATGGCGCTAAATCGCGGCGGCGAGTTCGGGAGCACGGTCTTACATGCAGGTCTTGAAACTCTGGCGGTGGGGGTATGTCCTCGAATTGAAGCACTGGCCGTTTCGCCTAGTGACCACGAGTGTCGCTGCGATAGAGTGATGCAGGCTGTGCGAGAGAGATGGAAATCGATTGTTGACTCATAGGAACCTAGCCTAGCTGTACAATTGGTTGGTGTAGGCAAATTATGATATTCAATGTCAAAAATGCATGATGGACCTAAATACAAATAAAAGTAACTTAATCGTAAACCTGAAAAAAACCAAAAGACTGAAGCTATCCAAGTGGGTACAATGAATATGAATGTTTTTTTTTATAGGTGTCAATGTGAGCTCGTGTTGGTCAAGGGGTTCGGTGCAAGCTTCGAAATGCTGCTTTTACGGGTTCGATCCTTGTGCGCTCGGTTTTTAAAAAACATGTTTTAGCTTTTATAAAAAAAATAGGCTTTACGCGTTGTTTTAATTGACCGGAAAATAAGTGGCAACTATTCCAGATCGAAGTGGAATCCAGACCGAAACACTTGCAGGATGTATTTCTTGAAAATGAAACAAATACTTAAGAAATAATGCTTCTTTTGCAATTCTTTATTTCCTCTTCGAAAAATTTTAATGCATGTCCCAAGAAACATTTTCAATAATCTCTACTTTGCAGTTTCCGAAACGGTGAGCGTTGGTAAATTTTAAAAAACACCTCTTTTCCGACCTTTAAGCGAAGGACTCTCGAGTAGGATAAATGAAAATAATTCACTAACTTTTTTTATGTTTTCCAGCCTGGAAAGTATTTATTGTAATGATCCCAATAATTTTTAATTTTTTTTCAGGTCCCCGGCTCCAACGCCTGTTTCGCCCATTCTCGATGAATATATTTCGGTTCGAAATTATTTTCGCACACAACGTGTCTCGGCTCTAAGTTCCCAACTCCCGGTATCGCGGCCTCGCATTTTTTTAATTGCGCCAAGTCTCGGCACCCGAAACACTGAGCGTTTCGATTTTTCACTCCGAGAGCCTGTTTTACACGTTGGCACAATACACCACTTAGCCATTTTTCAATGTCACCGTTTTTACAAGTTTACAAGTAGAGCACGTCGCGGATGGTCGCGTGAATCAGCGGTTATGTTTGGGTTTTGTTTACTTTAGAAATCTATTTCCGTCTCTCTCACACAGCCTGCATCACTCTGTAGCAGCGATCCTCGTGGTCTCGGGTTGAAACAGTCGGTGCTTCAATTATGAGGCCATCCCCCACCACTGAAATTTTGAGTGAGTTTCAAACCTGTATGTAAACAGTGCAGCCAGATCGCACGTAAAAGTTACCCCCTCTCTAGGCTCTTACGCGCCCATCGCACAATCATAGTAGCGCGTGTCCGTGAGCGAGCGACGCTCGGACATCTTCGGCAAGAGCCGAGCGGGGTCGAAGTTTCCCGACCGCGCCTTCGGCAGCTACACCAACACATGGACGCGAGCACGCTCATGTGCGGCCAAGCCGAAACGAAGGCTTCGAGGGAAAAAGCAATCTGAGCACGACTCGTGCGTGACGTCACCCGACGACACGCGCGAGGCTTTTAGATGATTTCAATGCTTATTTAGCTCTTGATTCTCTGCGTTATTAATGTATACAATAAAATGTATCGCGCACTCTGATCGCTTATTTTGTTAGTTTATACGTTAATTTAAATATAATAATAAATCTAAATTACAACTTATTCATCTTCTGAAAAATTGTTTACGCTTTACTCACACCCGTCCTTATGCCAAATAAATTATAATTCATAAAAGTAAGCGGAAATATATTTATATTCGTATTATTATATTAATTCTCATACTTTCATCAAGCGACAAAGCATTATCCCCAAAAACAAGCCAATTATCCATCCGGCCGCGAATCGCAAGTACCAGAAAGTGCATATATTCTACAAGCGATGAGATGGTCCCGTTGGTGGCGTTCCTGCCTTCGGTCCGCAGGGGACCCTAGGGCAAATTTTTCTCTAAATTTTTCATAATTTCTCATATTTTAGTCATATTTGAGATTTTCGGAGAAAAAATGATTTAAAACAGATTCAAGTACTGGTCTATTTCCCAAAAACACATTTTCTTTACTGAAAATTCATGATTTCTCATTTTTTTCTCCGGAAATTTCTCTTTTTCCTATGACCTGAGGCTGCGGAGATATTCGGAGAAAAGTTAAAGATGAAAAGAAATGAGATTTTCGTAAAAAAAAACGTATAATTATTATTTTTTTTTTCGGAAATTCCCTTTTCCCTATTACCTGAGTGAACGGATGCGGAGATATTCGGAGAAAATTTAAAGATGAAAAAAATGAGATTATCTTTTTAAAAAACTTATTATTTTTTTTCCGGAATTTTTTCTTTTTCCTATTGAGTGAACGGCTGTGGAGATATTCGGAGTAAAGTTATAGATGAAAAAAAATGAGATTTTCGTAAAAAAAACTTATTACATTTTTTGATCCCTCATAATTCTGAGAAATAATGAACTTCCGAAATTTTTGCAAACGTCATTTTCCTTAAGGGGTAACACCACTGTAACGGCCTGCCGCGAAGCGTTTTAGACAAATAATACTTGGGGCAATTATTAAGCATATATTGAAGTATATTGCAAAAAAATGTTATGGGAAAATATTACAAAATGACGACACTGCAGCAAATTTTTCCGAGGCATGTTGAACTTAAGGTGCTCTGCGGCACGCAGTATAACTTGTGCCAATTTTAATCTGGACAAAATAATTGTTTAAAAATTAAATCTCGATGAGTGTAGCTAGTGAACCACATAGGGGATTTTAGAAATATTGATTTTTGAGTAATTGCCGAGTATGTGACTAAAAATGTTCAATTTTTTTAAAGACAGTTATTTGTTAATAAATATTGTTTAAATTAACTTATCGAAAATCCCCTACGTGGTTCAGTAGCTACACTCATGTAGACTTAATAAAACGAAATTCTTTTTTTTAGATTAAAATTGGCACAGTTATACTGCGTGCCGCAGAGGTTCGACATGCTTCGGAAGAATTGCTGCAGTGTCGCCATTTTGTAATATTTTCGGATAAAAATTGTTTATCACATTTTCTTCCGCCAAAAAAAATATCAAAAAATACGTTTCATGTAAGGCCGTTACAGTGGTGTTACCCCTTAAAGTCTTCATTTAATTTTCGAGATTTTCCCGTGATCATAATTAAAATGATGAAGTATTCGAAAAAATTCGGAGAAATTCGGAGAAACTCGGATGTTTGCGTAAAAGTAATTGTCCGCAAAACTCCGAATCCTTCATATTTTCCAATTCATAGAAAATTCACAGTTCCAATTCATAGAAAAATTTGGAAAAATTTTGCGGAAAAAATCGGAGTCTTTGAGAAAAAAAATTGCACTACGGGCGCGGGATCGTTCCCTGCGCTCAGTGCTTTTTTTTAAATTATTATTACTATTAATTCTTACTTGATTAGTTATTTTTATTAGTTATCATTATTATTTTATTTAGTTATCTTTTAGTGTCGAAAAATTTATCGCTCACGCTCACCGCTTATTTTATTAGTTTGTACGTTAATTTCAATATAATAATAAATCTAAATTACAACATATTTATCTTCTAAAAAATTGTTTGCGCTTTACTCACACCCAAAATTGTTTGCGCTTACCTCACATGCCAAATAAATTGTAATTCATAAAAGTAAGCGGAAATGTATTTATATTCGTATTATTATATTCATTCTCATATACTTTCATCGAGCGATAAAGCATTATGATAATTCTTTATGGCTTGATGAAAATATATGAGCGGAAATATATTTATATTCGTATTATTATATTTATTCTCATATACTTTCATCAAGCGATAAAGCATTATGATAATGCTTTATAGCTTGATGAAAGTATATGAGAATGAATATAATAATACGAATATAAATATATTTCCGCTTACTTTTATGAATTACAATTTATTTGGCATAAGGACGGGTGTGAGTAAAGGGCAAACAATTTTTAGAAGATAAATAAGTTGTAAGTTAGATTTATTATTATATTTAAATTAACGTAGAAACTAATAAAATAAGCGGTCAGAGTGCGCGATAAATTTTTCGACACTATAAGATAACTAATTAAAATAATAATGATAACTAATAAAAATAACACTGTGCGCAGGGAACGATCCCGCGCCCCTAGTGCAAATTTTTTTCTGAAAAACTCCGATTTTTTCCGGAAAATTTTTCCGAATTCTTCCGAATATTTCATCATTTTAATTATGATCACGGGAAAATCTCGGAAATTAAATGAAGACTTTAAGGGGTAACACCACGGTAACGGCCTTACAGGAAGCGTATTTTTTGATATTTTTTTTGGCGAAAGAAAATGTGATAAACAAATAATACTTGCGGTCTTTATTGAGCATATATTTAAGTATATTGCTATAAATTTTTGTCCGAAAATATTACAAACTGGCGACACTGTAGCAATTCTTTCGAAGCATGTCGAACCTCTGCGGCACGCAGTATAACTGTGCCCATTTTAATCTAAAAAAAAAAAGAATTTCGTTTTATCAAGTCTACATAAGTGTAGCTACTGAACCACGTAGGGAATTTTCGATAAGTTAATTTAAACAATATTTATTAACAAATAACTGTCTTAAAAAAAAATTGAACATTTTCAGTCACATACTCGGCAATTACTCAAAAATCAATATTTCTAAAATCCCCTACGTGGTTTAGTAGCTACACTCATCTAGATTTAATTAAAAAAAAATATTTTGTCCAGATTAAAATTGGCACAAGTTATACTGCGTGCCGTAGAGCACCTTAAGTTCAACATGCCTCGGAAGAATTTGCTGCAGTGTCGTCATTTTGTAATATTTTCCCATAACATTTTTTTGCAATATACTTCAATATATGCTTAATAATTACCCCAAGTATTATTTGTCTAAAACGCTTCGTGGCAGGCCGTTACAGTGGTGTTACCCCTTAAGGAAAATGACGTTTGCAAAAATTTCGGAAATTCATTATTTCTCAGAATTATGAGGGATCAAAAAATGTAATAATTTTTTTTACGAAAATCTCATTTTTTTTCATCTATAACTTTTCTCCGAATATCTCCGCAGCCGTTCACTCAGGTAATAGGGAAAAGGGAAATTTCCGAAAAAAAAAAAATACGTTTTTTTAACGAATATCTCATTTCTCTTCATCTTTAACTTTTTTCCGAATATCTCCGCAGTCTCAGGTCATAGGAAAAAGAGAAATTTCCGGAGAAATAAATGAGAAATCATGAATTTTCAGTTAAAAAAAATGTGTTTTTGGGAAATAGACCAGTACTTGAATGTGTTTTAAATCATGTTTTCTCCGAAAATCTCAAATATGGTTAAAATATGAGAAATTACGAAAAATTTGAAGAAAAATTTGCCTTAGGGGCCCCTGGGGACCGAAGCCAGGAACGCTACCAACGGGACCATCTCATCGCTTGTAGAATTTGTGCACTTTCTGGTACTTACGATTCGCAGCCGGATGGATGATTGGCTTGTTTTTGGAGATAATGCTTCATCGCTTGATGAAAGTATATGAGAATGAATATAATAATACGAATATAAATATATTTCCGCTTAATTTTATGAATTACAATTTATTTGGCATAAGGACGGGTGTGAGTAAAGCGTAAACAATTTTTTAGAAGATAAATAAATTGTAATTTTGATTTATTATTATATTTAAATTAACGTATAAACCAAAAAATAAACGATCAGAGTGTGCGATACATTTGTTTGTATATATTAATAACGCAGAGAATCAAGAGCTAAATAAGCATTGAAATCATCTAAAAGCCTCGCGCGTGCCGTCGGGTGACGTCGTGCTCAGATTGCTTTTTCCCTCGCAGCCTTCGTTTCGGCTTGGCCGCACGTAAAACGTGCTCAGCGTCCATGTATTGGTGTAGCTGCCGAAGGCGCAGTCGGGAAACTTCGACCGCGCTCGGCTCTTTCCGATGTCCGAGCGTCGCTCGCTCACGGACATGCGCTACTATGATTGTGTGATGGGCGCCTAAGAGACTAGAGAGGGGGTAACTTTTACGCGAGATCTGGCTGCACTGTATCACGGAACTGCAAGAGCAGCGTCGACCGGGCTAAAGACTATATCAAGTGCGGTAATACTGGCCACAAAGTTGCCGAACGCACAGCAAGCGCAAAGTGTGTCACATGTGCAGAAACGGGAGATGGGGCACCCACAGCCCACATAGCCGGTAGCAGCCGATGTCCGGCGTATACACGGGCTCTCCAGGCTCTCCAGGCACTCCAGGCACTCAAAAAACGATGCAAATGAGAGTACTCCAGCTCAACCTCAACCATTGTGAAGCCGCACAGGACCTGCTCATGCAGACTGTGCGCGAGCTGAAGCCTGACTTGGCGATACTCTCGGAACCATATGGAGATCTGGACACGCAACCCTGGGAATCTGACGCAAGTGGGAAGGCCGCAATTTGGTCCTGCGGAAAGCTTCCATTTCAGGATCTTGCGAGCCGGATGGAACTGGTTTCGTGAGAATAAAAGCCAAAGGGGTTCATTTCTACAGTTGTGACGCACTGCCTAACGACTGATGAGTTTGAGAATTTTCTCGACAACTTAGTCGCAGACGATAAACAACGCTTCCTGGTAGCCATAGCAGGAGATTACAACGAATGGAGTAGTAAAGTGACGAACAGGAAAGGCCAAGTCCTCCTTGAAGCTATGTCCTTATTAGATGTAGTACTACTTAATGCAGGTACAAAGCCCACTTTTGTTAAAGGTGAAGCCTCCTCTATAGTGGACCTCACTTTTGTGAGTAGTAGCCTGGCGAGGCGAAGCCAGTGCCACTGGGTAGTCAGTGATATCTACACTCATAGTGATCATCAAGCGATTCTCTGGGAGATTCGCGGAGATTTCAGCAGAACAGCGAAGGCACCGAAGACAAACGAGAAGGGCTGGAAAGCGAAAATGTTTGACGCGGACTTGTTTCGTGAAACTTTTGACGCCAGCCCCCTCGCAGCGGAAAGTGCAACCAAGAAGGCCGAGGTGGTCATGCAGAGGGTCACCGAAGCATGCGATGCCACAATGCCACGGAAACGTGATGTCGACTTCCGACCGGTGGTACACTGGTGGACCGAACAAATCGCTGGCCTCCGAAGGGAGTGTCGTCGAACTCGCCGCCTAGTGCAACGAGCTCGAGGCAAAGGTGCTTTGTAGAAGGTGTCTTCGGACCTGTTACAATTAGTTTGCAGCCACCGAGCCGAAAGCATTGAAATGCGCCGAGAGACCATTACAATGCAGGTTCGAAAAAGGCATATACAATGACTCGAAGCGTTTTCAAGCAGGTCAATTAACGCACTTCCGATCACAATGGAAGAAAATGGGAGCACCGGAAATTGTTTTAAAATGAATACAAGGGTACCGCATACTATTCTTTCGAAAGCCCCCACTTGTTCACCCAAATGTAAACACAGGCCCCTTTCAGACTCTTGTCTCGAAGGAAATGTCTGCAATTGTACACAAAATGAAAGTGCACGGCATTCTCAAAATAGCTCAACCCTTGCCATGCTTCATATCCCCCTTGTTTCTGGTACCAATATCCGGCGGGACTCCCCGTCTCATATTCAACCTCAAAGCGCTAAACGACTATGTATTGACCGAGCCCTTTCACCTCATCAACATGTATCGTATTCCGGATTTTCTGCAACCACAGGGCTGGATGTGCAAGATAGATCTTTCTCAAGCGTATTTTCATTTAAAAATAGCAAAGTCACACAGGCGCTTTCTACGTCTTGTATACAATCGAGAATTGCTAGAGATGACTTGCCTCCTATCCGGATTAAGCACAGCACCCAAAACCTTTTCCATACTTACAAATTGGGTAGCTCAAACATTACAAGAAAGATGGAATGTGAGAATCGTCGTGTATCTCGACGACGACTTGATAGTACATCAAAATTCAGACACATTTCGCGAGCATATATATCAAACTCACTGTTGAAATACTGGAGAACCTTGGTTGGAAAATAAATTTCGAGAATTGAGTTCTCAGTCCTCAAAAAAGCATAATTTACTTAGGGGTACTGTGGAGGCCCTGGGACAATTTAAAATCTCTGACACGAGAAAAGTCGATTGCAATACTCGAACAAGTAAATCATGTTCTCGAACAAAGAACAGTAACCCTAAAGAAATTACAAAGAATAGTAGGACTTCTGAACTTTGCCAGTTTTGTTGTTTGCCAGTTGATAATGTTCATGAATTCACTACCAAACCTATCATCGAAAATCTTTCCACTGCCAGAAGCTCTTTTCAAAGAACTGCTTTGGTGGGGTCAACATTGCCAATTGTCAACGCCACTACATTACGCCCCTCCGACAAACTTCCTTGCAACAAACCCTACACTGCAATCAAAAAGAGATGCTGGCTATACTACATGCCCATCAGAGCCAAGCGCAGGCACAGCGTCACAGCTCGATCCTCATACAATGCGACAACAGGACTGCAGTCGCTAATCTACGGAAAGAAGGAGGGACGAAATCAGTACCCCTAATGAAAATAACTTGTCAAATTTCTAATTTGCTAGAGCAGTACCAAATACACTTCAGCGTACGCTATATCCCAGGCAAGTACAACAGTCATGCCGATCACTTGTCACGGCATCGCCAACCTCCGGAGTGGCACCTTCTACCGACCTGTGTGGATAAAGTGTTTGCAAAGTGGTGAACCCCAATGATAGATTTGTTTGCATCGGAGACCGCGCATTCGGTCTACAATTGTGTCTCGAGACCTGAAAGATCGTCAAGCCCTATTTCACAACGCGTTTAGTTCTCCATGGAACTACCAGCTCTCGTGGGTGTTTCCACTACCATTCTTAATCACCTAAGTTCTGACTCACCTAAATCAATCAACGGGAGTATATCTGATATTAGTACCTCGATGGGAAATTGTATTTTGGCACGCGGACCTCAAAGCCCGAGCGCTCTCAGCACCATTAACCTCGAAAAACCTACAGAAACATCTAGTCGACACGTCGACGGGACTCCCACCTCCGAGGGTCGAGAACATCGTTCTCGAGGTGTGGAAGTGTGGGGGTGGTCCGAGGCGATAGAAACGTGGAACACGGAACAATTATCGTTGCTTAGAAATTTGGGGCAAAAGTCTCCTCTAAAAACCTACGAGGTGGCTTGGAAACGTTGGATAACTTGGTCTAATTCTAAAACTGTTGACACGACGAATCCTACAGGTTCACAATTAGCACAGTTTTTATGTAATTTACATTTAATTAATAACTTATCATACAATACTATACTTTTGCATAAGTCTGTCGTTTCTACGTTGTGTAATGCAGAAACATCCAGTCACCTGAGTTTTCATGTTTTGGTAAGGCATGTTTTAAAGTCAATTGCTTTGAGAAATTCAAAGATTTCCAAACCACCTGTATGGGACGTTAGTAAACTTACCTTGTTTTTAACCAACTATGCAGTAGACATGAACAATTTAGTCCACGTATCGCGTCATACCGCAATTTTATTACTGCTTTGCTCAGGTAGACGCATACATGATTTGACCTTGCTTACGGTAGATCCTGATCACTGCATTAGATCTGATGATAGCATAATATTTTGGCCTTAATTTGGTTCAAAAACTGACAGCAGTAATTATAGACCATCCGGTTGGAAACTACTCTCAAATACAAATCATTCTAAATTGAATCCTCTATTATAGATAGAAAAAGCCATAACATTATTCAATGAAAAACACAAGATAGCGAAATCATGTAATCTGTTTATTACAGTATGGCGAAACCCGCCTCACGCACAGTCATAGCAGGTTGGGTCAGAACCCTGTTCAAAGAAGCTGGCATTCCAGGAAGCAGTTCGGTCTGCCATAGCTCCCAAAAGTTGGCTGGATAATCATCTCCTCGACAAAATCTTGGCACGAGGAAATTGGCGATTAGCTAATACATGCGAGCAATTTTACCGACGAGAAGTAATGGGCAATAATATGCTGAAAATGTTGCACAATTGTTCAAACCAATGGCTTAACTTGATGATTTTTATTATTACCTAGTTGATTTTTTGCGTGACTTCTCAAAGGGTTCAATGATTGATTAAAAACCGCTGTATATTTTGTCTTATCGTATCACATTGGCGCTTAATTAATTAAGCTTCTTTCAAAGTGGCGGCACCAGGCGATAACAAACAGGACTCAATATAAAGCTTCCAGTGACGGTCTAGTAATTTAATAGCAGCGTTTTACCTGAAATAAAACACATATTAAAATACTTACCTCACTGGAAGCTTTCACTTTTAATTCTTCAAGTGCACACTTCCGCCGCCAACCTATAAGTGCATCTTCGGTCAATCTGACCCAAAGCGTTTTTCATATCATTGTATTCCGATAAATATGCATTTTTTTTTGTAGAGACGTTTTTTGTAGTAAATTATCCATATTTTACGGGTTTGACGAAAACGAAAATTAAATGCCAAAACATTCGTTCAAAGTGGGGTATACGTTGAAAAATACTTACTTACACGAAAAAAATCACTGGGTCAAAACGACCCAGTGTGCACTCGAAGGGATAATTCTGCCTGGTGGAATTGAGCCAATGAGTCAAAGATGGCGCGATACAGTTTCTGAAACAAAAAACAACGCGCAGCCTCCGGGTGTCGCCACAGAAGTACGAAAAACGGTGGAAAACGACGGAAACGAATATGCTATCTCAATATAAAGCTTTCAGCGAGGTAAGTATTTTAATATCCGTTTTATTTCAGGTAAAACGCTGCTATTTTTTTCGATGATTGTGAAGTTTTGTGAATATGGTAAAAACAAAAATGAAAAAAATTCTCGTCACTTCTTTTCCTTCCAACAATTAACATTTTTTAAAAAGAAAAACATTGATTTTTGCTGCAAAACTTTTTCAACCTCAAAAAATGAATAAAAAATGAAAAATTCATCCTTGAATTGGTTTTTAGCGAAAAAGATAAATTCAATCATTCCAATCCCAATGAGAAAAAAATCGCAGCGCTTTGAAATTTTCAGGGTTTTTTAAAGGATATTTTGACGTTGAAAAGTCACAGTCAACATCCTTAGTCTATCTATTATTTGCAAAGTTATGCCAAGTTAAGCAAATATCTCTGAATCCGCAGTTTTCAATCAACTCGTTTTCCATCAACATTCTTGCACGGAATAAAAGAAAAAATCAATAATTACGACTTGTGAAGAATACTTTGCAGTTTTCAAAACCCTCTCTAAATTTTCTTTGCGTCCATTATTTCCCGAGTAATTAATTACTAAAGTCAAAACTGAGTGTTTTCCTTTGAACGACGATAACTCAGCGAAAAATCATCGTACAAGGCTCATACAATTAGACCGCTTAAGTTAAAGAGGATACAATTATTTCAAGAATCTTTTTGGTGAAATCTCTAAAAATAATGTATTGAAGTCCGTGGACCTTTTTAAAGTCAAGAAAAATTTGAATTTTTTTCCTGTGGTTTTCTTATAATTACTCAAAAACAGCTAACGGTAAAAAAATTGAATTCAAGATGTGTAAACTAGAAACTTGAAGCTTCAATTTGCTTTTTTCCAAATTGGTCTGCGAGTATATTTCTCCGAGTTATATGCGAATAATAACCGAATTAAAGCGATATGCTTTCATTTTTGCGCCTAGTGAACAAATTTTCATACGATATTTCGTTGAGTCGTTCTCGCTTCACATTCTGAACTTCAAGAGGCATTTCATCGGTACTCACGATTGCGCCCGGTTGACTGATCTGAAACAAAAAATTCGGATACCCATGAAAAGATTTACAAAAGGCCCAGCACTCGGCCAGTACAGTGCCAACTATGCTCGACGCCTGGCCAACGATCATTACCAGTACTGAGCGACGGTTGGAGAAAATCTGAAATGTTACATGGGTCCTACAGTGGGCAAACAGCGTCAGCCTAGCGTTGGTGCTGACCCGGACCAGCATTAGCCCAGTGTCGGTGCCAAGGCTGGCGTACCAAAGGTTCGGTGCAGTTTAAGGCCACTGTTGGTCCAAGGTTGGTGATGCGCCAATGTTCAATTTAACCATGGGTTACTCATCAGTCAACAAAACCGTCCGACCATTGGCCTTATGGTTGGGTATCATCCGTTGGGCCCCAATTGCCATCCCGAGCGTTGGTTTTATTGTAAGCGTCGGCAATTTTCTCACGGGTATATTTAGATTTCCCGTGCGGAAATTGAGTTGGGGCTGTGATCGGGCCCCAATAATATTCCCCTAACTTTATTCGGGCCCTAATCTGGAAGCCACATGAGGGCCGTTAGCGGCCGGTCACATTTTGTCAACAAGGGCCCTTAAAGGCGCAACGACTGGCGCCTTATAAGTTGCCTCAATGGCGCCTTATCAAAACCCTTTTAGCGCCCTGAAAATGCCTCAACGGCGCCTCATCATAAGCATTTCAGCGCCATAAAATATCCGTATCAGTGAATATACGTGTATGTTAAATGCGTCAGGGTATATCTGTATTTGTTTTTATGTAATTGTTCATGTGCATAGGTGTGGGCGTGAGTACATGTGTATGTATGTGTGCGCGCGTAGAAATGTGATTGCGTATTTGCATGTGAGCCTTTATGACAAACTGCCATGACAAAATTAATACAAAAAATAATCCATTCTAAGGAATGGATGTGTAGTAGAAAGAAAAAAAATTTATGGGTCTACTGAATCACTAGAATCTATTTCCATTGAGGGAAAGATCTGGAAAACAAAGACCAATTTATTTACTTATCCTACACAGTCAGATAAAGTTTATGAATGGGAAATATCTGCGAAGTCTTCAGAAGAAATAATTTTCCCTATATGAGTATTGAGCGGAAATTAGTTGCTATAAAAATGTCGAGAAAACCGGTTGGGACTGTTCACACTTATGCGCTAGCATTACCCCATGTATGAGCGAAACCATGAGTAATTATTTGTATATATGTAAAAGGTTTCTTTAATTTGACAAATAAATAGTCTGATGTTTGTCTGCATATTTGTGTTCATCGTTGATTTTTTATTTGCTAATGCCCTTACGCTTTTCCAATTTGCGTTCGATAATATTATTCGATCGATGTATATAATCGATTTGAATAATTGAAATACGATCAACCAAGTAGCCTAAGCTATTTATACTGGTTTATCGCTATAATAGTCAGATCTGGGCCTTTTGTGGAGATCCCTACATGTTTATCCCTATACTGGCCAAGTCTGGGCCTATTGTGGAAATCCCTACAGGTTTATCCCTATAATGGCCAAGTCGGGTCCTTTTGTGGAAACCCCTACAGGTTTATCCCCATAATGGCCAAGTCGGGGCCTATTGTGGAAATCCCTACAAGTTTATCCCGATAATGGCCAAGTCTGGGCCCATTGTGGAAATCCCTACTAGGGAAAGCACTAGCCCTGAAAGGCCCTTATTTTTATTAGGGATCCCCTATCAGTTTTCCGCACGGGTTGTCGGATGAACCTTTGTAGCTGAATCGCATTGAAAAAATCACAACATCACAAAATGGCGTTATGATAATGATCTTTGTGAGCAGCTTTTTTAGTCTACAGACTAATTCAGGTCGTAATTTTCTATGTGAACTTATTCCGCTGTAGCGGACTGCCGGGGGATGCATGTAGAACAAACTCGCGAAAATTTTCGGTCCAACGATTCAGTGGCTCCTGAGATATCGTAGATACACGTTTGAACAAAGTAATTTCGAGAAAAACGGGCTTGAAGTTTCGGTATGAATCGGTAGGAAAATAATTGATCATTTCAGTTACTTAACCTCAATCGGCTATTCCGGCGGCATATTGAGCTTAGTTTTCCTCCAAGTAAAAATTCTACTGAGCGTACTCTAGCCTCTCTCTCTCAGCATTCCCTGCTTCTTGGACCCCGAAGGATGATCATTTGGTGTGCTTATCGCACGGCTCGTATGTTATAAATGCGACGCACCCGTCTATTCGAACCTCTATAACTCTGACAGATTTGCGAATCGCTCAAGAATATTTAAAAGGAATATATTCAAGATCATAAGTTTTATGTACATGGAAGAAAACGAACATCGATCTTTTTATCGAAAAAAATTAATCTCCCCGCTCAACAATCTCACATGTTTTTCCGTTTTTCATTATCCTCACTTTGCCTACCATACGCCCCACCCCCCCCCCCTCTCTAACTCTTGCTCGCTCTGATTGTTTCTCGATGTGCGAGACGTGGATTTGTTTAGACAAATATATAGCCACCGTACGGAATGTATCTTTTGGCACGTTCTTTTTCTTTTCTTCAAGTTACTAGTAATGAATATTTGTGCTCGGACGATGATCAGCCAACTTGTACAGAGATCCAGTTTACCGGGACTTAAAAAATGAATTTTCATGAATTGTCCGAAAAAGGGAGACCTATTGAGAAATCCTTTGGCGGATAAATATTCATATTCTTTATGCTTATACAAATTTTTGCACGACACTTCGTTGAGTCGTTCTTGCTTGACGCTTTGAATCACAAGAAGCAGCATTTCATCGGTACCCATGATTGGGTACCGATTAAATGCTGCCGTTTGACTAATCTGAAACAAAACAAAATCCAGATATATTTTGATTTATCGGATGAACCTTTGTAGCTTGATGGCGTTGAAAAAAAATTACATCGCATGATAGCCACGCGATAGCCATCTTTTTAAGCAGCTTTTTTAGCCTACTTCAAGCTGTTCACGTCGTAATTTTATATTTAGACTTATTTCGCTGTAGCGGAATGTCGGGCATACATGCTGAAAAAACTCGCGAAAATTTTCGGTCAATCGATTCAGTGGCTCCTGAGATATCGTGGATATACACGTTTGATCAATGTAGTTTCGCAAAAAACGGGCTTGAAGTTTCGGTATGAATCAGGAAAAAAATACTTGTTCATTTCAGTCACTTACTCTCAATCGGCTATTCCGGCGCCATTTTGAGTTCAGTCTTTCTCCAAGTAAAAATTGTACCGAGCGCTTGGTATTCTAGCCTCTCTCTCTCTCTCTCTCTCTCTCTCTCTCTCTCGCACTCGTTGTTTCGCTCACTTCATGTTCGGTACGCGAGGCGCTTCTGAACTGGAAGAGAGAGAAACGCAATCTTTTGTGAAAGGAGATCGACACTGAGTGCACCGCTGCCTTAAAAAATCGTCAAATTTACTTAAACGAAATGTTACCAAGCTCCATGTATAATCTCTATCGTCAGACGAAGAAGAAAGCAAAGGACCAGTGGCTTTTAATATGTGTGGGTCAGGAGCGGTAATATCTTTGTCCGGAAAAACGATGGTCAGCCAAAGCTGAAAATGAACACCCAGGACGATTTATCAAAATTAACATGACCATCTGTCATTAGACTGAATAAAAATGAAAATGGTATGAGGGTACCTACCGCAACTTCAACTCAAACTCATCAAACCGTTTTAAAAATTGCTCAATTCAATGCTAATTCTGTAGTAGCCCATATTGATCAGATTATACTATTCTTCGCAGACCATTTCTTTCATGTAATTTCCATATCAGAAACTTGGCTACATTTTCATATTGATGATGCACTAGTACACATCGAAGGGTATTTTCTGGTTCGTAATGATAGAGAAGGTAAAGCGGGTGGTGGAGTTGCGTGTTATATTCATAAGTATCTTCGGGCCAAGGTTCTAACCTCATCTCCGTGTGAATTTTCTAACGCGCCTGAATTCTTATTATTAGATATATTTAAACACGGAGGGGACTCTCTCCTGTTCGCCTCGGTTTACCGTAGGCCAAAAGGTCGCTTATTTGAGGATTTTCTCCAAGTTTTCCACGCCCACTCTCATGCATACAGAAATCTTATCATAGCAGGAGATCTGAACTGCAACTTATTGTCGACAAATTTTGAATCGTCGTCCTTGCAAGATCTGGTTTTCTCTCAGGCTATGAGCATTGTTGAATCACGCGCGACATTTCACACGGCTATGAGCGACTCGTGGCTCGACGTGATAATCATCGATAATTTAGAAAAGATGGAATCATTCTCGCAGTCAGAAGCGCCTTTCATAAATGGGCACGACTTACTAGATCTGAGTCTCAAATTCGATACTGGTAAAAATACTCCAAGAACCATTACGCGACGCTGTCTTGCACGATTCGACACTGTGTTATATGGAAATGAGGTTACTTCCCTTTTGAATGAATCATATCTTTCCGAATCTCAGCTGAACCTTGCTGACGAAAACCTCGAAAAAAATACGGAACTATTCACGCGCTCGCTAAATCGCGCCATGGATACTTGTGTTCCTCTGACGCGTTTTGCCGTAAGACAACCCCTAGCTCGGTGGTTCAATAACGACCTTAGGTTTAGGATAAAAAAACGCAATATTTTGTTCAAGAAGGCCAAACGCTCGCAGCACTTACTCGACTTCGAAATCTATCGAGAGTTCAGGGATTGTCTCACCAAAGACATTAAGAAAATGAAAAACGAGTACCAGTATAATCGTCTCTGCTCCATTGGAAATTCAGCTCGCTTGTGGAAGGAGTTGGGAAACTTAGGATTGGTTAAGACCTCTTTATATTCTCCTTTATATTTTTTCACGGCTAATGAGCTGAACACTTATTACGTTTCGGTTTCCAACTCTGAGCGCGCTTTGGATTTTCGCGAAACTAGTGAATTTCTAGCAAGCGTTCCTTCGGGAAATCCAGTTTTTAATTTCGACCAAATCACAGATTCCGATTTGATTACAGTGGTAAATGCCAAAGTATCTTTATCTCTCGCTGCAGGTCCCAACGGAATATCTGATTTTTGTTTGAAAAATTCTGCTACTCATTGTGAAAGTCAATTAGCTCAGATATTTAACTCCTCCATCAATAATGCTTATTTTCCGATGTTATGGAAGAAAGCGTACATCCGGCCTTTGCTGAAAGTAAATAAACCAATGTCACCATCTGATACGCGTCCCATTGCTAATTTATCGTCAACTGCAAAGTCATTTGAAAGGTTAATTAAAGATCAGATCATAAAATTCGTGGATAGTAACAACTTATTAGACTGTAGACAATCAGCTTATCGCCGCGGGCACTCCACGCAAACGGCTTTGCTTAAAATTTGTGATGACGTAAGGCGTGCCGCGGATAGTGGCAAGTTGACAATATTGGTACTCTTTGACTTCAGCAAGGCATTTGATACGGTCTCACATCATCAACTTCTCAAAAAACTTAAACAAATGGGATTCTCGGATTGCGCACTGTGTTGGGTTTATTCCTATCTTACTGGGCGCTCACAATCTGTGATCGATGAGTTGGGAAACTGCTCGGATTGGTTGAGGACAAACGTAGGTGTACCCCAAGGTTCAGTACTTGGGCCCCTCTTATTCTCCCTATTTATTAATGATATTGCGTTGGGACTTTCCTTTTCTGAACACATGATATTTGCTGACGACATACACATTTGGCTTTCGTGCGAACCTTGGGAACTCAACGATGCACTCGCAAGAATTAGCTATGATGTCGAAGCAATCCATAATTTCTCTAAAAGTAACGACTTAAATCTTAACATCGGCAAATCAAAGGTGATGGTCTTAGGTTCAGGTGTTCGAGTGAAGAATATTGATCTGAATCAGCTACCACTTATTTCGCTCAATAACACTCCTCTACCTTACGTGAGCTTGGTACAGAACCTTGGTGTTCAGCTTACGGCTGACCTATCTAGGCATGCTCAAGTGTCAAACATCTCACGCAGAGTATTTTCCAGCCTTCATAAATTAAAGTTTCATCGCAACGCGTTATCAGTTGAGCTCAAGATTAAATTAGTCACTACCCTGATATTCCCGCATTTTGATTACTGCTGACTGATCAATCATAATCTAACAGAGGAGCTGAATACCAAATTACAGAGATTGATGGATATGTGTATACGGTTCATTTTTTATTTCCGTCGTGACGTACATATTACGCCCTATCGACGTCGTCTTGGCTGACTCTCTGTGAAAAATCGTCGGATTTATTTTCAAGGCATTCTAGTCTATTCTGTTCTGCATGAGTGTGTTCCCACTTATCTATCTGAATTATTTCGCAGTCCGGATGGAGATTTGCGGAGGCCTGCTCGTCGACCCGCTCAAATCTTTAACATTCCGAATTTTCGCACCGAAATGTACCGAAAGTCACTGAGTATTTCTGCTTGTTATCTTTGGCATTCTTTACCGGCGGATGTTGTCTTTTCACCGTCTCTACCGATATTTAAAACCAGATTGTTCAATTATCTTTTAATGTCTGAGTGATACTTGACCTGTTAGTAGCTAGTAGTTAGTAGTTAAGGTTTAGTGGTTAAGCAGCAAGCGTGCACGAAGAGTGTAACTATTGTCATTTTCATTTTCATTTTCATTTTTATTTTTATTTGCGTTTTTATTTCTGGCCACATCCTTCCGAGAGAGGAATATGTTTAAAGTAACCACTGTCACTTTTATTGTTATTTTCATTCACTGTATGTAACTATTGTCATTTTTATTTTTCTGGTAATATCCTTCCGAGAGAGGAATATCTTGAAACCAAAATTGTAAAGAAATGTATTCAAAATTTGCCTCAAAGTATATGTTATACTAAGGCATAATAAATCTCTCTCTCTCTCTCTCTCTCTCTCTCTCTCTGTCTCTCTCTCTCTCTCTCTCTCTCTCTCTCTCTCTCTCTCTCTCTCTCTCTCTCTCTCTCTCTCTCTCTCTCTCTCTCTCTCTCTCTCTCTCTCTCCTCTCTCTCTCATGGTGAGTGTAGACAGACGTCTTTATTTCGCCTACTTTTTCGCTCCGACTTTTTGGGCCTGGTCCTGCCGTTCTCTGCCTTTGGGCGTTTTTGTTTCAGGCAAAAAGCACGCACAAATTGCTTTCCACCGAGTGTCATAAAATTCGAAGCCCTGGACGGCACACAGGCTGCGAAAATTCGGTGGAAGCAAATTGACAGATTTTATAACCTGTCTAGGATTGTATCATGGCTGACGCACCGGCTTCCCGGTAATTATCGCGTCTTTCGGTGAAAAGCTACAGATACGGATCTATAGTCTGGTCTTCGACCAAACATCACGCCAACGGTAAATCGATCTACGTATCTCGTAACTATAGTCACGCGCTATAGTCACAAACCGCCGTACTGTCGTCGATCGCCCGCTGGTCTGCGGCTCGTCTGTGCAAGGAGTCTGGCTGTATCCGTGAGCACGCCGTGGCCTACCACCGCGCCTGCGCGTCTATCGTCGATCCTTCGACATCGACCGCGCTCATCGATCGTCATCCACTACCTCATCTAGTCCGCCCACTGACCCGCTGGCATAGCAGCGCCGCGCGGTTACCATCGGTCGGATAACGAGTGGAGCGCTGCAGGCCAGTGAGATCAGACGCGACACGGTCACTTGACAGGATAGATTATCTACGAAATAATGTGAGATATCTCAACAAAAAAAAATCCAATATGAGCATGAAATGGAACTCTATAAGATTGTGTAGTGGATGTAAGAAAACTATCAAAGGCGAGGCCGTTTATTGCACAGTGTGTAATAAATACTTCCACCCAACTGCGAAATGCAAAAGCAATCATAGAGTATATAACGCGATAAATCAGCTGGTACCATGCGCACAAAAGATGGAACATGTTGGTGCAGGAGTGGAGGGAGGACATGAAAAAAACGAAGATGAAACAAAAGGCGACAAGGAGCAGAGAAATAAAAGAAGGAGAACAGAATCAGACGACCCAGAAGAGATACCAAGTGACGTACACAACACAACGATGAAAGAGATGGAGCCTACAGAACAGCAAGAAGAGAACCGGTCATTCAAGGAAAAAGAACTAGAAAACATCAGAAGCTCGATCGTAGGAGAAATAGTAGGAGATAAACTTAAGCATATAATGAGAGATTGTAGCTGAAGAGGTAAGAAAAGCAACTGAAACGATTATGAATGAAATAGAAAAATTGAAAAGTGAATTAAGAAGCTCGAGCGCGAAGTGCGAACACCGAAAAATTGATGGTAGTGGAAAAGATGAACACAAAAGTAAGAAAGGCGCAAGCTTTGCTGAAATAGTAAAAAAAAAAGAAAAATGAACAAATTATAGTCGAGCCAGTAAAGGAACAAACAAGCGATGAAACAGCAGTTATGATTAAAAAAAAGGTGGATGTAATGGGTTTAGGAGTGGGGTTTGACAAGATGGTAAAGGGCTCGAGAGGAAAAATAATAGTAGAATGTGAGAAAGTAAAGGACAAGGAAGTACTAGCAGGAGTCATAAAAGAAAACCTAGGCACGCAATACAAGATATACGCACTAAAAAAAAGCTACCAAAGGTTAAGGTAGTGGGAATAGAGGAAAAAGTGGGGAAAGAAAACGAAAAAGTTTTTGTTGAGAGGGTGATAAAACAAAATTGCCTAGAACTAAAAGAAAAACCACCCCATATGAAAATAGTAAAAATAATTGAAACAAAAAGAAACGAAAGTACCGCGATAATAGAAGTTGATCCGGAGACGCATAAAATTTTTGTGAAGAAAGAAAAAATGAAAATTGGATGGAAAAGTTGTCAGGTGTACGATTATGTAAGCGTAATAAGATGTTTCAAATGCTTTGGATATGACCACTTCGCGGCAGAATGCAGAAACGGGGTCAAGTGTAGGAAATGCGGCGGACAACATGAATTAGGAGAATGCAAATCAGAAACAAAAAAATGTATAAATTGTTGTCAAATGATGGAGAAATATAGCATTAAAGACATAGAAACAGATCACGAAGCAACGGACGCAAGGTGCGAAGTATACAGGAGAATTGTGAATAGAAATAAAAAAAACATAAATTATGGTAGCGAATAGCAGTTAAGCACCGAAGGAAGTAACTCAGAGGGAGCGTTAATCTTACTCTTAAACTCGCAAGGCTATCTCAACAATAAAGACCAAATAGAAGAACTAACAGTACAATTAAAACCAAACATCTTATGCCTAACGGAAACTCATGTGACAGAAGAGATAGATGACTATGAATTGAAACTAGAAAACTATAAACACATAAGATGCGACTCGACAAATAGTAGAACAGGTGGAGTCTTGACATTCGTCAACAAGGATATAAAATAGAAAACAATAGTAAACAAAAATGTAGAGCAAAATACCTGGATAAGTGCAATAAGATTAATAGGAGAATATAATGAAACCTTTGTTTGTAATGTATATCACTCTCCTAACAAAAGTGATGGCAAATTCTTAGATGTATTGATTAAAGAATGTGATGAACTAGTGGATATGGGCCATATAGTGTTAGTAGGCGATTTTAATATCGATGTGAGAAAAGACAATCACTACACGAGACGACTCATACAAAACCTTGAAAATTTGGGGATGAAACGATACAAAAATGGATATACGAGGACCACACAGAGATCGAAAACGGAGATTGACCTGGTGTTCTCGAATTTTTACATAATGACTACAGTTTTATTGACACCTAAGATTACTGACCACGATATTGTAAGAATAGACGTTTTAAAAAATGACCAAAAAAAGGGACAATGACAGAGTATTGTAGAAGGGATCCGACAAACCTAACTGAGGACTATTTTACTGCAATCATAACACCAATGTTACAACAAAGATGTGATACAAATCGTAGCATAAATAACCTAGCGAATAGTATTATAGAATGTATGACCGAGACCATAAATATTATAGCACCGAAAAAAACAATAATAGTACCTACGAAATGGAAAGAGAAACCATGGATAACGGAAAATATAAGAGAGACCAGTAACTATAAGGACTGGTTATATAAGCGTGCGACCATCACCGGGAAAATGAGAGATTGGGATGAATATAAAAAGATAAGGAATACAGTAGTAGCACTGATACGTAAAAGCAAACGGGAGTACTATGAAAACAATATAGATGCAGAAAAATCAAACCCCAAAAAAATGTGGAAAACACTAAAAGAAATAATAGGAAGTAAAAAGACAGAAACAAATGCGAACGGTGTATTATTTGACGGGAGATTATATAACGATGATGAAAAAATTGCAAACAAGTTTAATGAGTTTTTCGTACAGAGCATTGAAGACATTGTAAATATAAATGGAGAGGAAAATGAAAATGTGGAAACAATAGAAACTATAAATGAAAAAACAATCGAAATGTTCAAAGTAATAAATAGACAAGAACTAAATCAAATCGTAAAAAACTTAAAAGAAAAACAGGGCACAGAGAAAGGTATCAGTACAAAAATGTTGAAGATAGCATGGGTGAGCGTAGGAGATATAATGCTAAAACTGTGCAATAAGTCGATGCAGGAAGGAGTATTTCCGGAAGAGTGGAAAATCTCAACAGTTGTACCAATCCCAAAAATAGCAGGAAGCATAAAGGTAGAGGAATATAGACCGATAAATATGTTACCAATGTACGAGAAAATACTTGAAATAGCAGTAAAAAAACAAATCCTAGAATATGTCGAAGACGCAAACATTCTCGTCCGTGAACAATCCGGTTTTAGGAGGAATTATTCATGTGAAACGGCGGTGCAAAACTTAGTAATTACATGGAGAAAAAGTCTGGATGAAAGCGAATTCATAGGGGTTGTCTTTTTAGATTTTAAACGAGCATTCGAGACCGTTAGTAGAAACCTATTGTTAATGAAGTTGAAAAGTTATGGAATAAAGGGGATGATATACAAATGGATGGAGTCATACCTGAAAAATCGATCACAAAAAGTAAAATATAACAACAGTATGTCAACAACAAAAAATACGAACCATGGGGTGCCACAGGGTTCTGTGTTGGGGCCCTTATTGTTCATAGTATATATAAATGACGTAGTAAAACAACTAAAGTATTGCTCGTGTAAGATGTTCGCGGACGACACGGTCATATACATTAAGGGTAAGGATCTTTGTGAAGTAGAGCGGAAATTAAATGATGACTTGCAAACAATTACAAAATGGCTAAAAGTAAATGCACTCAGGTTAAATACAGGGAAAACCAAATTTATGATAATACATGACCAAAGAAAACCGTACCTGAAAAACTGCTGTGAAATAAAAATAAAAAATGACAAAATAGAGGAAGTCGCGGAAATTAAGTATCTGGGAATAATTATAGACAATAATATGAAATTTGATAGGATGGCTGCGTTTATTGTAAAAAAAGTAGCTAAGAAAGTGAACGTTATGTATAGGATTAATAAGTATGTGTCGACAAATACGCTAATAACTATTTATAAAAGTATAGTCTCCCCGCATTTTGAGTATTGCAACACACTACTACTAAATGTTAACGAGTATTGGATGGATGTTCTACAAAAAATCCAAAACCGAGCAATGCGAGCAATCCTACGGTGCGATAGGTATACGAGAATAAAAGACATGCTCGATGCTTTATGCTTTCTGAATGTACGACAAAGAATGATATACAATGTGTGCGTTTTTGTATATAAGATCAAAAATGGAATGATGCCGGAATATTTGCGTAATGAAATTATGATAGTAGGCGAGAGGCATCAGTACAACACAAGACAAAATAGTAATATACTGATAAAACAGCGCAGAACAAACTCAGCTCAAAGATGTGTAACCTATACCGGCTTTGAAATGTTCAACAAACTTCCAACGGCCATAAAGAGTGCGGATGATATGGAAGATTTGAAACGAGCGATTAAAGAACATGTGAAAAGAAGCGAGGGATAGAGGCGACAATAGGATAGCGATAAATAGGATAATTAGGAGAAGGTATTGTAAATGTCACTGTAAGTAGCAATATGCTAAATAAAGCTCAATCAATCTCTCTCTCTCTCTCTCTCTCTCTCTCTCTCTCTCTCTCTCTCTCTCTCTCTCTCTCTCTCTCTCTCTCTCTCTCTCTCTCTCTCTCTCTCTCTCTTGATGCGTTCAACAATGTTTCCCATGCGTATCGAAATATTGTAATATCAGGGGATTTAAATTGTAATTTATTATCGTCCAACTTCGAGTCTCGTTATTTACGTGATCTAGTATTCTCGTTATCCATGAGCATCATTGAATCGCAAGCCACTTTCCATACCATGTCTTGCAACTCATGGCTGGATGTTTTTATCATCGACAGTTTGGAAAAATTACAGTTGTTTTCCAAGTCGGAAACACCATTCATTAACGGTCACGACTTGCTCGAACTCGCGTACAAGTTTGATATAACCGCTACTTGCCCGAGAACTATCATGAGACGAAATCTAATAAATTATGATGCAACAACGTTTGGCAATGAAATCACACCACTGTTATCGAATTTCAATACTTCTTCCATATCAGGACAAAATCTTGATGCGAGCACCGAATCCTTTATGTGTTTACTAAATTCGGCTATGGACATATGTGCTCCATTGAGGAAATTTAAAGTTAGTAAACCAGCGGCTAAATGGTTAAATGAGAACTTGCGGAAGAAAATTAGAGAACGAAACGTGCTATTCAAGAAGGCAAAGAGATCACAGCAAGTACTTGACTTTGCCATTTATCGAGGGTTTCGCGATGCACTGACTAGAGAGATTCGGAAGGTCAAAAACGACTACCAGTATAACTTGCTGAGCTCCATCACTGATCCAACTCGTCTATGGAAGGAACTAGGACCCCTTGGACTGGTTAAGACTAGCCCAAGCTCGCCATTCCACTTTTTTTACAGCCGATCAATTAAATACGTACTATGCCTCCATCTCTAGTTCTGATGACTTATTAAATGCTCATGAAGCCTTGGAACTCCTACGTTTCTGTCCAAGTACTGAGATACTTTTTGAATTTAACCAAATCACTAGATTGGATGTAGTTAAAATGTTAAACACCAAGGTAACTATGTCTCTCGCTTCAGGACCGGATGGTGTATCTGACTTTTGTTTAAAAAATGCTTCGACATTCATTGTAGATGTACTGGTAGCGCTATTCAACAGCTCGTTAAATAGTGCATACTTTCCAACCATATGGAAAAGAGCATATATTCGTCCGATATCAAAAATAAAACAACCAAAGTCACCATCAGATACACGTCCTATTGCGAACCTATCATCTATTGCGAAATTATTTGAAAGAATAGTGAAAGATCAGATTATAAAATTTCTGACCGACTGAAATGTCCTGGATAGTAGGCAATCAGCATATCGCTCCGGTCATTCCACACAAACGGCCTTACTAAGAATTTGTGACGATGTACGGAAGGCTGCAGATAAGGGTAAAGTCACGATCCTTGCCTTATTTGATTTTAGCAAGGCATTTGATGTAGTTTCCCATCGGCTATTACTCGAGAAATTAAGACTCATAGGCTTTTCGGACTGTGTGCTCAAATGGTTCCACTCATATCTCACGGGCCGCACTCAGGCAGTGATTGATGAAGTAGATACCTGCTCAGAGTGGTTAAAAACGACGATGGGTGTCCCACAAGGATCGGTACTAGGACCACTATTATTTTCCCTATTTATTAACGATATAGCAAATCATCTAATCTTCACAGACCATATGTTATTTGCGGACGACCTTCAAATTTGGCTCTCGTGTGAACAGCATGAATTAAATGAGTCGCTTGCCAAATTAAATCAGGATGTAAGCGTGATCTATGATTTCTCTATAACAAATAGTTTAAAGCTCAATATGGATAAATCGAAAGTTATGATTTTGGGCACAAATGCTCGAGTTGCTCAATTAAATTTAACGGAGTTGCCACGCATTTTTCTAAATGACCATCCGCTGCCGTATGTGTATACTGAGAGAAATCTGGGCATCAAATTATCGAATAATCTTTCATGGAATGCACATGTACTTGACATTTCGCGTAAAGTCTTTTTCACTCTTCATAAACTAAAATTTCATCGAAACTCGTTATCAGTTCAGCTTAAAATCAAATTAGTTAGTACCTTGGTGTTTCCCCACTTTGACTACTGTTGTGTCGTTTATCATAACTTGACTGAGGAGATGAATGCAAAACTTCAGAAATTGATGAATCTGTGTATAAGAGTTACATTAGTGAATTGTTCGACCATCCTGATGATGAGCTACGGACATCAGCAAGGTTGCCGGTACAGGAACTTGACATTCCTATCCATCGTACTGCTATATACAGAAACTCCTTCTCTATCTCAGCTGCATACATGTGGCGTTCACTACCCCCCGAAATAACATCGTCACCGTCGCTTTGTATTTTCAAAACTAGACTTTTCAATCACCTATCAATGATTGAGAGACGCGAGTCGTAAGTCGTGTAGAATCGTAAGAATGTATTAATGAGAAATGATGAGTTACTATAGTTATAATGGTAGAAATGAGCTAAGTTGAACGCACATGGTACTAATAAATTGTGAAACATGAGTGGCACTGCGTAGTTAAGTAGCGAAGTAAGGAGGGAGCGTCGTAGTTGTAAGGGTTGGAATTTGAAATAATATTATGCTTGGGAAATTATTGTCAAATTGTATATGCATCCTTTCGAGAACGAAATCTAGGAGAAAAATTGTATTGTATAACTGCAAAAATGGGCGCTGTCGTGAAATACTTGATAGTAGAATGTGCTATAGTAAATGCGGAAGGTAGGTTAAATTCCGTGATAGACGTGGTACCGCGTAGTTAAGTAGTGAAGTAAGAGAGAGCGTGTAGTTGGAAATTGTTAAAAACTGTAATAATATAAAGCTTGTAAACCATTGCCTAATAGTATATGCATACTAAGGCATAATAAATAAATCAATCAATCAATCGCTCTCTCTCTCTCTCTCTCTCTCTCTCTCTCTCTCTCTCTCTCTCTCTCTCTCTCTCTCTCTCTCTCTCTCTCTCAGCATTCTCTGCTTCTTGGACCCCGGAGGATGATCTTCTTTGTTCACTCTTATCGTGTGGCTCGTATATTATACCTGCGGCGCACCCGTCCATTCAAACCTCTATAACTCTGACCGATTTGCGAATTGCTCAATAATATCCGAAGGGAATATATTCAAGACAATAATTTTTGTGTAAATGCAACAAAACGAAAATCGATCTTTTGTTGGAAAAAATAGATCTCCCTCCTTAACAATCTCCCATATTTTACCGTTTTTCATTATCCTCACTTTGCTTACTCCCGCCCCACCCCCCCCCCCCTCTTTTCTCGCCCTCATTGTTTCTCGACGTGCAAGACGTGGATTTGTGTAGACAAATATATAGCCGTCGTACGGAATGTATCTTTAGGCACGTTCTTTTTCTTTTCTTCAATTTGCATGACGTCGGATCGTGAATTTACAACATCTTGCCGACAGTTTAAATTGTATTCGCTGTAACAAAGACAAATACATTCATAAATTGAACAAATTAAATTTGTTTGCAGAATAAAATTATTTCACATCCGTCTCCGAATTACTAGAACTCGGGAAAAAAACCCGGTTCGAGTTTCCAGACCACGCGCCGATCAGGTGGTTGCCATGCCGTTGGAGATGGTTGGGCCCGAGTTCGATGTGGAATAAAATTACCACTTTTCATAAGTGGATGTCTCCGAAACTAAACGGTCAAAGTTTGTCATTAAAAAAAAATCAATCCCACAATAGTACTGCGTACACGTGTGTTTTTATTTTGAAATCCTAAGATCCGTTTAGAACCTATATCGAGAAATGCAAACAAACTCCTATTGGTTTACGTGTTAGGCATAGGGATGGCGTACAAAAATATTCATATTCAATTGCAATTATCTCATGAACTAAACGGTGAATCGAATTGAATTTTTGGGCATCAGTCCATGAAGGTCATATCTACACCATACTTAAATTTCAGCCAATTCCTAAGATTTTACCAAAACTACAGAACTACCTTAAGGCTGGCAAAGAGAAAGAAAGAGAATGCGAAGAATAGATAATGAAAAAAAGACATGCAAGTTTATTAAGGGGTGAGATGCAGTCAGAATTTTCAAACAATCGATTTTTTTATTTACATTTTCTTGAAGTATGATGTTTCGAAAATATTCCCCGAAAATTTCAAGTCAACTCTATGCAAAGTTTCTGGGATATCCCACAATTAGTGAAGGGACGTCGGGTACGCATGGCAGGTAGCGGCTGGAAAACGGGCAAACGATAATACCCGGGAAGGCAGAATGCTTCGAAGATAACAACAAATTGATATTTTGGAAGCTTCCACATCGGCAGAAGTCCTATTGTATGGGCCAGGAATTGATGATTCGATGTAAGTGATTTTTTAATTAGTATTTCTATACATAAATCAAGTGTAAAATTGGAAAACTCTTTCAGAAGTTTTCAAAAATGTATTACTCAAAAACTATGAACTTAAGCAACATTTTAGAAAGGATACTTTCGTTTAAAAATGGCCCAAAATGTTTTTAAAAAAATCATCCCGAAAAACTTTAATTTTTCGAAAAATTGTTTTATCAATTGCCTATAAACAATTGAATGCTCGACTTTTCGGCAAAAAATTGTGATATTCGGATTCAGCGGATCAAAATACTTAAAAAAGTTTAGCTTCATCCATCGAGCTAAAAAATTTACGAACATTTAATACCGTATCCGCATCGAAAAACTTTAAACGCGTTTTTCTCGAAACTATGTTTTTCACGTCGGTGACCACTATAATTAAAAAACCACTCGATGGATTTGGATGAAATTTGGTGTGCTTATTGGTAGCATTAAAAACTAGTCCTTAATCGAAGGGTTTTCATTTTTGTTGAAAATTTCAATTTTTTTATACAATATACGATCGATTTTTTTGGTCGAAAATCGAAAGTTATCTGTCGGAAGCCGCCATTTTGTTAATTAAAAAAAAAAGCTTCGATTAAGGACTAGATTATTATTAAACTAATGATTTTTTGTTGGTTTTTTTATTTCAGATGATCCAGTAAAATTTTACGACGGTCACCGCAAAGCACTACATGCTGAAGGGGGTCCGACAAAGATGGCGATATTTTTATAAATAATCAATATTTTTCTTTGAAAATTTGTACAAGTCAAGTTGAAATATAACATAAAAAGTCTGTGTAACCACTTTTGTAAAAGAAACTTAATTACTATAAAAAAAATTTATTGAAAATGCTCATTTTTTCACGCCCCTGACTGCATCTCACCCCTTAATAGTCAATACGTGATAACCTACGAACTCGCCGGGCATGGTTGGAGCACGAATATTCATTACAAGTAAATTGAAGAAAAGAAAAATGTGGCAAAGGATACATTTGGTCTGACGACTATACATTGGTTTACATAAATCTTTTCCACGTCTTACACGACAAGAGACAACCGGGAGAGAGAGGACGAAGCGAGGATAAGGAAAAAAGGAAAAGACACGTGAGTTTGCTAATACGTAATACATTATACTGCACTGTAATTCATCGATCATTGTTCAAGCATAAATATTCATCACGAGTAAATAGAAGAAACGAAAAAAAGTGCCGGAAGATACATTTCGTTTGACGGCTGTATATTTGTCTACACAAATCTTTTCTCACACGTCGAGAGCCAGTGAGAAGAAGAAGGAGATTTAGAGAGAGAGAGAGAGAGAGAGAGAGAGAGAGAGAGAGAGAGAGAGAGAGAGGGGGGAGCATTTAAATACAGCGACAAGTGCACGTCGCTGGCAGTTCGTCGTCTACTCTCCGATTTAATTAATCCCAATTCTTGCAATTCGCTTTTTCCAAAACACCTCCGACCTTTAAACTTAAACTGAAAAAGCGGAAATTCAATAAGTATTTTGAAGCGGTTTTTTTTAAATTAGAAAAAGAAATTTTGCTGCAATAATAGGATATACTTGAAAGAAACATAAAGTAAGAGCGGGGAAATTATACAAATAGGAAAGATCAGTCCGGGTATAAAGCAACGAAGCGGCGGCATCGGGTGAGTGCGACGTTTCTAATCTCTTTGGTATGAATTGACAAATAATATTGTTAACGTTTTTCGATTAGACCGTGGGTACGTGTAAATGTTCAAGTTTGTTTTGCAAGTTAATAAATATCCGGTTAGTGTACGCGACAAAGTCCTTCGGGTAAGGAATCGAAGGTTGATACAGTCTTTAGGGCGGCCTGTGAGTAGTAGAGCTGGGACGGTTCTAACTCCGGCTGTTCAGGGGGGAGCCAGTCGGGGGTTCCAGCACGGCGAAGCCAAGTGCTGCGGTATGCATGGCGGCTGAGGGGGGGGGGGGGGCATGGTAGCAGAGCGTGGCTATGTGACGTCACGAAGGGGAGGGCCAGGGCGAGGAGGTCTCTGTATAGGGGATAGCCATGGAGTCCGAATACTTACACGCCCGCAAAGTTTTTTTGTGTGTGAGGTGTGTTCTCTACACTATTGAGTAGGGTGGGTATGTTTTCTACACTATTGAGTTCTATTTTTTCCCTTTTTCTCACCATCCAATTATCTTCTTTAAAGAAAAAAAAATTGTCACGAAAGCTGCGAGCGGTCAAAAAACATTTAGAGGTCGCCTAAGCCTCAGAAAAATTCAAATTTGCATTAGAGAGTCGATTTTTTCCTTCCGTTCACTCCTCACCCATGAACTTTACGCTTTATTATTTTTAAATTAACCTCGCGAATGCTCTAGCCGGTCAATGAATATTTAGTGGTCACTCAAGAGCGACCACTAAATATGGTTGCTCTCGACGCCCATTAACGCTTGGGCGTTAATGGGCTAATATATCTCTTCTTCAATTGATACACCTGATATATCAGCTATTACAGAGTTAACAAGAATATTGCCCAGTTAAACGTTGAGTACTCGGAGTTCTTGTAGAGTTGATATATAATAGAATTCATGCAATATTGCAAATCTGTATTGTGTAGTTGATGCAAATCCGAATTAATACGTTGTAGGGATAATCATAAGGCTGGATCTTTGTAGAGGTTCAATATTGCAAACCCGAGACTCTTGTACAGTTAGTGGTTTTCCGAGTTTATACAGATGAGAGATAAAGTCATTGTTAAGTTGAAAAGCGGACTTGAAGCGTTGTAGAGATAAACATTGTGAAAACGCGACCCTTCCCTTCGAACGAACTTAAAAGCGCAGCTTGGTCATAGAAGATTTGTTCTAATACTACAATGTTGTTCTTCATATTAACGAGATGGAAAGGCTTCCAAGATGTCAGCTGACAGATTGCGTAATTCAAAGTGCGTCCAGTTTTGAGTGCAGCAGATAATTAAAAATGGTTCTCCCTTTGGAAAAAGAATTTGCGTCTATTCCTTCTATCTTAAGAAAAAAATGTTAATACAAGTCAGGATGCAGGGGGTCAAAAGATGTATTTTATAGGTATTGCAGCTGTGCTCAAGTGGTCCATCCGCGGTTAAAGGCCTTCGGCGATATATCCCTAATGTTTATAGTTTTTTCAAGAAATACGTCATTTTTATCTATGTTTGGAATATCCGAACCATACAAAAATATCTTATCCTTTGGAGAGTGGCTACGAACTTCGATCAAGAGAGAATACGAATATTTTTACTTTCATAGCTGTAACTGCATGTCATAAATAAAACATGATCTTTGGAAAGCCGCCCTTCATTTGGCGCCTAGCGTCTTCATATTGCCGAAAATTTATAAGGCTGAAGCTGGCAGACAGACCTAGCGCTGGACAGATGCGCACCGCCCGAACCCAGTACATTTTAAGCGTGACTGTACGCGCTCGGGTCGTAGCGCAGCAAGGCAGCATAGGGCCTACCCCCACCACTTACCTGCTCGCGAATGAGCCGAATCTATCTGACTGGCGGAAATAATGTTTTTTTTTGTTGCTTAATAAAAGCCGTCACCGGGATGAATCATGAGTCAACCGTTTCGTGTATTCATATCGAGTAAGCATGTAAATAGTCAAGTCGCTATTGTCATGCGTCTTGACGGCAGATGACGTTAATTGGCCGAATCGATCCCCCTAAGTTTCATCCTGATGACGGCTTTTGTTGATTAATAAAAATAAATTGTTATCCGCGAATCGGGCCGTGCTGGCTGCACGATTAAATGCACAAAAGGTCGTCTGCTGCCAACCTGCATGAAAGCAGCTACTTTTTCTATTCAGCTGCTTATTCTTGATAACAAGACGAATCGATCGACCTACGATTTATCCCAGTGACGACCAATAAGTATAATACCAAAGTCCTGGAAATATACCTATTCAAAAGTATCAGTTGTGGATACATCAAAATTAATGCGCATAGATTTTAGTTTGTTTGGCTTTAATTAGACTTGGCTCCTTGTTCAGTTAATTCACCACTTACTTGTTTGTTTTCCCTTAGCTACAAACGCTTTTCGCGTTTGTTACTCATCCTTTCCCCCTCATTGTGACCGTTTCTTTCCTATACTGTTTACTCCTTTTTTCTCCCTGTTCCCCCCTCTTACGGCCGCAGCCTACTTCCCCCTCTGTATTATATTCATCATGACATTTCTGTTATGGGTATAGGGAAACTGCAGAAAACCTATACCAATACACCGGTCATCGAGTTCGCCCCCCCCCCCCCAGTCGTAGAACTAGTCTTATTTCGCCGTGAAATGCCGAAGAAAAACATTTCACGACGAAATGTACGCGACTGGGATTCGAACCCGGGACCTCCCGTCCGCTGATTTAGTGGCGAGCACGCTAACCACTAGACCATCGCACCGGGTGTTCACCGCTTACTTTAGATTTGGTGTTACTCGCTACGTTTTTTATGATTTGATTTAACATGCTGAACAAAGCACGAATTTCAAGTTTTCTGCACTGAATTATATATATTAAATCAGAACATCAGAATAAACATATACTAACAAGGAGAAGGCACAGCCTGGATGTCGCGAATCGGTTTCTCCTTTCGCGTGGTGAAAGTTGAAGACCTCCGAATTAACGTCGTTTTTTTTTGTTCCAATCGGCCTTAGTTGCTGAGATATCGCGATTTGAAAATTTGGGAGCTTCGGACGGAGCCAAGCAGGTTTCGGCAGGCGCGTACTTAGAGTACGTTGAGCGTTGACACTTGAGACAAAAGCGGCTGTAGGTAATACGGTAAGACGACGGACTGGCACTCTGAAAGTTCACGGTTCGCGTCCCCATGCTTTTTTTTAAATTTAATTTTTATTTTATTTTACAATCTTTCATGACTTTGCATGTGCAGGTAAATAAGAAAATTCGAAAATATATATTACTAGTTTTATTTAACTATTATATTGAAATAATTAATGTGGTGGCGGTGGTATTGCGTTCATCTTATGTTCGTGGTGTCATAAGCCTTTGTGCTTTCCTTGCTTTTACGATGGTTTGCACCCTTCAATTTGTCAACATACCGATCTGATAGACGAAGAATGAGAATAATTACCGGCCGCGAAATTTGCAAGGGTGAATTCGATTAATTATTTATTTTTTATACCATATTATTTTGCTTTCTTATTGTGGCGTGATTAATAGATTAATTATTTGTTATACAATATTATTTTGCTATGTAATTATGACTTCATGATTGGATTAATTATTTTTATATAATAGATAAATAAAACTAGTAATACATATTTTCGAATTTTCTTATTTACCTGCACATGCAAAGTCTTATGAGAGATTATAAAATAATAAAAAAAATGAATTAAAAAAAAAGCATGGGAACGCGAACCGTGAACTTTCAGAGTGCCAATCCGTCGTCTTACCGTATTAGCCATGGCCGCTCTTATCGATTCGCCCGATTCGCGACATCCACGCTCTGCCTTCTCCATGTAAATCCGAAAATGTACGTGACTTCGTATTGTAAATGTCCTATTCATTTCTTAATTTTCTCTAGTTTATCGTAATATTCAGTGCACAAAAAATTGTATACTCCTGAACCAAGTATGGTAAAAATTAAGAGTCAGTTTGTAATTTTCTTACTCTGTCTACATTTTATATATTCAAAACGCTTGTTGTATTCTTCAACTAAGAATATCTTTTTTTCTATTAGACGTCTTGAACAATTGTAGATAGTGTATTAATATACAATTCGTACGTATTGCGATATGTAAAACCATATGAAATGTAGGTCCGGTATTGAATTTTACAACACTGAAGCCTAAATATACATTTATATACTAAGTTTTGAAATTTCATTTGCCATAGTATTGTAAACGTATTTTAAATTTCATATTTCTTTAAACAGCGTTTTATAATATTCAATGTACAAGGTATTGCACTTTTCAACGGAATGAAGTTAAAAATAATAGTCATATTGCGATTTTAATACTTTTTGTGTAAATAATGAAATCATATACGTTTGTTGCAGTAATCAAACAAATATTTGTATTATTATGATGCGCGTTGAAAAACTCATACGCAGCATACTAATATTCAATGTCCCATATATTAAAATGTATACGATCTATGAAAATTCATTAACATTACTGAAGTTTCCATTACTGAAGTGCGAATTTGCGTTTCGTATTCCGAGTTTAGAAATTTTCAATCATAAAAGTATAGTAAATTTAATGACTTTTTTTACAGTGTATGCAACTCGGATGCGTGTTAGAAGATTTCGGCAGCTTTGTAAGGGGAAAAGAGAGAAAAGAATTATATATATATATATATATATATATATATATATATATATATATATATATATATATATATATATATAAGGTTAAGTTTAAAAAATCTATAGCATGTTATTCGATAAACCTCTTTAGTTGTCACAACGATATTAACGAATTGACATACTTTATGTGATACAACAAATAATTATAGGAATTCATTTGGTCTCTTATGCCATATCTGGGACCAAGATGTTACAAGCACTCGATAGCATAGGGGCAGCGTGCGTAGCTTTGGGTAGGTAGGTACGAGGTTCAATTCCAATATAGGCGAAATATTTTATTCGAACAAAAACATTTCAGCAGGGAAATGATGAATTATGATACAAAATCATTGTGGTGGCACTCTAAATGAAGTGGTTCATTCCATTTTGGATTTTTGAAATATTGTATGCATTCCTTTCTGATCAGGCAACCTAATAGGGGCCTGATCGGGCAACCAGGTCAGGCCCATAAGTGATACAACGGTTCATTTCCTAGTAGGGCCCGTTCAGGCTGCCTTATTAGTGCCCTACCAGGACAGTCAGGCAACCTGAACGGGCCCTGATTTGGGCCGCATCAAAATTTCTACGCGGGTTATTCTATATATTGGCCGAATCGATTCCCCTATGTTTCATCCCGGTGACGGCTTTTGTTGATTAACAAAAATAAATAGTTATCCGCGTATCGGGTCGTGCTGCCCGCATCATTTAATTCGCAAAAGGTTGTCTGCTGCCAACCTGCATGAAAGCAGCTACTTTTGCTATTTAGCGCTTATTCTTGATTAAAAAACGAGCCGATCGACCTATGATTTATCCTGGTGACGACTTTTTTGATTAATCACAAAATCGTTATTCGCGAATCGCGCCTCCTCCCTCGCACGAAAAATCTCAAAAAGGCCGTCTCCTGCCAACACGCATGGCAGTAGCGACTTTTTCTATTTACGTTCTTACTCTAAATAATTGGCCGAATCGATTCCCCTATGTTTCATACCGATAACGGCTTTTGTTTATTAACAAAAATAAATTGTAATTCGCAAATCGCGCCTCCTTACTCGCACGAAAAATCTCAGAAAAGGCAGTCTGCTGCCAACCTGCATGACAGCAGCTACTTTTTCGATTTAGCTGCTTATTCTTTTTTTTTTACACTTCCATCTGTACAGGGATCTTCCCCCTTGATACATAACCCCATATTCCAGTTTTTCCATATATCCCCACCTTGCGGCCGCAGCCGACTTCCCCCTCTGCATCCCCCCTCCCATCGCATTCGCCATGCATTTCTGCTTGGGTATAGGGAAACTGCGAAAAACCTATACCAATACAGCCGGTCCCGAGTTCGCTTCACAGTCTCGGAGCTAGTCGCGTTTCGTCGAGAAATAAATCACAGGCTACAGTGACACTCGCACGACACACACACGTACCGGTCCGTGTGCGCGACACGCGTGTAGAACTGGAGCTACGTCACGCCTGGTTTTTATTTCTCTCCGAAACTACAAGACGGTGATTCGAACTCGCGACCTCCCGATGTGTTGATTCCAGAGGCAAGCATGCTAACCACTAGACCAACACATCGGTTCTGCTTATTCTTTATAATAAAACGAATCGATTGACCTATAGATTATCTTGGTGATGACTTTTCAAAATCAATTAAAAAATTGTTATTCGCGAATCGCGCCGCCTTACTCGCACGACAATTCTCAAAAAAGGTCGTCTACTGCCAACATGCATGACCGTAGCGACTTTTGCTATTTATGTGCTCATTCTATATAATTAGCCGAATCCATCTCCCCATGTTTCATTTCGGTGACGGCTATTTTTAATTAACAAAAAAAAGTTATCCACTATTCGGGTCTCCGTACTCGAACGAATTTTTTGTTTGACGGCGTCTGCCATCAACACGCATGACAATAGCGACTTGACGATTTACATGCTTACTCTATATGAATACACGAAACGATCGACTCATGATTCATCCCGGTGACGGCTTTTGTTAAGCAACAAAAAAAACATCATTTCCAGTCAGATAGATTCGGCTCATCCACGAGCAGGTAAGTGGTGGGGGTAGGCCCTATGCTGCCTTGCTGCGCTACGACCCGAGCGCGTACAGTTACGCTTAAGGCGTTACCCCCACTTGTAGCGCAAAAAAGGCCTTTTTCATGAATTTTTTTAAAGAAAACTACAAAACTTTTTTAATCGATCAATATACCATCTTAAAGAACACATCTTGAAGAACTTCCAGTAATTTTTTTATTGAAAAATATTACATTGTTTAGTGGCAAATGGCCGTCAATGAAATAATGTTTTTATATACACGGTTTGCGGTGACCAACATTGCGGCGAAGTGGATCATCTGAAAAAAAAAAATGCGGATGGATTTAGTCAAATATAAGTATAAACTAGTCTTTAATCGAAGGATTTTAAAAAATATTCAATTTCCACAAAATGGCGGACAGTCAAAGTTAATGGTTCGATTTTAACGAAGAAAAACGGCCGTTTTTTGGCTATAAAACGGCCATTTTTTTTCGAAAAAAATCGAACGATTACAGACTACATTTTTATGAATTAAATAAGCCTGCAAAATTTCAAGAAGATCGGTTCATTAGTGTTCGAGTAATCTTGGTCACCGACTTCAGAAATGCCATTTTGAGAAAAACGCGTTTAAAGTTTCAATTTCACAACAGATTCTTCTCTTTCAACGCTCATATCTCAGTCAATTTTGTTCGGATCGACTTGAAATTTTCAGGACATATTCTCAGATACTTATACTTCAAAAAAATGCAATAAAAAAAATCGATTTTTTCAAAAACGCAAGTGGGGGTAACCCCTTAAAATGTACTGGGTACGGGCGGCGCGCGTCTGCTGGGTCTGTCTGCCAGCTACAGCGTCATGAAAATTTTCTTAGCCATATATGGTGGTTTCTCTCTCTCTCTCTCTCGCGACTTTAACAACTTTAGTCAACAGGAATTTCTGGCAGACCTGGCCGCTATAGACTGGTCACCATTCTACAGCGCTTTGTCCATTGATTTTAAAGTATCTTTTCTCAACACGATACTTACCGACTGCCTAGATGACCACGCCCCATTACGACGCATCGTGCCTCGGCGAAACCCTGCACCTTGGATGACGGCCGATATTAAAAGTCTAATGCGCGAAAGAGACAAACTGTTGAAACAATTCGTCCGTAGTCGAAGTGGCCAGTGTAATGAAATCTGCAGCGATGGAAATCGAGGTGACCAACGTATCCTCGCTAAATTCAAAGAGCGCAGGAACGCTGTCCAGATGATAATAAAAAAAAGCTAAGGCTAAGTTCTACAGTGAGGCATTTGCGCGTGCAAATAATGCAGGCTTGGCATGGAAGAGATTGCGGCAGCTTGGGATTCTTCGCCCTAAAGTATATGATCCGCTGAACGTACCTATATGTGTCACCTACGACGTGTCACAACGGAAGCAAACGGAGTCGATGGGGTATCGCTCAGGCTAATAAGACTGGCCCTTCCCGTCATTCTGCCCATGGTGCTACACATCTTCAATTTCTCCCTCATACACGGAGTGTTCCCATGCATCTGGAAGAAATCGCTCATTAGGCCGATACCAAAAACTAAAGCACCGTCTTCTCCCTCTGACTACAGGCCCATATCGCTTCTCTGCCCTCTCTCAAAACTGCTTGAGCGCATAGTTGCCGATCAAGCCACCGCCTTTCTCGAAACAAGCAATCTTCTGGATCCATTCCAATCGGCCTACCGGAAAGGATTTAGCACCCACACTGCCCTTTTGCGTATATGCGATTATTTTCGGCAGGGTGTTGATAATGGAATGGTTACGGTCATGACACTTTTCGACTTTTCGAAAGCGTTTGATAACGTCAGCCATCGCAAACTTCTTTTGAAACTAAAAAATCTTCATTTCTCAGTCTCTGTGCTTCAATGGATGAAATCGTACCTCTCTGGCAGATTTCAGGCAGTCCTAGACAGGGATGGTGCGCGATCTAACTGGCTCGAGTGCAAATCTGGCGTTCCTCAGGGATCGGTACTTGGCCCATTATTGTTTACCCTCTATGTGTCGGACCTTAGATACGCTCTAGCCACATGTGACCATAACCTGTATGCGGATGATCTACAGATTTTTCTTAGGTGCCCAGCCTCTGACCTCGACCAAGGAATTGCTAAAGTAAATGCGGACATTGTATTAATAAGAATTTGGGCTTCGATTAATGGGCTATCGCTAAATGCCGATAAAACGCAGGCTATAATCATAGGTAGCAGACGCACAATACGTACTCTGAATTGGGCTACGGTTCCTGACTTAAAAAATGGTAATGCCACCGTTGAATATTGTAGCTCTGTTAAACTTTTAGGAGTGTGGCTAGATGACGTCCTCTGCTGGAAGACACATGTAACGAACGTAGCCAAAATGGCCAACTCGCGGTTGTACCAGCTTAAGGCTTGCCGAAGTTTCTTACCACGTCAGTTACGCGCGAGACTTGTCTCGGTCCTTATCCTGCCAGTTATTCATTATTGCTGTGCCGTGGCGTTCGGAATGGCAGAAGAACACAATGTAATTCTGAAGGTTGTTCTAAACTCCTGTGTGCGTTTCATCTACAACTTACCGTGGTTTGAGCACACTACCCCTTTTTGGGTAAAACTAGCGTGGCTGCGACTTGAAGCGCGACGAAAATACTTTATGCTACGAATCGCTCACGAAGTACTTTGCACGGGTAGGCCTGCGTACTTGCGATCATTGCTGACAATAAACAGAACCAGAGAAGGCATTGCACTCCGGGCTCGGCCAGACCCCTTGTCAATCCCGCACTTCCGTACGGAATTTCAGAGACACGCTTTCTCGGTTGCCGCTGCCTATCTTTGCAACGCTCTGCCTCCTAACAGCTTGCGCCTTCCCGGTGAGGTCTTCGCCAAATTAATAGTGAATCTGTTATTATCAGACACCATCTAGGTAATTGTGCTCTCCATCGTCGAGGTGTATGTGAGGGAGAGTACTTGTGAGTGCACTTCGTTTAAAGTAGAGAGTCCGAAATTATTTTGTATTTTATATTTTGTATTATTTTATATTATATTATTTTTTATTTTGTATTTTGTATTTCATGCCAGAGGACAATTAGTCCTAGTGCATTGATAAATCAATCAATCAATGAATCTCTCTCTCTCTCTCTCTCTCTCTCTCTCTCTCACACACACACACACACACACACACACACACACACACACACACACACACACGCACATATTTTTTTCATACAGACTTAATAGTGTAGAAATGAAAACACTCCGCCTGCATCGATGATAATTTGTATGCGTAATTATAAGATTCATGGGTTTTCAACGAACACCCGCTGCTCCACGATGCCCATATCCCCCACAAAAAAATAGTTTCTGGCCGGTGGCTTACCCATTCCCCCCCCCCCCCCCCATTCATACTTCCGCACTTGGATTCCCCGCGCTCGCTTCATTTATCGTGAAATATTTTTCTTTCAGAATAATGTCAGGCTGGAAACGGCATCGAGCTTTGGAATGCAGGCTAATGGTAACAAGCGCGGCTTGTTTCGTCCTGTCATCCGTCGCTCCTACGCTCGGCACAGCGATTCTCGCAACAAATTCGAGTTCTTGCAATGGGATAGACTGCGTAGCAGTAGTGGCAGTGTCGGCAGGTTCGTACCAATAAATTGGCACAAATTAAAAATACACGTTCATTTGTTAACGCGAGGTGTCCCACCCCTGCCGCAGGGAGCGATGGAGAAGGACGGGATGTACACAGCGTTTCTGAAGACGGTGGCAATGAAGATACTTGTTTCACCGCAGGATGTAACCATACGGGTACGTAAAAAACTCCTCTTGCCACGTAACCGATTGGCAAATTTCGAAAGAATTTGCAATATTTATCGTTCCTACTCGACAAGTGACGAAACAAAGGATGTCTACACAAGTCTATTTTGATGCCTAGCGGCCATAATCTTGGAGAACATGGATCGTAACGTGGATCCATGCGAGAGTTTTTATCGGTTCGCGTGCGGTGGTTACCTGAATCGGACTAAGATACCTGAGGACGAAAGTTTCGTGAATAGTTATGTCAGCACTCAAAGGAAAGTGAGCGATCAATTGAAAAAAATCGTCGAGGCCAAGATCGAACCCAACGAGCCCGAAGCTTTCAGACTAGTCGCGACATATTACAAGTCTTGCATGAACGAGAGTAAGTCACGCGGTTTTCGAGATTGGAAACGAATTTTTGAAAAATGTCTTTGTGCCCATACGGAAACAACTCAGAGACAATAGTCCTTTTCCTGAAATCTATATAATACGAGACTTTTGTTTAAATGTTCGATAAGAAGAGAACAAATAAATACTGGGCGAAAGAATGGAAAATATGTGCGTGTGCATAGGGGCGATCGAGGCGAGAGGGGCACAACCTCTCCTGGAGAGTATGCGAAGGATCGGTGGATGGCCCGTTCTCGAGGGTAATTCGTGGAGCGCGACCAAGTTTGACTGGAAAAAATCAACCTACGAATTGCGCAAGGCTGGCCACTCTTTCAATCATTTTATCGAATTGGAAGTGAACGTGGATCTAAAAAACACGACGAGACACGCCATCTATGTACGTATGGTCGATCGAGTTGTAGCAAGTATAAGGATGCCCCGCGACCCACACAGGGTAATCTAGCCAATGGAATACTTTAATAGCTGGGCCAAGGCCATTTGGGACTGGAACCTGAATATCTGATCGAGGGTCTGGACAATAAAATTGTCTCCGCGTATTACAAATACATGGTAGACGTTGCTACGAGCCTGGGCGCTGATAAACCTCGCGCCGAGCGTCAACTTCGAGAGTCATTGGATTTCGAAATGAAACTGGCCAATGTATGTACACCTATTTGTCTTTGAAACTTGTACGAACAGCTCAAAACAAGAAGAAAAAGAAAAGAAAGGGGCTATCTGAGAACAAGTTTTTTTTTTCGCTATTTGCCAGATTTCAATTTCCACGAAGAATAGTGAGCTTGCAACAGTGTACAACCCAATGACACTCGAGGATTTGGCCAAAAAATATTCAAGCGTACCATGGGAAGAATACGTCGGGCAAGTGTTGCCATCGTCGATACTTCCCTTGGAGAAAAATGAATACATGATTGTTATGGCACCGGACTATATCGCAGAGTTGGAGAAGTTAATGGCAAATACTTCAAGCAGAGTTCATGCGAATTACGTTGGATGGATAATGGCGAAGAATTCTATGAGCTATCTGAACGATGAAATGCGGAAAAAAGTTGTCGCGTATGAGCAAGCCACTACTGGAGTTAGCGAGGGCTTGTCAAGATGGAAGCAATGCGTTCAGGGTCTTTCCGACCTCTCGTTCGCCCTCGATGCCATGTACGTGAGAAAAAATTCGAACAAAGTTGTGAAAAGGAAAGCTGCCGAAATGGTAGAGGATATCAGGCAAGCCTTCCGTCAATTATTGCTAACGGTACGTCCACGTTAACGCTTTGTACACCATCAGAAAAATTCTTTTCACTAGATGCGTCTATTTGTTTTTTTAAACTTGAATGAACTAGATTTTTTCCTGAAATCAATTTTTTCCTATTGCATTCCATTATTGAAATTATTTATTTTAAATATGGTTATTTATTCAAATCAAGATCTATTGTATTCTATTTTCTATTTTATTAAATTGATAGTCTGTCTTTGTTGCAACAAATACTTACTTATTCGAATCAAGCTATTGACCTACGTTTGCTCATGACATTTTTTATTTAATCATATAAATGTATTTATTCGTTTTCATACTGTTACCACACGCATTATACATGTATACATGCTATACAAAAATTTTAAATTATAATTCTTTTAATTCACATCCACTGTTCATACACTGAGTGGAAAATTCTATTGATATAATTTAGATGCGTCTGTCTTAATGTTTTTTATGTTTCAATTAACTAGATTTTTTGTGAAATCAAATTATTCCTATTGCATTCCATTATTCGAATTGTTTATTTTAAATATATTCATTTATTCAAATCAAGGCCCATTTAATATCGTCTAATAACTGAATGCTTTAAAAAAAATCTATTCCTAATAAATCTGTGATTCGATTTCCTCTGTTCAAAAAAACAATTGAACCGAATCCACTAAATGTATCTATTTAATTTTTTAACATTTCAGCTAAATAGAATTTGCGTACCGTCAAACATTTTTCTTTTTGACTGAATGAATGGTCTGTCTATATTACAACACACACATCAAGGCCTAAACATAATCACAAGCAGATAAAACACTTTTAAAAAACTGAAGACTAAAAACTAAAAAAAACTTTATACTAGACAACGCCGTATGCTGTTACCAGTCCCACCCTTCTTCTCATCTGTTTTTATTCCTCCTCCCCTCGGTCCCCTCTGCTTCTCGCCCTTTTCAATCTTGCGAACGTCCTCAGGTATTCGCAAATCACCATCATCGGCTCCCATCTTAGCGTGCCTTTGGTCTCCCTATGTATACCGGGTGTCCTAGGTTAACTGCCCGATCTCTGGGTTCTGAGTACGTGCCATCATTCTGAACAAAAAAAGTCCTTTGCTATTTTGGCGCCTGACGAACCGTTACCAAATTACAGTCCCAAGAGAACTATTGCTGAGGTCATATGGATCGTATTTTTGAATTTTTTACAAATTTTGGTAGTATAAAAAAAAAACATGTTTTTAATATCGCCCTGTGTTCATTTTCTTATTCCGAATTGAAAAGTCCTTAGCCATCGTGATGTCCAACGAACCGTTGCTTCGCCATAGCTGTGACGGGCTTGGTCTCAGCGCGAGGCGATTGCACTTTAATTCGGCAACGGTTCGTCAGACGCTAAAATGACAGAACGTTTTGGTTCAGAATGATGGCATCTATTCAGAACTCATAGATCGGGCGGTTAACCTGGGACACCCTGTCTATATACATGTATATGTCCCTCTTCTTTCTGTCACCAGAAATAACTCGGTAATTATTAATATAAAAAAAATGTTGCAGACAACAGTTGTACGGTGTGAAGGGGGCCATCAAATGCGACCATTTTTTTTATTTCAGTGGAGGCGCTAACGCATAGTGAAAGGCACCTCCACTTTTTTAATGGAATGGTACATTTTTTTTCAACCATCTTGTAGAGCACCTCAAGCCGCATAAAAAAATTAAGGGGTCAAAGTCGTTCAAGGTCATTCTAAGTCAGTATCGATTCAGTGAATATTATAAGACTAGGGGGATTGAGTTCACAGATCGAAAAATGACCCAAAACAAATCGATAGGGAAAAATCACATTACATTGGTAAAATGTCATTAGATGTTCTCGATTTGTCGCCGCGTTTTCGCGTAACGTCGATTCAAAGTTAAAAGTCGTCTGCTAAAAGCCCATCTTACTGCATAAAGTGGCGCGGCGTGTTCGTCAGTCCGTCAGTGGCGTCGATTTTTTAATTTTTTATCACTTGGCGTCAAAACGCTGCCGCGTCTCTTCATAACTTTCAAAATTCGATATTTCGAAAACTATTGCTACTCGCCAAAAATCTTTTTAGAGGCTCTCTTAGAATATTAGAAGGAAGGTCTGTGGAAAATTTCAGCTCGGTCAGAGGGGGGAGCTTTTCGGAACCTTACCCAAATCGATTCAGAAGGTCAGGGAATGACGAATTGTGATACAAAATCATTGTGGTAGAACTCTAAATTAAGTATCTCATTTTATTTTGGATTTATTAAATGTTCTATGCATATAGCACACTTGGATTCGCAGTATATATTTCAAGCAAATAAAGACTTATTCGAATCGAATCTTTATTTGTTTAATCCGAATATATTTAATATTTCAGAAGAATAGCTGGAACAAATAAAAACATTGACTTGAAACAAATACGATCGTAGGAGGGCGTGAGAATAGGAAAAGAAACCTGAATTCAAATAGATCCTATTTAGATAATATATTTTTTGCCGGTGTACGTTGATTGCGATCGGATCGTGCGAGACTACCACGGACGTTGTGTCAACTCCTCCTCTTAAACCCGTAACACGACACAAACAAACCCACACATATTTTTTTGTTAGTGCAAATAATGCGCGCCAATAGCGTATTTATTTACGAAAAATATGAAATAATCCGAGGCCAGTAATCACGCGCTACCGCCGGTATTGTAATTGTTTCTTTTTTTTGTTCAAATTTCAACCAATGGATTGCAATACGATGCAACACGACAGGCTAACTGGATGGATGAGAAGACAAGATCGAGGGCGGTGAAAAAATTTGAACGATTGTCCAGTCATGTCGCCTATTCCGATCAACTTTTCGACAACCAGAAGCTCGACGAGTTTTACAAAGGGCTCAAAATGTCTGAGGATAAGTATTACGAAAACTGTTTAAAAGTCTCACTGTTAAATTTGGAATATTCGTTGGGTAAGTTGCGAAAATCCGCGAAGAAGGACGAGAGTGAGTTCAGTGCGAGTGCGATTCTAGTAAACGCGTTCTACAACGGCATGGAAAACAGTGTAGGCGAGTTTTTTTTATTGATCTTTTAACGAAAATATGCGGATTAAGGTGTGTCGAAATAATGCGGTAAGTTTTGTCGGTTTTGTGACAGAATTGGAGGCTGCTATATTGCAAGATGTTTTCTTCGACAACGATCGACCGGGGTACATGAATTACGGTGCCATCGGGACGATAATCGGTCACGAAATGACACACGGTTTCGACAATGACGGCAGGCAGTTGGACGAGAACGGCCAACTCGCGGATTGGTGGGAACCGAGCACTGAAAAAGAATACCTCAATCGTGTACAGTGTATAATTGATCAATACAGCAATTACACGGTCGAAGAGGTCGGCCTTCGCGTAAGTGCTGTTTTTTCGTATGGATAGAGGCGTTGTTTTATTTTTTTGTTCTTCTTACTCTTTTATATCCATTTCCGTGAGATTACTCAGCTACGATGCACGACACGGCCCGGTTTGTGATTGACAACGTTTCGCTCTGTTTGCAGTTTAACGGTGATGACACACGGAGCGAAAATATCGCCGATAATGGCGGTTTTAAAGTAGCGTATCTCGCGTATGAAAAGTCGGTCGCACGGAACGGAAAGGAAGCTAGATTGCCGGGAATTGATATGACGCCTAATCAACTATTTTGGATGAGTGGGGCAAACATGTGGTGCGAAAAATACAAAGCGGAAGCATTGAAGAATTTGATCAATACAGGCCAACACAGCCACGGTGAGTTCCGGATCCTCGGATCGCTCTCGAATAGGCCGGAATTCGCCAAAGATTTCGCCTGTCGGCTCGGCTCCAAAATGAATCCTGAGGAAAAGTGTACCGTTTGGTAAATGGCGTGCGGAATGAGCTGGTCCCGCCTCCTCCACATTTCTTGCGTTAATCTTTATAAATTTCCACCCAAAAGGCAATATTTTGAAAAAATAAATGTTACGTTTCGCTGCAACACGTGCCTTACGACCTCCAAAATAATACTAAAATCTTGTCCCGATTTTCCTTCCCTCCCTCTCTGTAGGCAGCCCACTGGATCGCCGAATCCCAAGAGAAGCTGCCCAAAGTCCAAGCGTAAAAATAAGTGCCGCCTCGAGATGGCCGCCGCCGCTACTCGCTCGCCACCGATATGAATTATTTTTCGTCATTGCGGCATGATGGAGATGCCGGTAATATCTTTGAATTATTGGCTTCTTTTGTTGTTCCACGAGCCCGCGGCAACGCGCCATCGTCTTCTTTTTTATCTTGTTAGCAAATTTCGTTCAGCCTTGCTTTACCGATATTGTATAATAGGACACGTGTTTGACGTTAAGGCAGAACACCACTGTGACCCCCTGTTTTTTTGCCTTTTTTCAAGAATTTTTTTTTGTGGGAAAAAAAGAGATATTCGATTTTTTTTTGTTTTGTTCGTTGTTTATTGAAGATACATAAAAAAAAAATTTCAAATTTTTCACGCCCCATGGTGACGCTGGGGAAGCTCCCGCGTCAGGTACTGTTGCCTCTGCAGTGGTTCGCGGCACGCAGCAGAACTGTCTTCAAAGTCGATCTGAAAAAAAAATACCGAGTGTTTTCGTTAATAATATGATATTTTGAAGAGAAGTACACAGGGATTTGAAAAAATATTGATTTTTAAAAAATAGGCACGCTTTTGAAATTAAGAAACGATTTTCGAGCAAAATTTCTCGTCGAAAATAGGCTATAACTTTTTTTATTATTGAGATATCGAAAAAATCCTATGTACTTCTTTAGATAATGTAGTTTTATTGATGCAGTCCAAATTTGAAGTCGATCGGATAAAAATAGCTCGAGTTCTGCTGCGTGCCGCACTCAAAAAAGTGGTTTTGAGAAAAACGCGTTCAAAGTTTTAGGTTTGTTAATTTATGGGATAAATTGGAAAAAAAAATTTTTACCTTTAATCAGCGATGCCGGCACCATATAGCTGGCCTTCAAGAAGCAAATCATTATCCCTAGCATCTTTTCTCGAACTTGTAGAGGCTCTTCTTGCCTCTTTTATAGCGTCTGCGAGCGAGCGCTCCGCCAGCTCGATCCGCGCTGCGTCGGTTTCAACGCAAAAATTGAAACAATTTGGGCCGATAGTTATCCCCAACGTCTCCAAAACTTTCATGAGGCTTCTCAGGCCATCATTGAATAATAATACCGCGATATCAGCTGCAATATCGACGATTTTTTTGCTCCCGGACTGACACTTGGGGGCTATTGCCCAAACTGATTTGTTGTAGCTTTCGTTGTTGTTTTGCGTGAAGCCGCCCAAACAACGCTCCAGCAAATCGTCTCTGCTCAAATTTTCGAAGACTGGCGTAATTGCCTCCAATACTTTCTCAGGAAGAGGCGGCTTATGGCGATATTCAGAAATATTACCGCTTGCGACCGCTCGCTGTCACGAACACCACGACTCGGCTCCCTCTGGGCAATCGTCATGTTGTGGCTCACTATCTGTGGATATTTTATGTTTGATAGTTGCCCAAATTGCCTTCCTCATTTTTTCAACATCATCGCCGTTCCTCCGAATAGCCAAGCCGTAATATGTGCTCAACTCGTCAATCAATTTTCCGGTGAGCTTTCCGCTGCCAGACAATCCTTTTTGTTTTTTCACGATTTCGCGGAGGCGCGTCCCCATACGTTTTTGGACATGATCGATGCACTCTTTTTTTTATCTCGAAACCGTCGTATGGATCGCTATTCGATATGCCCAAAAACGTTTTAGAATCGCCGTCACCAATATAATATTTATATTTTATGCCATAGAGCTCTTCAGACCGTTGAAACATTTCGACAGCTGAGTCGACTTCCATTTTTCCGGAGGAGCCGCTATGGTTCGCCTGGCACTCATCGTCGTGGGTACTTTTCCATTCCCAGTACTCCGCGGTGCTTTCTTTTTTTCCCCAATGCTCGCAAGCTTTGCAATATTTCGATTTCACCATAACGTCGATCACTTTTTTAGTGTACCAGCCGATTAGCGATGTTATGCCGAAAAGCGAGCTGAAACCACGCTTACGCCATGATCCGTCGCCTGAAACAATAATTCCGTCCTCCACCCCATTTTCCAACGAAATTGTCTCCTCCTCAAGTGCAGCCTTTTGTTTGCTCACTGTGCTCACAGCTTTAGTGGCAATCGAAATCGAATTTAAGATTCGATCGTAGAGACTGAAATATGGGGCGCGGTAGGTCCATAAATGCACAAAACTTCATCAGGCCATTCAAACCGACGCCAAGAAGACGCATACTGAATACGATCCGACGATTTATTTCGTATGAATTGTCAATCATAGGACACGAATTGATTTGCACTTTTTCACAATGGCCGCAATCGACCTCGATTTTCAATCCGAGTCCGCGCAAACTTTTTTCAGTAAACTTTATATCGCGATCACACACTTTGCACTTCACTAACGTCGATATAATGTTCAATGCATTGACGAGGTGTACTATACGATAACCGAAATCGTTAGTAACACTGACCTCTGAATCGTCCGACGATTTTAACTTTTTCGCCGACGTGCTCACATACTCTGCAGAACTATTTTCGGAGCTATAACGGTTCGGAGGTTTTCGATTCGAAATTTTCGTTCGACTCCTCGTCACATAGCTCCGTTTTGTTCCCTTTTTCCCTGCATACACTTTCGGATTATCCATTTCGATGTGCAAAGAATAATTCTGAGCGTTCGATATTTATAAACGAAACGATTCGGAGCGCTTAGACACGAGTAGCGTCGCTTCTATTCGCAAACTGACGCTATGACGCTATCCCTATACCTGCCTTGAAAATTTTTCAATTATCGCCACCTATGGCTTTTTTCGAAACTATATTTATAACAATAGCCGGTTTTTGTGAAGGGAGACAAAAGAATACCTGGGAAAGACCCGCAGGACCTGGGAAAGGCCCGGTATACCTGTCGACCCTGAGGCGCGCAGCTGCGCGGGACCCCGAGCGTCAACGGAGCGCTGCACCGCTCCACAAAATATTCAATATCTCCGAAAATAATTATTTTTTCGCCCTGGGTCCAACGGGATCTTAATCTTAAATGTATTTTAGATTTTTCTAGATGGTTTTCAAAAAATCGATTTTTTGAAGCCGTCACAGTGGTGTTGTCCCTTAAGTCTACATGAGTGTAGCTACTGAACCACGTAGGGAATTTTCGATAAGTTAATTTAAACAATATTTATTAACAAATAACTGTCATAAAAAAAATTGAATATTTTGAGTCACATACTCGGCAATTACTCAAAAATCAATATTTCTAAAATCCCCTACGTGGTTCACTAGCTACACTCATCTAGATTTAATTTAAAAAAAAAATTATTTCGTCCAGATTAAAATTGGCACAAGTTATACTGCGTGCCGAAGAGCACCTTAAGTTCAACATGCCTCGGAAGAATTTGCTGCAGTGTCGTCATTTTGTAATATTTTCCCATAACATTTTTTGCAATATTCTTCAATATATGCTTAATAATTACTACAAGTATTATTTGTCTAAAACGCTTCGTGGCAGGCCGTTACAGTGGTGTTACCCCTTAAGGAAAATGACGTTTGCAAAAATTTCGGAAATTCATTACTTCTCAGAATTATGAGGGATCAAAAAATGTAATACATTTTTTTTTACGAAAATCTCATTTTTTCATCTATAACTTTTCTCCGAATATCTCCGCAGCCGTTCACTCAGGTAATAGGGAAAAGGGAAATTTCCGAAAAAAAAATAATAATACGTTTTTTTACGAAAATTTCATTTCTTTTTATCTTTAACTTTTCTCCGAATATCTCCGTAGTCTTAGGTCGTAGGAAAAAGAGAAATTTCCGGAGAAATAAATGAGAAATCATGAATTTTCAGTAAAAAAATGTTTTTGGAAATAGACCAGTACTTGAATGTGTTTTAAATCATTTTTCTCCGAAAATCTCAAATATGACTAAAACATGAGAAATTATGAAAAATTTGGAGAAAAATTTGCCCTAGGGGCCCCTGCGGACCGAAGCAGGGAACGCTACCAACGGGACCATCTCATCGCTTGTAGAATTTGTGCACTTTCTGGCACTTACGATTCGCGGCCGGATGGATGATTGGCTTCATTTTGGGGATATTGCTTTATCGCTTGATGAAAGTATGAGAATTAATATAATAATACGAATATAAATATATTTTCGCTTACTTTTATGAATTATAATTTATTTGGCATAAGGACGGATGTGAGTAAAGCGTAAACAATCTTTTAGAAGATAAATAAGTTGCAATTTAGATTTATTATTATATTTAAATTAACGTATAAACTAAAAAATAAGCGATCAGAGTGCGCGATACATTTTTTTGTATATATTAATAACGCAGAGAATCGAGAGCTTAATAAGTATTGAAATCATCTAAAAGCCTCGCGCGTGTCGTCGGGTGACGTCACGCGCGATTCGTGCTCAGATTGCTTTTTCCCTCGAAGCCTTCGCTTCGGCTTGGCTGCACTGAACGTGCTCAGCGTCCATGTATTGGTGTAGCTGCCGAAGGCGCAGTCGGGAAACTTCGAGCCCGCTCGGCTCTTGCCGAAGATGTCCGAGCGTCGCTCGCTCACGGACACGCGCTACTATGATTGTGTGATGGGCGCGTAAGAGACTAGAGAGGGGGTAACTTTTACGCGCGATCTGGATGCACTGGGATAGGTGCGTGAGGACCGGCTTAGCAGTGTTTGTGACATACATACAGTGGCGTATTACTGTCAGTAGTGTCAGTTACTATATATGTGAGTATTATATATATGTCAGTTACATACAGTTTACGCTGTCACGCATCGTTGAGTGATATTTCGGTATTAAAAGTATTTATAAAATCAAAACAGAAAAAGTCCATCCAATAAAGGTAAGAACTGAACCTTAATATTATGTTTATGCAATTAATCCATGAGTTAGCGAAAATATTGACAAATATTGACATCGGCATGTGCAACTACATGTTGATTCATTTTGCCAAATCGTTTGTATTTCTTTTATTGCATGCTATCGTCGCCGAATTTAATTATAATTGCCCTTAATTTTAATGCTGTTAGAGATTCCTTTGATACAGCAAAAATGTAATGCATGGTGCTTGGATAAAAAAACGTTTTTTAGGTTAAATATGCACATCCTTTAATATAAATCCCCTTCGCTCCCATTTCGTCATAATGTATTACCTATAATATTCAATTGGATTTATTTTTTGAATTCAGCTTCGCCATGGGTAAATATTGCGCTTACCCCGCATGTCCCTTCCATCACTAGAATAGGTAGTTTTCTAATATTTAAGTTGTTGCCCCGCCTGGGGTTTAGATTCGGTTTGATTTGTTGGTTGATTTGAGGTTTGATGTAAATTATATATTTTGTTATTTCTTTTTGTAGCGACGAAAAAAATATTTTTCTCGAAAATCCAGTATGCAATGTTCACATTATAGCTGTTTAAACGTACGTGTCACCGTATACAAATAAAACATTTACAGTATAGATCACCTCCAAGTAAAAAATTACTGATATATTATCATTTCATAATTTAAACAAAAGCATATCAATATTACTCTTCAGTATTATAAACTGCGCTAATAAGAAACAAATATACGACAAATTGGGGATCGACGATTCAAAATCACCGCGCGGACGGAGCCAGCAGTGGTAGCGCCGCCAGGCGGGTACAATCCGCGGATCATTCATCACCTTCACAGCCATTTCGCCAGCATTGCGTTCGGGCTCCTTTACTCTAGTCTCCATGTGCACAACACTCCGCTTTTCGGCAGAGATTAGTAGGGAGATGCACAACGCTCCCCTTTTCGACGTGCCTCGTAAATGGCGCTAAATCGCGGCGGCGAGTTCGGGAGCACGGTCTTACATACAGGCCTTGAAACTCTGGTGGTGGGGGTATGTCCTCGGATTGAAGCACCTGCCGTTTCGCCTAGTGACCACGAGTGTCGCTGCGATAGAGTGATGCAGGCTATGCGAGAGAGATGGAAATCGATTGTTGACTCATAGGAACCAAACCTAGCTGTACAATTGGCTGGTGTAGGCAAATTATGATATTCAATGTCAAAAATGCATGATGGACCTAAATACAATTAAAAGTAACTTAATCGTAAACCTGAAAAAACCAAAAGACTGAAGCTATCCAAGTAGGTACAATGAATATTAATGTTTTTTTATATAGGTGTCAATGTGAGCTCGTGTTGGTCGAGGGGTTCGGTGCAAGCTTCGTAATGCTGTTTTTACGGGTTCGATCCTTGTGCGCTCGGTTTTAAAAAAACATGTTTTAGCTTTTATTAAAAAAATAGGCTTTACGCGTTGTTTTAATTGACCGGAAAATAAGTGGCAACTATTCCAGACCGAAGTGGAATCCAGACCGAAATACTTGCAGGATGTATTTCTTGAAAATGAAGCAAATACTTAAGAAACAGTGCTTCTTTTGCAATCCTTTATTTCCTCTTCGAAAAATTTTAATGCATGTCCCAAGAAACATTTTCAATAATCTCTACTTTGCAGTTTCCGAAACGGTTTGCGTTGGTAAATTAAAAAAAAACCTCTTTTCTGACCTTTAAGCGAAGGACTCTCGAGTAGGATAAATGAAAATAATTCACTAACTTTGTTTTATGTTTTCCAGCCTGGAAAGTATTTATTGAAATGATCCCAATAATTTTTCATTTTTTTTCAGGTTCCCGGCTGCAATGCCTGTTTCGCCCATTCTCGATGAATATATTTCGGTTCGAAATTGTTTTCGCACACAACGTGTCTCGGCTCTAAGTTCCCAACTCCCGGTATCGCGGCCTCGCATTTTTTTAATTGCGCCAAGTCTCTCGGCACCCGAAACACTGAGCGTTTCGATTTTTCACTCCGAGAGCCTGTTTTACACGTTGGCACAATACACCACTTAGCCATTTTTCAATGTCACCGTTTTTACAAGTTTACAAGTAGAGCACGTCGCGTGTGGTCGCGTGAATCAGCGGTTATGTTTGGGTTTTGTTTACTTTAGAAATCTATTTCCGTCTCTCTCACACAGCCTGCATCACTCTATAGCAGCGATCCTCGTGGTCACGAGTTGAAACAGTCGGTGCTTCATTAAGAGGCCATCCCCCACCACTGAAATTTTGAGTGAGTTTCAAGACCTGTATGTAAGACCGTGGTCGTAATGACCGCTCAGGTCTGCGTCGCAGCAGCGTGAACACGAATGGGTAGCTCGGTCGGGGAAAAGTCTCCGCCCCTCGCAAATCGTGCTTACTCGACAGGCGAACGGAGCGAGGTTTTCCGTCCGATCGCGCTCGACATTGATGTGTGGCCGTACTGCGGATTGGAATATGCATTAAATGAATTTCAAAGAGAAAAACATGTATCGAGATCATTGTTTTCTCTCGGTTGCCTGTTTATGCCGAAAATGCGGGTTAAAAAAATTAACGAAACGACAGTGGATAGTTCAAAAAGAAATCTTGAGCCTTTGCCGCGGTCGTTGCGGCGTTTTTTTCAACACGAAACATTATGGATAAGCGTGTATCATAAATGTTTTTTGTATCCTCAATGAGCGGATATCCTCGAGAACGGATTTACGATGCTTGCGGTCCGGATTTGATCCCCGGTGAATCGATTTTTTATCATTTTTTTATCATTTTATATTTACAAAATTTCGACCTTACTCTCGCTTTAACTACTTTCGCCTGTCCACCCAGACAGAACACTAACGTATAATATACCTATATACGACGTCGCCATCGACGTCTGTAAGACGTATTTACAATTAGTACGTATACTATAGAGCTAAATGTCCGGCTAATAGCCGTATAATGTATGTATATTCTACGTTTATTAAACGGTATATTTTACGCATATACTAGGTGCGCAACTCAGTTTCCGGGTTTTTTTTACCAATAAAAGATCGAAAATTTCAAGACAAATACAAAAAATGGTTCGTTCGAAGTATTGTCCCTCGCTATTTACACATTTTTGCCATCTCTCTGGCAATACATAAATATCGCGACGATAAAAAGCCGCGTCTTTGGACTGCAACCATTCGTCCAACCAATTTTGTACTGCATCGTAATTGGCCAAGTGTAGAACACCCAAACCATGCGCCATCGACCGGAACAAGTGATAGTCCGAAGGGGCCAGGTCTGGCGAATACGGCGGGTGCGATAGCAGGTCTCATTTCAGTGTTTTATGGTGTCCTGGACGATGGAACTGCGATGGCACGGAGCGTGGTCGTGCTGCAATATCACACGGTCGTGTCTCGTGTCCCATTCTGGCCGTTTTTCGAGCAATGCGTGGTTCAAATTGATTAGTTGTTGTCGGTAGCGATGCCCATTGACAGTTTCACCCGGTTTCAGCAGTTCATAGTATATGATTCCTTTCTGGTCCTACCAAACGCAGAGCATTGTCTTTTTTCCGAAGCGATTGGGCCGTGCCGTCGATGTTGACGCTTTGCCAAGTGAAAGCCACGATTTTCTGCGTTTGGGATTCTAGAAATATACCCATTTTTCATCGCCAGTAACAATTCTATGCAGGGAACTCTTTCTCTTTTGCCGCAAAAGCAAAATTTCGGAAGTGGTTCTTCGATTTTCCATTTGTCTGTCAGTCAACTCATGCGGCACCCACTTTTCTTCCTTATGAATGTTTCCCATTGCGTTCAAACGTTTCAAAATACATTGCCGAGTCACATTTAATGCCTCGGCAAGTTGATCTTCTGTTTGAGTGTCGTCTTCATCCAATAACGCTTGCAGGTCGGCGTCCGCAAATTTTTGCGGTCTTCCCGAGCGCTCTTTGTCCCCAGTCTCAAAATCGCCACTTCGGAACCGCTTGAACCAATCTTCAGACGTTGTTCTTGATGGTATATGTTCGCCGTAGGCCTCCTCAAGTAACCGACGTGCTTCAACTACTGTTTTTTTTAGGTTGAAGCAGAAAAGCAATGCTTCCCGCAAATGCTGTTTAGTTGGCACAAATTTTGACATTTTCGAGGCTAAAAAAAAGGTCGTTGTGTTGCGATATTTGTTTATATTACGACGGGGTATTCTTAAGAACATGGCTCACATGTCCGGTCGGTAAAAATCCTAGTGCCAAGTTCTCTCTCAGGCGGACCACATTTCGGGCAAACGAAGAGAAAGGAGTTGTTCGTCGTTCAACAGAGTGGAAGATGTTTCTTTTCGTTTTTCCAAAAAATCAACCATTTAGGAGAACACTGGGAATCAGTTAATCAGCTATCTCTTTCGCACTCATGGCCGCTCGGTCGGTGTTACACATGGCCTTAACCGATGTCCAAGCTGAAATGACACCCAATTTCAGACCTGTATGCCGACTACATGTGTCGCTAGCGCCATCCACGTATGAAACCTGGGAACTTAGTTGCACACCTAGTAAGATGTCGAAAATACGTTAAATATATTGTTTAACCAGCGTAGAATATATGTACATTATACGGATATTAGCCGAACATTTAACTTTTTAGTATACGTACTAAATACGTCTCATAGACGTCGATGGCGACATCGTATTAACGCATATTACACATATCATAAACGCCTTATATACGAAAAATAAATTCATAAAAGATGTACACCGTACGTATGGTATCGTATTTTATCGTATGGTATACGTAAAAATAGGTATGGTATATGTATGGCATACGTATACCATAGATATGGTTGTATACATATATATGCTTATGAAGAGGTACATATGGCGACCGAGTTTACATATGGTACAACGAGTATACAAAGATTTACAATAGTCATTAAACGTGTACCAATCTATTGATATTCATATGTACACTCAATAAACGCGGATATCCTCAAGTTTAGAATTTGTTAGTACAACGGTTTAAACCGGAACCTCGGAAATTTATGTACGGTCACTTAATAGGTCCCGGTAAGATATGCGATAAATTACCCGGACCTGTTATGTAACAATACATAAAGCATCAGATCAGGTGGGTAGCATTATTATTATTATTGCACTAATTGGAAGCAATTGTTTTTATTATTATACAAAATAAAAAGGATACAAAATTTCGTATGTTAATACTACGCTCTTTCTTTATTCACGTACATACAAATAATAAAGAAAACATTGATAACAATAAAATATGATAAAGGAGGCTTTTCTACTTATACTTTCTTTTTTATTTGGATGTTCACCCAAGTTTTAATTGCAGGAATGTTTTGCCGTGAACGGTCCGGATTTCTTTCCTTCGGCTCTTGAATTTTTTTAAAACGAAGGCAGTATACCTTTTTCAATATTTTTGCCGAATTCTCTTGAAGCTATCGTTTTTTCGTTCTCATTCCATCGTACACGCTTTCGGGTTTCGTACGGTGAACCTTAAAGAAATTGGATTAAATACATTAATTTCCGTGGGGGTATTGAAATATTTTATAAAGGAGGCTTTTCTGCTTGTACTTTTTTAAATTTGGTTGTTCACCCAAGTTTTAATTGCAGCAATGTTTCGCTGTGAAAGTTCCGGATTTCTTTTCTTCGCCTCTTGAATTTTTTTAAATGAAGGCAGTTGTCCTACTTCAATATTTTCGCCGAATTCTGTCAAGGCTATCGTGTGACGTTTTTCTGGATTCCATCGCCAAAATTATATTCGACAATAATTAGAATTTTTTTATCGGTGACCGAGATTTTCACGGGATTATCTGAATGAAAGAAATAAATTTCCTCTTTATATTTATGATTTTCTCAAACACCTTTTTATACAATTTAGCTCTGCCTTTCAATTTCATCATTTGAACAATGAGAGAAATTACACAAAATAAGGGCAACAAATATTTGTATCAATTTCGCACCGATTTCACTATGGTACGTACCGGTTTTTGATTGACATACGGTATTTCCGATACCACCATCTTCTAGAAAATCGTGTTTCGCTGCCGTGTTGTCCGAGTCTTTTGACTTTACTTCATCAGTTCCAGAATTTGCATTTATTTCTGCGTTTGTCCGTGCTCTCTTAATGTTCTTTACTTCTGTAATTGGTCATAAATTTATATCACAGCTATATTTCATTTAGCATGTTTCATAAGAGGAAGGCGGAAATTTGACGACCTCCCGCTCAAACACATGACGGATTCACAACAAAAAAAAACACTTTGCAGCGTACATCGATATGTAATGGTAAATTCGGGGACCGAATGGATCTGATTTGTGGAGTATATCACTTGTGGACCCGGCAAAAACCTTTACGATGAATATTCTTAGTGCGTATATCCTCGTGTAATATTCCATACCAGTATCCGTGGCAGAATGTTTAAAATGGGGACCATAGTGGTTAAAATAAGTTTAAGTAAGATCCTGAATTTTATATTGACGGAGGGGTGCAGAAGAGCGTTTTGTAGGAAAAGAACTTCTAATCTGGATTTCAAAGGTTTTGCGGTACTATTAAATACAAACTAGAAGTTATTTTGGTACAAAGCGCTCAAATAATTTTTATAGCTCAAATGGGAATTTTACTATTTTTATAACATAGGTAAATTCTTTTCTATACCCCTCCGTCAATGCAAAATTCACTATCTTATTTTACCATTACTTGCGCTTTGCGGTTGTGCCATATGTTCGCAATCTACAGACTTCTATACGGTTCCCATCTTGACCGTACTGGTATGCACCTTTACTGCGGATATACTTCAGCATATTCTTTATTGTAAAGGTTTTTTCTGGGTCCACAAGTCATGTACTTATCCATTCGGTCCCTGAATTTACCATTACATGTCGATGTTCGCTACACAGTGTATTTTTTGTGATTTCGCCATTGTTCTGAAGGAAAGGTTATAAAATGTTCGTCTTCCTCTTATGGAAGATGCAAAACGAAATATAAATGTGATATAAATATATAAAAAATGTAGAAGCACAGAAAATAAAGAAAAGCACGGACGAAAGTAGAAAGAAGCCAAGGTGTAACATTATGACAGCGTTCATCGTGAGTTGAAATAATTCATTTTTTTAAAGTTAACTCTTCCAGTAAAACTACTTAATGGAGTTTATACTATACAAGACATTAAAATATACAGAATAAAGAACATGCTACAAAGGCAAAAGACTAAAAAAAGCAAGTGAAAAAAATGGATAGACATGAAAATCTTTTTAGCTATTGAACCCTTTGTCACTTTAGTTTTTATTCAAAAAGTAACAACTGTCTAATATATTGTTGTTAGGATTTAGATCTCATAGCCTGTCGTAGAAGCTCAATTCCAATGTTTGTTGCTTTTTGTTAGTCATTCTTGTATCGTGAGAAAGCGTGAAAAAAATCTTGTACAACTTTATCATTGCAGTTTTTGCAATAATGCCAAATTATTAAACGCTTCTGTGGCACTATTAAAAATTTGGCATTATTTTAAAATACGTAATAAAAAGTCGCACGCTAATGACAGCTAAATCCTAACAACAACGTATTGGATAGTTGAACCTTTTACGAGTAAAAACTAACTAGTTTTACTGGGAGTGCCAAATAAAAAAAATTAAATAATTTCAACGGACGCTCAACGCTGTCACAATGTTACACCTTGGCTTCTTTTTGCTTTCGTCCGTGTTCCTTTGATCTTCTTTGTTTCTATAATTTGTTATACACTTACATCATAGCTATATTTCGTTAAATAAATCGGGCTTCAGTGCATGCACTTTAGTTAAAGTTGCGCGATAAAACCTATCATAATTTCCAGCCTGTATTAAATGAAATATTCGGCTCTTCGTAGGCAATTCGACTTAGCGACGTTCCACTCTATCTAAAATACGCATTTTTTGTAGGTAACTTCGATTCTGTAGGATAATTGTTAATAATTGGCTTTATGTGTAGAATATCTGCCAATAACAACAGAAGAACAAATGTCAGGATATTATGACTAGTTACGATTCATGCAATATTTTTTTTTCGAGCATGAGCGCAGATACGAGGATGTTTTTTGCCGTTCTTGCAAACATTGTACCTCGTGTTTTATCGTTGGGTACTTTATTGACAAGAACATTTATTGTAAATCAAATAAGTCATTCAGCGAACTTTAATGAAATCGGATAACTTTTATAAATAGAATGAAATGCATTTATTACCTACGTAATATGACCCATTCAGAAAATTTCGAACTTACTCTCGCTTCAGCTATTCTCGCCTGCCCAGGCATTATTCATGATATTTAATTCATATATGTTTAATAAAAAAAAAAGACGTTGGCTACCGGGGATCGAACCCGCGGCGTCTACCCTCAGAGCCCGCACGCTGATATCTCAACCGCCAGGCTCTTGTGACTGCAAACCTGCCTTATGCATACACATTAACCAACCTTTAAAAAAAATTCGCTGCAGGACCAATTGCATATTGTTTTTATGACTCCAAAGTATCTATGAAGTCAAAAGAAAACGATTTTTCCAAATTCCTAGAGTGCTTTTATCCCTTAAAGAAAAGAAATTGATTGTTTGATCGTTGTAAATGTATATCCACCCTAAAAGAGTTTAAATTTAAAAGAATCTCGTACGTTTCAGCGAAAATCGGCAGAAAATTATGAAACAACTCGTCCACTTCTTTGATGTTCGCTGTTTTGGACCATCGCTCGTTTGCTTATCTACACATTCGAAGTTTGTATCCTCGATATATGGCTTTTTGCCATAAATGGTGTTACCAATATTAGATACTCACTTCGTTCTATTTCGGAGATATGAATGTTCTAGATTGTTTGAATCAGTATTATTATCACTCAAACTGCAGACAATCTGAATACACGTTCTCGAATAAATGAGCTCTCGAATAAATAATCCTTTGGTGTAATAGTTATTCGATTTCGTCATCGGTCGAAGGATAAAATTTCGAACAATTTACAGTTCGTTATTTTGAGTTTATAATTCTGTCATTTCGAAATCTTTGTCGATCTATATTTGGCCTTTCAAAGTTTTGATCTCCACCCCAATTTGAAATGTGTTGAAAAAAATGCCGAAACACACTTATGAAATGTGAAATGTGTTTTGTAAAAAGCCGTTTCGGCACTTTTCTTCAACAACTTTTTAAATTAATTTTCTTAGAGGCAAAGTAAAAACTCATTTACGTATTAGGAGACATATTTATTATTTCGTGATATTTTCCAATACCGTTTGCACCAGAATTTGAAACGGCCGCTCGTTTGGAGCAACTTCACCAACTTCACTAAGATGAAATAGTCTAACAATTGTTTAAAAATCAAATAATAATAATAATAATAAATATATAATAACAATTTAAAAAACACAAATAATAAGGCGAATGATTACAGTGCGGTGAACATGGATGTGGAGGAGGTAAGTTAACGCAGGCTTGTGTTTGAAACAAAAGTTAGTACTTCTTTTACCCTTTGTAGTTTACGGCTCCGTGTGATGGAATCATTCGTTATTTTACAACAGCCACTGTTTTTAAATTCCACAGTGTGGTGGTACATGCGTCATGTATGTATAACAACCATTTGCTTATATACAGTAGCTAAGATTCAACAGTTATCTGAATAGGTGCAATTTTAGCAGTGCTCATTTAAAGACGAATAAATAATTGTAAAAGTCGGAGTTTTCCCATATAATTTTTTGCAAAAATGTAAATTTCGCCTTAAAACAAAGTACTCGATGGTACCTTATTTTATCTCCTTAGAGTACGTATACGTGATCATTCTCGATCTTGACAAGCTGCGTATTCTCTTGCTTTCATATTAAGCTTGTTGGAGGATCGCTCATCACGTTAAAAGTGTGATCGAAATGTTGAAAGCTTCTCTCCAAGAGATGGCGTTCACACGAACCCTGCTCAGGTAATAACAGATAGGGAATCAATTACGGAAGTTATTTATGATCCGAAAAAATTGTATTGCTGCCTGTGGGCGATTGGTTATGTTAGGAGACTTCGTTAAAATCGAAATGTTTCGCGGCATCTAAAGCGTTTCGAATGTTAAGTGGTCGCGACTATAATACATACGAAAATAAATAAAATACGAATGCTCTTTTTCTGTTTGTTTTTGCGTCTTCCGAGTCCTTTTTGCTGGGCCTCCTTTTGCCTCCCTCATTCTCGATCTCTAATTACTCAGATAAAGGTAACCTGAAACCGGCTTGGACGTATTTTTACAATATTCACGCTTCCACTCAGCTCTTGAACGTGTCAGTTTCTCACTGACGATTTACACCAAGTGGTCAATCGTGCACGAGAAACCCGCAATTACCATCAGCATCTGATCATTCTGGTACTTGTACGTGTATATAGTATGGTGATTGACGAAATGGTCAAGAACATTACCATCAGCGTACACGGAAGTCGTTCAATGCGTAAACAGAATTCTCGCGAATTCCTTTAACATTGGACACCATTGGGCAACTAATAATCCCATTAATTAGTAAGATACGCCGACAATTTAATGTCAACAATTATTTCAACAGATACCATTCTATTTTCGATGCAAGAAGGAGGCCGTACTTTTGCGAGAGTTTCATTAATCGGCACATCGCGCGAAGCTGGATTATTGTTCCCGCCATTCAATAGGCGAAAAATATAAAATGTAAGATACACAAACTGCTTACCAGCGAATTGATAGTCATTTTTAACGTACAAATTGGTTCCTGTAAATATCAACGAGTTTCGAGCAGGTGAATAATATCAAGGTGTCAATTGGTTTGAAAAAACGAAGTTATAACATTTACTTAAAATGACACATAGCGCCGTAAATATTTCCTGGGCGATACATTTCCCAACAATGAAGCTGGTTTTGGTTTTCCATCCATTTAATCTGTAAATTAATGTACATCAAAAATACTCGTTCACTTGGGGACACTAGGTTCACTAATTAGGTTGCGCGCGTATTTTCTTCTATGCATAATCTTTTTGGTTTGAGCAATCTATTTGAAAGATTAAAAGGACGGGTTGAATGCCAAACCGCTATTTTGTCAAGCCATTTTATGCACATAGTACGAAATTTACAACTACACCCTATATCTTGGGAATCTCAATAATCATGTGTGTACTTCAATATTAGTGATAGCTAGTTCTCGTTATTCTTCAAGGTGGTAGATCCTCACAAATCAGAAATACAGTTCCTGTTTTGAAATTCCTACTTCCTCCAATTGTTCATCCAATTTTTCTTAAGAATGCATGAATTTTGAAGAAAAATAAATTCTGACAAGGCACGAGTAGACACGCTCCATAAGACTTTCCCGAAAACTCAAAACCTCTGGAAACAAAATAGGTAACAGTTTTTATTACCATCAGTCGATAATTGCGGTAACCAGTTTCCAATATATTCCCCTTGTTACTTCACATCGTGGCAAGGTCTAGGGCATATCTGTGCGGTCGGTATAGACCTTTCCTACGCGGCGTATCGTACCCAAGTACGGCGGAAAAAGGAGCATACAGTTATCGGTCATATGATAAACAACCATGCATTACCATTTCTAGGTGTAGAAGAGACATTCTGCAGTATATAAAAATTGCATAGGAGAAACCTTCTTACGTCTTAATGGAACGGGAAAATAGTCGTACTGCAGGAAATAACTTTGCAACATTGAAACATATCCGTTGTATTAACCGACTGCAGAGCATCGCGTTCCACTATATCGTGGGTGAATTTTATCACGGGTACCTTCCGCACCTCAGAGGTGACGTTAAAGTTCGCAAGGACGTCCAACATCCTTTTTTCTATTTTCTCTCTCGGAGTTCCTACATTTGTATGTTGAGCCGGAAAATTTCTTTGATTTTGTACTTCTCATGGCATCGTTTCCAGTCATCACCATCAGTAACTACTCATTACAAAAGAATTGCAAGAGAATAGTTAATAGAATTGGCACATACCAAAATACCAATTGACGAGGTTACAAATTATCCTCGTTATATCAGAATGATTTTTTTCCAACTGCAGAAGAAGTATTCAGATAGCCGGGAAAAAACCACTTGGAATGATTCGTTTTCGCGATTATACAACTTTCAAGTTGTATAGCCCCGAAAACGAATCATTCCAACGGGCATAGCAATTATTCTGAATCGCGAGGAAGAGCGAAATGGCAGAGGAAAACGAACCGCGAGCGCGGGGCGAGAAGAGCAATGCAGACAAAGAAGCTCCCGTCACTCCGCAATGATGGACGCCTCCATGAACGACCCTACGGAGCCCCGTACATCACTTTTATTACTACCGTCCTCATTTTCATATTTCATATTTACATTTCTAGAACGACCGTAAATCAGTGAATTTATGGGTAATTAGGCCTTTGTGCGTACCCTTGGGAAAAGTAAGACGGTATGTGTACTATCTTCGGATGGCAGTACCAGCCACAGACACCGACGTTATAGCGCTCCCAGCTTATCGAATGTTAGATCCCCGGCCGTTACAAGTGGGGTGCTTTCTTCGCACCCTTGCTTTGCATCCACTGCTTTCCCGGCCTGAAGGAGAGTGGACGGCGAAGGTCAGATTTGACCCTGCTTTCATCCCCTATTGCCTCGTCACGCTGTTGTTTCTTTGACTATCGGCCCCAAGATTTTCAAGATATAAGTGAAGATGAGCCCATATGAAATGCTCGAATCTGAAGGGCGCGGTCGCGTCTCAACGGCAAGTAATTTGTAGAAAAGTTAAAAATCCTCGCGAGAATGGCAGTCAAAGTTGCTCCAATGTTCTATGTAATTTGTAATCTGACCTAATAAAAAAATATAGTAGGCAAAAACGTGAAAATGAATCGATATTAAATTGTTAGACGTCGGGAAACACGGCGTTCGCTTGATGCTATCCAATTGAAAGGACTATTGAAGCCCCTTGCGACCACCCTCTTCCAAGTTGGTACAACAATGTTTAGATGTAATTAAGCAAGTGACGTCAAACGAAACGATAGTATCCAACAACAAATCATGACGAGCCCATTAAACGCCAAATGGTTCGAGGGGAAGTTGAAACTCTTGCCCTTGAAGTGTCACTTTAAGTTGACGCAACACCCAAATTAACTTAAGCAGCTGCCATTCAAAAAAAAAAAATTACGGCTTCAGCCGCACTTTTGTGAACATTCTGTAGCGGCTAAGCACACCTTCATTCCGTCAAGATGTGCAAATAAAAACGAAAATCTCTTCTTGTGCGGATCGCTGGGTGCGACAGATCAACCTGACAAAATCGAAAGTTGTTTTCCGCTGTAGTACTTCTGCGGCTATTTCGAGGGTGACAATCTTTTCTCGAATGGTAGGAGCGTAAAGGAAAAGAAGAATGGGAGCCCCAAGAGTTGCAGTTGGTCTCTGTCCACGGAAGTGCTATACAGGCCGATGAGGGCGTTACGACCTCGTAAAAGTTGGCGTTATAATATCAACCGGTGCGTGTTTTAATGACGCACGCAGGTGCGAACACAGAGTTACCCGCGCCATTTGGACTATCTTACTCTTTAGTACCTGTTAATGACTCTACAACAAAACCATCGTACTGAGCTCATACCTTCCTGCAGATAATATTATAGCGTGAAAATATTTAGGCGTGCATAGTTATTAGCGCGCGCGAAGAACCCATATATTACTTTCGGTTCCCCGTCTGTTGACTCCATGAACCTCATCTTACTGCCACGTGTCTGAGCTTATACAATGTACAGTGTCGCTTTGAATATAGTCTTACGTAGATTGAATATTCATCATATAGTGGTATCCCTGCACTGAGACAAAAGTTCATGGTATTTACAGAAAATGCCCATAGTCAAAGAGGGGATAGAAAAATTTCCTAAAGTTCATTAAAACCGCAATTATTGAATGGTTAATTCAACGACGCTCATTAAAAAAATTAAGGGAACAGTAAAATTTCAAAAAAATTTCATTGATTTTTGACTAGCTGTAACTTCGTGAAAAATGGTCGTATCGTAAAAAAAATGGGTTATAAAGCCTGAAAACTCTAGTTTACGAATCTCAACGGTAATCATTTGTTTAAGCAACACGCTCGGCGTGAATCTAAGAAATAGCGCGAGACAAAGATTATCGATTTTTTTTTTCAAAATCGTCCACGGGCTCAAAAAAAATGTTGGGCTGATCAATACTGGGGTAATCTAACCTGATACTTCAGCTTCAAAACGGTACTTTGAACCTGTGTACGACAATTTGTCGATGAGATATCGGCGTTTAAAAAAAGGAGCTTTTTTCGTAGATCATCAATATCTCATGAAGAAATAATCGTACAGCGAGCTAAAGGTGGGTTTCGTAAACTCGAATAAATTCTCTAAAAGCACTTTTCGGTACTTTCGAGATTTTTTCAACCCTAATATTGATTTGAAAAAGTACGAAAAAATGACTTTTTCCCGTTTTGGAAAATCCACGTCAACTTTGCAAATATTGCGAAAATTACTCATGTTTCTAGGTTTTTTTTAAGTTCAATACATGCCCAAAGCCCCCCCACAATTTAAAATTGATCGGCTGAACCGTTATTTTTGACCGAAGCGTCAAAGACTTATCAAAAATTAAAGGAACACTTTTATTGTACCTTAAATGTCAACGAATGATAATTAAAATTAAAAAAAAAAATTCCGTTATTTTTTCTCACAGTTTCGCAATAACTTTTCTTTAAACCTTGGAAAAAGAAAAATATTCATAATTTTGAAAAAAAAAAATTCTTTCCAAATTACAGAAATAAAAATTCATTTTAAAGTTTGTAGAAATTTGTGTGCCAAAATTGTATTTGTTTTGTGTTAGTGCGATTTTTCGTTTGCATGCCATAATTTATAGCGTTGAAATTAATTGCATCAAATAAATTTGATACCCCCAAGTAAATCTCCATGCATGTTTCTACACGTATTGCTATTGGATTTATCAATCACACATTTTACGCTTCTAAGCATCTCCAGAACTGTTTTTTTTGCCGATCTTGCTGTTTTTTGTTAAAAATAAAGCTCTCTCATTTTTCGATTTTTTTTACGCAATCATGGTGAGACGACATTTGTCGGAAGTTGAAGTTGCTCGGTTAGTCACTTTCATTGAGGAGGGTTACTCATACCGAGTTGTAGGTGACATGATGGGCGTTTCGGCTTCTACCGTGTTTTTTGTTGTTGAAATTTTGAAGAAAAAAAAATTTCAGAATTTCGAATTTTTTTTTCTTTTTCCAAGATTTAAAGAAAAGTAATTGCGAAACTGTGAAAAAAATAACGGATTTTTTTTTCATTTTAATCGTCATTAATTTACATGTAAGGAACAATAAAAGTGTTCCTTTGATTTTTTATAAAACTTTGACGCTTCGGTGAAAAATAAAGGCTCAGCCGATTAATTTCAAAATGTTGGGGGTCCTTTGGGTATGTATTGAACTAAACAAAAACCTAGAAACATGAGTAATTTTCGCAATATTTGCAAAGTTGACGTCGATTTTCCAAAACGGGAAAAAAGTCATTTTTTTTCGTACTTTTTCAAATGAATATTAGGGTTAAAAAAACAATCTCTAACGTACCAAAAGGTGCTTTTAGAAAATTTATTCGAGTTTACGAAATCCACCTTTAGCTCGCTGTATGATCATTTGTCCATGAGATATTGATGATCTACGAAAAAAGCTTCTTTGTTCTTTAAACGCCGATATCTCATCGATAATAGGTCGTACAGAGGTCCAAAAAATACCGTTTTGAAGCTGAAGAATCAGGCTAAATGACACGGTATTGATCAAGCTCAAATTTTCTTTTCAGGCCATGGACGATTTTAAAGAAAAAAAATTTGAAAATGTTTGCTTCGTGCCTTACCGGTGAGATTCGTAAAATGGACATTTTAAGCTTTAAAACCCCATTTTTTTCACGATACGACCATTTTTCACGAAGTTACAGCTATTCAAAAATCAATGAAATATTTTTAAAATTTTACTGTTCCCTTATTTTTTGTAATGAGTGTATAGGTGAAAAGTATGTAAACATGCGATTTTGGGAGCACGTGTGACTCTATTATGTCCGACATTATTATCAACTATTGTAAGACGCTTGACAATATAGATATGGTTAATTCAGTCCTATCGCACAATCAGTGCACAGAAACTAATGTTGTAAACTGTACGTTAGGTTATGTTCAAGTTAAACTCCCAGTATTCTGTTCAAGTTTTTAGAATTCATATCGTTAATGTTAATGTTTATCGACTATGACTTGTTAGAAGATCTTATGAAAAACGACTGAACGAAAAAAATTATGGTAATATTTACTTATAGCGAACACGTAAAACATTTGCAGTTAGAGCAGCTACGGCCCAGTAGTTGTAAGTGTACCCGTGCCTCCTAACCTGTTGCATAGTATGTTTGTTTCATTGCAAAAATAGGATATCAGTTGAACACCTCTTCTTGTAGTTTACCTTCTGTTCTTGCAGGACACACATTACTAGGTATGTAGCAGGTCGTATCATATAACATGGTACGAATCACTATTAAGTGGTACAAAACTATTGCAATGCGCCAAAAATCCCTTTAAGCACTAACTTATTTTATAAAAAAATATCTGTGAAAAATGTTAGCTAAATCGGAGGTGAGCCTGGATTACCTTCGGATGTACAGCCGCAATTACTTTAACTAAAGTTATGTAATATCTTTATTACTTTAACTAAAGTTATGTAATATCTGCAACAAAAAATACCTGCAACTTCGAAAATTTTGCGATTTTCGATACCAACTACGGCTTAAATTGTTCGTAACATTTGAAGGTTTATTATGAAGAAACAGATTCATTGGTGACCAGACGCCTCAACACGCCACAATCACTCGATAACGTAGGTCAGGGTATGTAACGAGTAACGACGTCAGGGAATGACGAATTATAATTTAAAGAGTCCTTGAAGTAGAATTCTCAGTTGAGAATTTTATTTTATTTTGCATTTATGAAGCATTCGATGCCTTTAGTAAACGGGCATTGAAGCTTTGAACCAACAAGCATGCAGTGTGCAAAAAATAATCGAATAACACCCCAAATACGCGCATAGCAGGTTGCATCTTATAACATGGTACAAATCACTATAACCATCGTTGCAAATCACAATCAGCATTTTCAATCAATTCATATATTGGGAGTACAAACAAGTCTCCGCGGTTTGACCAAAAATGGCCCCACCAGGAGGTTATGGTTGAAATCTGCCAAGACCATAACCTTGAAATATTAGCAATTTGTATCAGCACCACATTATTTTTTCGTGCGGAAATGTTGAGTTTTGAGCCGAATAAGCGTCATTTTCGGAAACGTGACAACTGTTCTTTACTTCTTTAATTTGAAGAAATTTGCAGCTGAGGCGCATCGATTGCTTGTAGAAGCATATGGTGAGGTTGCTTTAATTTAGAGAAGTTGTGAGTGGTTTCAAAAGTTTAAGAACGGTGAGTTTGACGTTGAAGACAAAGAACGTAGCGGAAGGCCGATATGAAGACGTGGAATTGGAAGCATTATTGGGGGGAGATTCGTGCCAAACGCAAGAGTTCCCGAAAATGACGCTTATTCGGCTCATAACTCGATATTTTCGCACGAAAAAATTATGTGACGCTGATACAAAATTGCCAGAATTGGTCTTGCCAGATGTCCAACCTCACGATATGACGTTTTACCTCTGACGATTTCTCCCGTAACCTCCTGGTGGGGCCATCTTTTGTCAAACGGCGGAGACTTATTTGTACTTTCAATATATTTTAGTCCTGTTCACTTTTAGGATCTTGGCTATTTTCAGCTCGTCAGTGCTAAACATTTGTAGAACAAGCCAATCGAAAAATATCCGTTCTCCAGTATGAAACATACGGAATTTCGAAATGGTACTTAACAAATTTTCTAAACGGTGTAAGTTCTGACTCATGACACTTGATCGATTGTGGAAATAGCATAACCAGGCTAAAGACATTTTCGCATTGTAATGTGTCTGTCCCATGTGGCGCCCTATCTGCGTATCACGACTGAACGCCCAATATAAAATCGTAGGCTATCAGAATCCAGAAACGTCATGCTCCAGACGTGGCCTACTGCCGAAAAGTCAATCCAGAAATGTTGTACTCTCGAAATATCGCCATATGGAAAATCGCGATGCATCAACGTCTAGATATATTGCGAGATTGTTATTAACAGATAGCACTGATAATATCTTCCAATTCAATGAAAAGTGCAATCGGCCTAATGATTATGCAGTGTAAGGTATACGGTATTTTGTCCAACGATTTGCAACTTGTTTGCCAATGTGACACATTACTCCCGTTACATTGACAGTGTTACTTTCGTTGAATTCGCAAATAAGTTGACAATCGTCGAAAACAACATCCTATCCTATTTATGAATATTGCTCTATGAATGAAAAAAATCTCCCTAGCCACATGGGGACATTTCGGTGATGTACCATTTCTGGGTTGCGACCTTTTGGAAATATGTAATTATGTAACCGAACAATGAAATGCCACGACCTGAAGAAAAACGACAAAAAACCTAATGACAAAAGAGTTACGATAAAATTCCGATGTTACCTTAATTCTCATCGTACGTATTCCAGCTTACCAATCGCATTTTTCAAAAATACCCGGCATGTGAAAAATACATTGGTTTGGGTTTATTTTTATTTGGTGTCGTTGAACCATGAAATCCGGTACCCTGTGTCTCCGAATGATCGAGCGACAAGTAGATTGTGGGAAACCGACGAATTGGAGTATGTCGTTGTGCATTTCACGGAGAAGTGGGTAGGCGCGGAGGGTCGTCGCAGCAGGCGTGTCTCGCCGGAGTTTCAACTGGAGATGTGGTGTGGTTATCAATTAGTAGTTGAAGATTTACGGCGCACAAATAATGCGTGTGAAGCGTGGCATTGCGCCTTTAATGAGCGTGTACGCGTGTCGCGCGTCGAAATTGGCGGATTTATCGATGCACTAAAACGCGAGCAGGCTCTGATAACGGTAGCTTGCAGCCAATTCTAGGCGAGTCAGCGAATTGGAAGACCTGAGCGATGATTGTGCCGGGATTGCGATGCAAGATTGATGAAAGTAGTGCATAGATTTTACCGATGGCAACATTTTTTAATATTTCCATTGTGTTGTAACTTGCAACATAATGTTGCACATTACAAACATAGTTCTAGGAGGGTTTGGAGTGAAAAATATATACCTGTACTTATAAATTCGCTTATATTGTATATTGTCGAAATTGGTCATCGTTCAGCGTTTTGTCTTTTGGGTTTTAGTCGTCGGTGTCAACGTTGGGGTGATTTTTATTTCGATCGAATTTAACGAAGCATAAAAAACCTCCAATACAACATAGTTCGCTCACAGGTATTGGGTAAATATTCCGAATATACGACGTGTATGCTGGAAACATACATTCGGATGTTCTCCGATTTCCCTAATTTCCTCTATGCGCATTTTCTCAACTCCATCGATATGTGATTAATTAAAGTTCAAAAAAGGCCCAAAAATTGGTTACAAAAAATGCAAATTTGTTGAATGTTAGAACTGTTTTAAAGCTTTAACCCTTTACGCGCGAGATCAGGGGACAAATTCGAAAGTCTGGTGGGCAAGAGATAGTATAAATGCCGAAATTCGAGCGATATCAAGTAGGGTTCTAGGACGGCACCGAGAACTGCGATCCCGTTTGCTCGCTTCATATCTTAATGAGTCCTTGTCGTTTAAACTTTGCTCACTCTGACAAAGAGAGGTTTGGTGCGATGTGGTGGAGCAGAAGCACGCGAAAATCAGCCTCCAAGATCCTCTCCTTAATCCCTTTAATTAGTGCCCATAAATTACGACTGTATAGGTTGATAATGCCTTGTGCGGTTAATTCATGTATCCAGATGCTTCCTTTCCCCTGTCCCGGTCTATTGACCCGAAAAGGGTTAAGAGTTTCGTTCGAAAATGTTATCGCACCGTCTGCGATTCAGCATAGACTAATAAATTTCAGTCTGCGGAAGAGTTCTAACTATACTCGATGCGATCATTATTGAATCTCAAGTTTCTTACACACGATTGAAAATGTACGATCTGGAACGCCTGCATAGATCAGAGTTGACGCTCTATGGTTTTTAGGGAGACGGAACGGCTTGCGTTACGAATTCGGAGCTACCTACCTGTATTCATTTTTCTACTGTTTAAAATTCGCTAGTGAACTTCAATATCAATAATGATAATAATAACGATAATAACGATAAAAATAATCATGCGTATACGTATGTTTTACAATGATGTGAAGGTACTATTTTTTCATCACAGTATTGAACCTCGTGTCAAAATCACTTATTATGTGAATAAAATTAAGAAAAGGAAAACTTGTGTCTCTCAATGACAGAACCGATTTCTTTGGAACTTTCACCAGATCGATATGTTTACAGTTATTATTCGACATATATCTTCAGCTAAATTGGTTCTTCCATTCCATGTTCTGTGACGTGATTTTTCGAAATTATCGCCACAAAGTAAACAAGCTTCTGCCCACCATCCGCGATTACTTCGATTTCATTCGTTATCAATTCTGTTTACGTCTTTTTCCACGCTAGAATTTTTCGTTGTTTCATTCTATCCAAGGTTTGCCGTTGCCGTGCTAAATTCGATCGAGCAACGTGCCGCTCAATGTAACGAGCAATTCGGCCGAGGGAAGCCCTCGACGAAACCTTATTGAAAATCGGTGCAGGTCCGGTTGCAATGCCGGCACCCAACGGATAAGGTGTATCGCGCTGAAATTCAGGCAGTGGTGAGTTGCATTACGGGCGAGACCTTTGTGCCGCTTCCAAGATTTCGATTAGCCCGCTTTCGCACGATGTGCCAGGGGATACGATCTTGAAGAATTTTGTCGCTAATGACGGAAACGTTTTTGAACGCAGCTGCCGTCATGAGGTAACTCGGGCAGATAAGCGATAGTCATCGGATACAGCAATTCTCGTTATTCGACAATTACGGCTACCGTGATTTGTGAATAATCAGTCTTTCGTGAACCACTGATCTTCTGAACGTGGGGTCCCGCTAGTAAGTAACCGATCCCGAATTGACAGTTTTTACATGTATTTTTCGTTTGTATCTTTCTTGGATACGTTTCGTTTCAACAATGTTCTCGACTCAGTTACGTCCTTTCTCTTTCTGCTCGGCTTCTCCCTTCAGCACTCTTGCTTTACATTCTCAGAACGAATTTGGGATGACTTTATAATTCGGTTTAACAATCAGTCATAAATGCACCACGCTGTAACGCTCCGTTGCTGGTAAAAACGAGGCAAGTTATCGCGGCATTGAGACGGAAAATTTGGAATACGTTATTCCGGCAAGGTTAGGGCATATTCGCGGCACGCTGTGACGTTCCATTGCCGGCAAAAACAACGTACATGGTTGTATCCATAGGCAGATTCGCTACGACAAATGTCATGATCCTAAAATTAGTTATATAAGTTGAATCAGTTGGATGGTCGAGTGTTTAGCGTGCTTGCCTTCTAAACCAGCCCATCGTGAAGTTGCGGGTTCGAATCCCAGCCTCGTACTTTCGAAAAAAAATAATTACGGGCATGATGCTGGCACTCAATCATACGCGGGCGTCGCACACACGAACCCGAGTAGAAATATTGTCAGGCTGGCCTGATATTTGATCTGCGCCTGATCAGCTAGTAGTACGAAGGCCTTACTTAAGTTTGCCTTAATTTGCCTGATCAAGCTGGGGTCAGGCGGTGGTCGAGCAACCGGACTTACGGCTTACTTCAATTCGCCTGACCCGGCTAGCTTCAGGCGATGTCAAGCAACTGGACTTACGGCTTACTTCAATTCGCCTGATCCAGCTAACTTCAAGCAATCATCATGTAACTGGACTTCTACAGTTTGGCGCTAAAAACGTGCCTAACCTCATCTTGTCAAATGATACACAGACACGAGAGAAGCACGAGACATATTATTAATTACTTTATACATTTTTACAAATAACGTGTACGTTGTGAATAAGATGGACGAACACAATCGGAAGAAGATTGCGCAACGACTATGTCTGCGTGAATAGCAGGCTCTAAATAAGGGAAAAAACGAAGAAATAATACAGCAGCAGGTTAGTATAACAATTAATTTTTTTCAAAGTCTTATAATTCTTAAATCTATAAATATAAATTGGATTAAATCTGACTGTAAATTAATCATACGCCAAATTATATATGCATTGGTTTAAATATTTATTATGATATATTTGACAGATCCGGAACAGATCCTCTCAGCGAGGAACAACGCGAAATTCCTGAGGATTGGCATGTGTTGGCGCTACCACTATGTAAGTAGATTCATATTTGTTTTGTGTATCGCTTTTATTTTTCTTTACTTGGTCCGTCTCCTTTGCCAGAGGAGAAAAAGAGACAGCGTAGGCCAACCAAATAATGGTAAGCTGACAGCGTAGTTCAATCTGGTAAATGTTTTGCCATCGGTGCTGATTAGCCCGGACAGCGTAGGCTAACCGAATAATGATAAGTTAACTGCGCAGTTCAGTTAAGTGAAAGTAAGTCCATCGGTGCAAGTTAGCCCATTAGAAATGCACTTCGGTTGGACATTATATTCACTGAACTGACTACGCTGTCAACTTACCATTATTTGGTTGGCCTTCGCTGTACGGGCCCGGACAGCGTAGGCTAACCGAATAATGACAAGTTGACTGCGTAGTTCAGTTAAGTGAAAGTAAGTCCATCGGTACAAGTTAGCCCATTAGAAATGCACTTCGGATGGACATTACATTCACTGAACTGCACTACGCTTTCAACTTACCATTATTTGGTTAGCCTTCGCTAGGGGCCCGGACAGCGTAGGCTAACCGAATAATGATAAGTTGACTGCGTAGTTCAGTTAAGCGAAAGTATTTCCATCGGTGCAAGTTAGCCCATAAGAAATGCACTTCGGATGGACATTACATTCACTGAACTGCACTACGCTGTCAACTCACCATTATTTGGTTGGTCTTCGCTGTACAGGCTCTCCTGCTTCGATTCTAATTTTCGTTAAAAAATGACCGCTCGCAACTTTTGCAACAATTTTTTTTCTTCTTTAAAGTAGATAATTGGATGGTGAGAAAAAGGAAAAAAATAGAGCTCAAATTTGTGCCACCCTAATAAAATAATGTGCATACCTTATATAGATATATATGTAGACATTGAATTCTAAGTGGGATACACATTTTCGTATTTTTCAGTGGCTGTCATTTCGAAATATAGGGAACACGGAATAGAAGTTCTTTCGAAGCAAATTGGACAAGCTGTTGGAGCGGTATCAAGGCCTGATTAATTCAGCAAAAGACTGGGACAAGTTTCGAGCGTCGCGTAAAAAAACGAACAGAACGCCCAATGTAACGTTTCCTAGAAACGTCTGGTCATAAAAACGTTGAGCTCTGTTTACTTTATTCACGAAGTTTCTTAAGTTTTTGTTTAGAAAATATATTAGTTTATTTCGGGATGATAAGTGGAATATAATACAGTGATATATGTTAGTTTATTTCGAGTTTTTGTTCTATTACAAATACAAGAAAAATGATGTTTGTTTTCCACATAGATATATGTGAAAAATATATGTGATAAATTTTATATTTAGATTAAAAAATAAACGATCAGCGTTATTTATAAAGTGGTACCTTTTTCTCTTTTGTGTATGCGTTGTATTTTTTATTTCAGGAAAAAATCGGTCATCCTGAGCCGTGAAAAATCATATGATTTTTCATTTTGATCAAGCCGTGAAAAACTAAGCTCTTATCAGGCCTTAATTTTTTACGCTGATCAGGCCTTGATCTTTTACACTGACCAGGCCTTAATTTTTTACCCTGATCAGGCGTTGATAGTTTACCCTGATCAGGCCTTGATTTTTTACCCTGATCAGACGGAAGTCAGGGATTGTGTTTCAAAAATGATCAGGGCTTGATAAAAAATTCTGATCAAGGCTGGAAAAAGAAGTCAGGATGCCTGATCAGGTGTTTATTGTAGCTGGAGCAAGATTTCTACTCGGGAATCGGTACGAGTGTGCGATTGTATTCAATTAAATTATTTATTTGCCCTTTTTATTCCCACCTGCCGAGCTACCGGTAATGTAGAACCCCATTTAGCCGGTCACAACACCGCTATAGCGGGCCTCGTTTATGCCGACGAAGGAGCGTTACGGCGTGTTCTAAATATGCCGGCAACGGAACGTCAGAGCATGCCGCCAATGTGCCCTCACCTTGCCGAATAGCGCATTCCATATTTTCCGTCTCAATGCCGCGATAACGTGCCTCGTTTCTACCGGCAATGGAGCGTCACAGCGTACCTCCAATGTGCCCTCAGCTTGCCGAAATAACGCATTCCAATTTTCTGCCGCAATGCTGCAATAACCCAGCTATGAACGTGCTCCAAATGTACCGCAAAAATTCTGTATTTTCGTACTGCAATATTAACACCAGCATTCACGCGAGGATGTGCAATGCTGTGCTGCTAGAACACAGCTTAATGCGGTGGCAAAGAATGCCATTTTTCCGTCACAACTTGCTCTCGCTTGGCGTGGTGTTGCCAATGTTTTGGCGGCAAATTTCTTACTGGGAGGTTATGCTCTCAGGGCACACACAAGCTACACATGAACGTCTGTCTGCGAATTTCTTAATTTGATATAAGCAAGTGAAAGAAATGAGCACATTATTGAATATTTATTTAACTTACTCTGTATCTATTTGTGTATCTTCCTTTGTCGCTCTTTCTCCAACATGTACCATTCCACTTAAAAAAGTGGAGTCGACCTTGACCTAGCTTCAACGCCTCCATCGATGAAAAATAGGGTGTTCCAGTATGAGGGCGTTCTCGAACACTGAAACTTTTATCTGAAACATTATTGGATATGATCAATAGTTTGAGTGCTATTGCTCTGTAACACTTTATGTGCCTCACCCTGCATATATATTGCAAGCAGGGTGTAGTTCGAGTCGTACCGTTCGAGAAAGCGGTGGCGTTGCTGTGCCTGTTGCGGTAGAGTGTTAATCAAATCACAAAACGGCGTATGTACTATGTTCACGGCATGAGCCATCGACTTTATTTCATTCAATGAACGACAATGAACGAGTGTGGAAGAATTTTTGGGGTAACACGTCACCCGAGGATTCGGCCGTAAATTATGAGATCTCGAGATTGAGTGGGCCAATCGAAAAATAGCCCGAACAAAATCAATAGGAAAAAATCACATTACATTGGTAAACTGTCATTAGATTTTCAATTTGTTGCCCCGTTTTCGGATAATGTCGAGACAACTTTAAAAATCGTCTGCTAAAAGGCCATCTTACTGTATACAGAGTCGCGGCGTGTGGTCAGTTCGTCAGTGGCGTCGAGATTGGTGGCATTGTCAATGGCAAAGAATTTTTTTTTTAATTCTCGGCGTCAAGACGCTGCCGCGTTTCTTGATACTGCAAAAATAAGTGTGTTGGTTTTATACGCTTTGAGTGTGTAAATGGCTGTAGACACTTTTTACACGTTTTAACGTGCGTAAGAAAATAACACACGTGAGTGTGTTGTTTGAACGCACCCACGCGTGCGATTTTTACACCGTTATTTTTTACACACGTTAAAACGTGTAAAAAGTCTCTACAGCCATTTACACACCTAACGTGTATAAAAACAACACACTTGGTTTTGCAGTGTGGGGTCGAAGTTTTGCTTCGGGTGTCATTCCGTCTTAAAACCATTTCGAGGTCTCGGATTCTGAATCCGCCCTACAGTATGATCAATTTTTCATAATTTTTACATCCAATCCGATAGATAATGCATGTACAACAATCGTTCAAATTTATGCCCTGCCGATTTGACATCGTGTAATTATTGTGACATTACCTGAAGGTATGACCACGGAGACTTAATTTACGATGATTATTAAAAAAACAATAGTCTGCATATATTAATATCGATGGGGGGATTACAGTAAGCGAAAAAGTAAGTAACAAGATTACGGATTTTCCGTTTGTACGTATGCATTGGTAGACAGTGGTACTGATATATTTTACAACGTTACAGCTAACTAGTAAAAATGATCATTAATGCATGTAGTATCCATATCACGGAATTCGATTGGTTTTTTACTTTGATGCACTTTTTCACTAGTTCTCTAAGATTTTCGATTTAAGCTTGATCGAGAAGTCAAAAATGAAAAATATAAATGAAGGTAATATATATTTTGAGTTTTGGCTTCCGTAAGTTGTGGAAGGGAATGAAAGACCTAAGAGTGACCGCGCGTAATGTGCGCATATTTACTTTAGTGCCCACCTGTTGGATTAACCTAGTTTCTTACTCGTGCCTTCATACCATAAACTTTAGAACTCTTTCAGGGTCTTGCGGTGCTGGAAATCTTAAAGCTTATTTTCAAGCTTAGTCTAATTTCTGTGCGATCAATGCGGATGCATACTTCATACATTCAAATCTTAAAGAAACAAACGAAGCAGCCTCATACCATACCTAGAAGTATGGTATTTGGCTGCTTTTGTGAACATATATGTTCCTATTCGCCTTTACAGGCCGCTTGTGATTGTTCCTCCCTTTAATTTGGCCAGTTGTGAGCAGTATTTGGACAAATCAATCGTTTCGTTGGGTGGCAGCAGCTCATAATAGACGATTCCATTCCAATCCCACCAGATACAGAGCATGACCTTCGTCGGGTGTAATCCAGCCTTTGCGACCATCTGAACAGCTCCCCGCGTTTCGGCCATAATCGTTTTCGTCCGACATTGTTGTAGACAATCCACTTTTTATTGCCAGTAATCGCTCGCTTTAGAAATGGTTTGTTTTGATGGCGTTTGAGCAGGAAATCGCAAGTTGAAATTCGGTTCATTAAATTCTTTTCGCTGAGTTAGTGCGGCACCGAAACATCAAGCTTGTTTACCATTCCAAGCTTCCGTAAATGTCTCCAAACGGTTGATTGATCAATGTTGATGCTGTAGTCGTAGTCTATAGTTGTCAAATGCCGGTCGGAGTCGATAGAAGCCTTCATTTTATCGACATCAGCAGTGACTGGCCGACCGGAGCGAGGAGCATATTCGAGATCAAAATCTCCACATTAAATTTCGCAAACCATTTCCGACACACACTTTCGTTTTCGGCATTCTCTCCATGCACGGCACATATATTTTGGTGAGATTGCGAATTGTTTTTGCCTTTTCGGAAATAAAAAAGCGAAATGCATCGAAAATACACGTTTTTCCATCTATGTTCGAAATATAATAAAACTTCCTATACGTCACGGATCTGGATGGATATTTTCTCATATGTGGGCACAAGTTTCAACTTTCACTTGATATACGACTCTTCATATGGTTGACGCATGTGCAAGCGGAGAAACAACTACGAACGACATCTCTCGGAATTGCGTTACGGACGTTTTCATAGACTCATCACAGTCTCGGCATGTAGTCGGTGTCTATGAGAATTCTATTCTTTGCCCGCTTCTTCACTGTTCCTATTCCGTTGCAGCACTTACCCGCGTAGAGATTTCTTATGGTTAGCCCGATCAGGATCAGGCCCCGATCGGGGTGTGATACGGGTAACACCTAGTATGGACATCCTGATCCGGACGCGATCAGGCCGGAAGTATTTAGGCTCTAAATCAGGCAATACTGAAATGGCCCTAATAAGGGCGTCCCTGATAAGATCCTACTAAGGCTTTCCCCGATAGGTCCCTACCAAGGCTGGCCCTGATCCGCCCTATTAAGGCTTTCCATGATAGGGCCTTACTAAGGCTTTCCCCGATGGGGCCATAAATAGGCTTGCCCTATAACTGCCTCAGCAGTCGATAAATGCACATAATCTCTTATTTTGCACATGGAAACTTCGATTTGACAACATCGTAGATTCGAAGTTTCGATGTATTCCTGAATTCTATTAAAAAAAAGGTGTTATGCACTGTTACGACAAAAAACGTTATGCAACTCGGATGCGGGTTAGAATATTTCGGCAGCTTTGAAAGGCGGAGAGAGAGAGAGAGGAATTATATATATATATATATTTATTTATTTAGGTTAAGTTTGAAAGATCTATAGCATGTCATTCGATAAACCTTTTTAATTATCACAATGGTATTAAGTAATTTATATACTTTATGTGATACAACAAATAATTATAGAAATTCGTTTGGCCTTTTATGCCATATCTGCGACCAAGATGTTACAAGCACTCGGTAGTTTCGGGGCAGCGTGCGTAGCTATAGGTAGGTAGGTATGAGGTTTGATTCTCATATAGGCGAATGTTTTCTTCGAACAAAAACATTTCAGGAGGCCAGGGAATGACGAATTATGATGCAAAATTATTGTAGTAGAACTCTAAATTAATTGGTTCATTTCATTTTGGATTTTTGAAATATTTTATGCATATAGGATACTGGGATTTACAGTGCAGATTGTAAGCCAATAAAGATTTATTCGAATCGAATCTTTATTTATTCAATTTGAATACATTTAATATTCAAAAAGAATAACTGATACAAATAAGATCATTGTAGGCCGTGAGACATGGAAAAAAATGTTGGATTTAAAAAGGTACTATTTAAATTAAATATTTCTCTCTGAACAGGCAACCTGATAGGGGCCTCATCAGGCAACCAGGTCAGGCTCATATGTGACACAATATACATTTAGCTCAAGGTACAGGATATAGAACTGGGTTTACATAACAATACTGAAAAAATCACATACAGGTAGTTTGACATGGGATATTACAAACGAAAACAAAAGAAACGTATACTGTAGTAATAAATGCAGAAATGTAGATTTGTTCGTTGTAAATTCAGTTCGGTGCGCATTGAGAGCACTGCATCGAGCGATGATCTTAGCAATGCGGGGATCGGTATTGAAGGTTTCATCAGGTGACAAAAGATACCACGCTACAACTTCGCGTCTTACACTGGCTCCGGCCCTGACGCCACACGGCCTATTCATCTTATGAGCAGATGTAATGCAAGAGCGAGGAGCAGGAGGGTCGAGTGACGATTTGTATCGGTTTTCCCGTAAAGAAAATTACTCCGAGTACCGCCGAGAGCAGATTGGGATGTACGACGCATTTTTATTCTCTCTGATTCTCGTGCGATCATGTCATCGTCGCTGTCGGCACCGCCACGGGCAGAATCACGTCCTCCTCCTACAGAATCTGCAGCAGAACCCTTCAATTCTTCTTCATGGTCTGATTCCCTATCAGTCGAGTCGTTGTCCTGAGGTTCCTCTTCATTGTTGTGCGCCTGCAGCATCCTCCGGACCTCCTCCGCTTTTCATACTCGCGACCTCGTCCCCATGGCTTTATTCTAATTGAAAAAAATCAGCATAGTATAAAAGGGTTAATGTAATTTCTGTTGATAACACACCAAATTTTTATAAGAATAAATAACAAAAAACAATGGAAATAATTACATACTTACACAGAGCAAAACATCGCAAAGAGTGTGGGGTTATGCTAACCCCAGTGAAGAATGTTCATTACGGTTTTAGTTTTAAGGCTTTCACGGCTCTTTATGTAATGAGAAGAGTATGTGGCTTTCGGATGGAGGCCGTGTTGAAGTATGTGAAGTATGTTGAAGAGTATGTGGCTTCCGGACGGCCTCCATCCGCAAGCCACATACTCTTCTCATTACAATGTTCATTACGTCATATCCAACTTTAACTGACGGTGATTCCTACACGAACCTGTTCTAGACAGTCCCCCCTGCTAATGCGATCGATATTTGCACGTGACTACCCAAACTGCCAGCATGCCAGGGCCCCAAAAATGATGTGGGGTTTGGGGTGCCCATGTGTAGGGACCTAAGGTTAACACACTCGTTCATATCTGTTGATCAGTGAATTCTCCGCTACAGGGTCCTAAAGCACATTGACTTAGGTCTCTCGAGAAGTGTCATGAAATGAGGGTTGGTTGATTCCTCGTGTTCCTTTTAGGCGCAACTGTAGTGCTGCCATCGTTGTGTAGCTGTACCCCCGATATATTCATCGGCTGGAACATTTTAGGTGCCCCAGGGCTGACCCGCCCATTCAATACAGCCCCATTTATGGCTTTCCTGCTCCAACATCTAGCATCAGCTGCAGATGCGACTTCCCAGGGAGCAGCACTGTCCCGGGGGTTTTTCTTATTTTTCTCGAATCCATATTGAAATCGGTGGGTCCTTTTATGATTATTAGAACTAGTATCATAGGCATTATTTTCGTCATTCTTATTGGTATTATAAGACTACCGCGTTTTATCGAGGCGGTAATTTGACATGGGTCTGATGATGTGTGTTAAAAAAATTGTAATCGAGAGAGGTGGACCGGTAAAGAGAAGTAACATGGCGCACCGATAGAAGGAGCAATATACGAAAAAGCGAATGAGAAAAGAGGAGGGAAAACTGCCGCGAAAACGAGCGGTGGGTGGGGGTCGCGTCATTGCGTGCCCGTGCATTGATACCGATATTTATGTTTGCCAGTTAATCATGTCAAAGTCGTTTGATTTGTCGTTGGCTTTTATGGAGGGGAATTAAAACGTTCATTTCGCCACAGACACTCGCCAACAGTGACTGTCCTCCTGTACTGCGCATACGTATATGAGTTATACGCGTCGGTCCATGCACCCAGATAGGACACAAACCCCTCCCACTCCCCGTACACCGCTTGCTCCGTGAGTCGCGAGCTTTTTGCAAAATTAGCGAGCGTTTCCAATGTATAAAAACACCGAAACGCAAGAGGTGCTGGGAAGAGGGGGGTTATTTTTTCTCTCGTATGTGCGAAAATATAATGCGAACGGGATAAATATTTGGGAAGAGTTTTCCACCCGGGAGTAAGTCAAGCCACGATCGATTAACCGTTCTTGCGATAGTACATTTTTTTTAACCAATTTCATTATTAGTTGCGTCCATGTTTGCTCCGTAGTTATTTGCGTTTTTGCACTTTCTGTCAGTATTGACACTACGCACATTTCATCTGATTTCATAGGCGATGGTTTTCGCACATATACAGAGGATGTTGTGCGCAATATAAATAAATAACAGATAAATAATTTGATTGCTATGTTGTTCTTTTGTGGCACACTGGTTGACGGGCTCTAGGCAATACGAGAATAAGTATCAGCCATAAGTCTGCTACGGAAAATCATATTTATGTCAGGGTGTCAGACGAATTTAGTAATAGTGGTTTGGGCAGGGTAAAAAATGCACCCGATATTCTTTGACGGACAGATTTCGCAATAGCTCAATAGCCGACGAATGTGTTGGACAGGAGGTTTCATTGAATGCTATTCATAAAACTCGGCTGTAGCTATGTGAATCCACAAGGGGTTTCACCTTTTTATAGGATGCATTGTGATTATTCACATACTGGGTACCGTACTATAGTTGATGTAGCAGAGCATTGCTCCGTTCAGATACGGTTCTATGTCGGTCCACTCGTGACAACTGCGAATTGACGGGTTGGAATTGGAATTTTTAACATTCCCGATTGGAGTAACAGCAATTTCCAATAATAAGTGTGGGATTAAACAGTGAGCGACATAAATGAGTATTTACCTCGCCTTATTGATTAAATCCTACCGAATGATCAATTGCCTCGCTGAAGGGCCACGACTACGTAGGAGCTCCGCCTATGTTTACAGCGATGTTATGGATGATAATATTCTAGGTCTTATGTTGCTGTGGTATTAGTATCTATTAAACGTTTTTTTTTAGATACGAGATTCTTCAGATGTAGGAATGTTTCATGATAAGGATTTTGGTTATACGTATTTGGGACGATAGTGGCACCCGTATGAGCAATCCACCTCTTAGTCGGCGAGAAGTAGTAGGTTCCTTTTTTATGCTGACATGTTTGTCATGATACCATTGTCCACATCTCATCGTAAGTGAGATCCGCTAAAAAGTTGGGATAAGTGAAGATCGAAGCCCAAAAGTAAATTCACACCGATGCAAACGTCCGAGTTGAATATTTTATTACCGTGGAAATATAAGAGTCGAATTATTGAATACGATCAGTCACATGATAAGTCACTTGATAAGGTTTAAATGTCCCATGACATTTAAACCATCATTTCAAACTATAAGTTATTACAACCATTAGCTGCATTCTCTTCGTCTATCCTGATCAGCAATGTATACGATGAATTCTGGATATTATATGCAATATATACACATCTATTTACATATTTCAGCGAGCCCGGAGGCAATCGAGCTTCCTAATCTCAAGCTCCAATATCTAACTTTCGACAAGATTATAGACGTTACAGTTTCAAACGATCCCTTCACATATTCCGCTGATGTTACCCGTCCCAATGTGTATGAAGATTCCTGAACCAGCTGAACAGTCAAAGATGACGTATAGAAAGGCCGGTTGCTCGAGACCGAGAATCTAAGATGGAGGATGGAGTTTGCGAACTTCATTCGATTTTCTCTGGTAAAGGTACCGAGAGATTGCGCTGCAAGCTAATTAATTGACGTCTCTAACCTTTGTCGACGAGATGTCAGATACGGCTGAGCACTGTGACGCCCGAGGGCTTGCATTTGTGGTTAGGTTCTTAACGAAGATGCCTCTTTGTCGTCGTGGGATTGAGTCTACCTCTATCGTCTCTTGCTCTCTCCTTTTTGAGGTTGTTAACAAGGCAAATCATCCGCGGGCGAGCAATGTCGCTCTCCTCTAGCTTCTCTTTACGATACATGCTTCCAGTCCTTTGCCTTACGGTGTACATCAGAGACAGCCCGCTTCCAAGCCAATCATATTTCCAGTAAATAACTTTAATCGAATCGAAATGGAATCCTCTGTGATGCATTTATGTAGTATGTGGGTACATGCGTATACGGGTGCAGCGATAGATATATATCGTGTTGTAGTAATTACTTCAGACGTTACGGAATATATTTACAGTCGTTTCCACTCAGTCGTACCGTCATAAAACGGATCTGACCACCTAAGAGTTTTCAAATAATCGTTTTCTTTTTCAAACTATCTTTGAAGTTTAAGCCATCATTCGTCATCGCCAGTATTAAAATTCACAAAATCACCGAAGTTATAGGTATTTTATGCACGCTCCCAGATTTGTTCAAATACAGATCCAATGTGCGCAAGCAGGTACCGAAAGAGGATTATGTCGGCTAGGAATCGCTGCTTAGAGGCAATCTGACTAAAAACCACACCGTCATCTGAATAACCGCACTCTTACTTCCTTTTGCGTTTATCCCAGAACTATATATTTCGACCTGGCTGCATGTAAATCACGTTAACTGTCGGTCCGATTGATTTGAAATTTGGACACCGTTGTACATTATCTAAAACCTAGCTTGTGATTTTTGCGGTAGGTTGTTTAATTATTTATTTATCATTTTTCTTCGTTGCCACATTTTTGTGAATTATACGACTTATTTTATTTTACTCACTAACATTTTAATACAAAAAAACCCGTACGCTATTTTGTTGTCACACTCATCAAGAATAAGTTAATATTTTTCAGACCAGCCATACTTGAGATTTATCTGCATCCAGCTACGCGTGTGTCGGCGAATGACCTGTACGGCAACAGCTGAAACTCCGCCACTGCTTGTGATTTTTTTAATATAATTGGTGAGAAACGTTTATGAAACTATGAGCCACTATGTGATCAACAATTAAGAAACTCCGTTCCATCCTATTAAGTCTACAAATCTATGCAAGAATAAGCCTACTTTTCCATCGATCTTGGTGGTCAGATCTTTTAAGGTAGTACGAGCGCGCAATCTTGATTTCTATAGAATTTGTTCAAATTTTAACCAGACATTGTTCATATCATTATGCATGTTTGAGTGAATTTTCACAACAGTCGACGATTTAGATTGGGAGATAATGGGTTTTAAAATTGCAATTTTTAACACTGCAGGGTCTGCATTGAAATTTAGACAGTCGTCTAAATTTAGACAGTCTATACAGCTGTCCTTCGAGATTTCGCTGAAATGTTTAAAAAACTAATATCAGGTTCGCCGTAATGTAACAATAATACTTCAAGTAAAACTTACAGGAAATAACTTGCAGGACCGCTGAAATACTTACGTTTTGATGTTTGATACCCTCACATTCGTTTTATAAGTCACACTAAATCCGATAGTAGGGGCCGGCTTATCTTTGCGACATGACAGACACACTGAAACACCCCTTTTTGTTTTATCGACATGCAACCCAAGCAAAACATGCTGGCCTCCAATTGAAATTTCAAAATTCCTATGGGGGAGCTGAACTAGGCCTTAGATTTTGATGTCAATTGGGAACCATATTGTCGGGCGTACTTCCGTACTAGATGATCCGTGATGAATCGAGCTGAATTTGTTATTGTTCAGGCTGTTGTACCTTTTTCTTGCAATAAACGATAATACAGCAGATTACTAAACCAAGAAGAAAACTTCATTTTAACGGTTAATTTTAGAGGATGGAGATGGTCAGGCAGCATATGAATTGCGGCACCAACATTGATGATATTTACTGGGTAATGATGCTGTCAATGTTGCTGGTGGTTACCATAAAAAATAATAGAATACGCAACGGTTGTGATTGCCCGAATTCTGGTGACGTAAGGATTCTAACGTCTGTGACGATCGTGAATGTAGTTAGCTAAGCAAAAACGGATGAAGGAGAAAAGAAAGAGGCATGGATGAAACGAAGTTACTCTGACGTGAGCGTCGCTCTGCCGTCTTACCCTTGGGAACGGACTGCAGGACCTTTTGCGGTGAAGGAGCAAAGAAGCCTGGACGAGAGTCGGGAAAAGAAATGGTGGAAGAAGAAAGGAAAAGCAGGAGTAGAATGCGCGCGCGAACTCGCTGCTTCACTTCGTTCGGTCCGCACTTCTATCACGTCGGGCAAACGGGCGGACAGCTCCGAGGCGATTTGTCTTTCATTTCGGGCTAATTTATTGCGCCCAGGCAACTCTAGCAGCCCCGCGCTGCTATTCTCGACTCCGCGCGCCATTCAACCACGCCCCACCCAACTAATGTCCCACATAAAACTTGGTATCAGCGATCCTCAAACGGGGATTTACAATCCCTTCAAGCGCTCCGCGCTGTCACTATAAATTCTCTTGGGCGACGTCGATATATCTCGAGCGCGAATACTTCTGTCCCTAATGGATACCCACCAGCAGTAGCAGAAACAGGACCCGGGCTATCCGGCACACCACCGATCGACGCGATCCAGTCTAAACTATCTTTGCATCCGCCAATCGAAAGTATCTCCTCGGCAACGACTTCGTCCTTCAATAGCTTGCGTTTGTCAAAATTACTAAACACATCCAACAACGACTCAATGACTCCAGTCACCTATACACAACATTTTTAGGATACGTGCAATGGGTCCAACCATTTTTATGCATGTCAGTCGGAGGCAAAAGCCACATTGCTCGCTTCGCATTGACGTTATTGGGTATTTATGCGAGGGTCTATCAATTCGTACAATTAGTAATATTGGAGTATGCGTTTTTTTTTCTAATTGACTGGCGTCATTAGGCTGGCGTGTCACACGGTTTTTTTTAAATTTCGTTGCGGTCAGCTGATCACGAAGGTTGTCGAAGTGTCAAAGTATTTGTTAATTCCATGGAAAGCGGTACCTGAGTCTGAGCTTCCATGCACTGCACGTTGCGATTGATACAGACAAATTTATCATGCGAAGATTTTGGCAATTTTTGATTGCGGCAATTCAAATTGCCCTCAATTGCAAGTACTGGCAAATGTCAGCGAGTCGATTATAGCTGTAAACAACTGTGGCGACCATGATATTCCAAAACGCGATTTGACTATTGGGTATATCTTTCAAACATATTTAGATGTATGCATTAATGTGTTTCTGTGTACAAATTACATTTATATTTTTTCCTAGTATGTGGCCCTACTTCGTGATCACTGCTTCATGTAAAATCGTAGCGTTCAGAATATTTTGTACTTAAAGTATAATTTCCTGGTATCACTGGCTGTAATTTTGTGGGTATTCATCATACGGCAATATTGCATTATCTATATTTACGCAAAAGTCAAACGCGGCGGCTACCTACGCGAGATCACAACAAGAATGCATCACGAGGATTTATGTTTGTTTACGAACGAGTTGCTGTTTCTTGTCGGGTTGGTTAGAAGAGTGAGACTCTAGGTGTCGTGTTGGACTGCGAAAGACGCCGACCAAGAGAAATAGCTAACGTGAGTTAGGTTCTTCAACGACGGCATCTCCTGCGGAGTTGAGACTACCGCCACAGTTTGTGCTTTCGAAATAACAGTGATGCAGTACTCGAGGGTAGAACTGGCGGGTGGAATTAGCAAGTAGGAAATGGCACGGCGCGTCGCGACGGCCCAAGACCAGCTTAAAGCGTTGAATCATAACGAGAGGACTTATGCCAAAAGCCTCGACAAGAATACTAGAGGCTCTCCGTTCGGCATAAGGACGTCTGCGAAACAGGTATTAGAATATCATGCTTCGTTTACCTCTCCACATCTATTCCATATTCATTGCTGTCTTTTCGAAGCACCGAATTAAAAAATAAACGGACGTACATGACGGAAGGGAATTGCCGATTTTTGTTTACCAACAAGATGTGTTTTTTTCGCTACTGACGTGTTTGAATATACGAACGAAAGTTTCTCGTAAAAATATGCTTTAATCAATTTTACTTTTATCAATGCTAATAGTACTCTATTCTTAGCCACTAAGAATAGATGGCTCTATCCTTTGTGGCAGTTAACTGCAAGGAAAGAAAAAGCTACTTCAAAAAGTTACTACCTAATTGGAACAGAGAATGCTTTGCATCGTATATGGTAATGAAAGGGGTTCGGGTAAAGTAGACCCGTATTCGAGATTCCAATAGAGACACGCTAAAGGAGGCGCCTATATGACTTTCTGCTTATAGCTTCGATAATTCCCTTCATCTCATTGCTTTGTATTAATACTACCTACAGGACATAGTAAGTAGCCATACGTTTGGTTATAGCTCGTCGAAACAAGGCGAGTTAAGGTAAATATACACATTTTAATATGTTCAGCATCAGCACCAACAAGATAATCGTTCCAATGTCGTTAACGTACCATTAGTAAACATCTCATTAGCCTTAAGGCGTTATTACGTTTCTAATTGCATACCCGCCCATATTAAGCCCTCTCGCTAAATGCCGTCTGGAACGACGACGGCGATGTTCCTTCTAATAGGATATGCTCCGTTATCACCTTCGGACCTGTGCGAGATAATACACCTTAATTTTAGATTTTTTCTCTCGCCTTATCCGCTTGATGTTTTCATCAAGAAATAACCTACTTGAAGGTGTAACACTGGTCTAACACTGGTCTCACTAATGTTGGCCTGTTTATGTATATTTATTGTTTCAAAGACAATGCAGAAGTTGTGCAGCCTGGATAATAATACGCCAATTAAGCCCCGATCGCATCTCGATATAAGGTATACTTTGATCCTTCATTATTTTCCGCATCGTTATTTTGGTTCTGTTATATTTTGATTACGAAGTTTTTACTCAGTCCCTAAATGTGGATCGTAGTGTGTACCATCGCAGCCTTCTGTGAAGTGCAATATCTTTACATTTAGCCTGGGAAGAGATGTTCGTACGATGGAGGGAGAAAGATGGTTTTCTATTCAACGCCTGGCAGCAGATGATTTCAGCTCCTTGGATCCACAAGTGCGTAAACAGTGGGCAGTCAATTATCTCTCACTTTATCCTGTACAATATTTAATGTTCTTCACTTCGAATGACCACTTTAGTTCACTTTAAACCCCATACGATAACGAGTCGAAATTTTATTGTGTACATTAAACGAAGAATGGTGTCTACGGAATGTGAAGAAAGAAGTAAGATGATGGCAGGAAAAACGAAGGAGAGAGAGAGAGATGAGGCCAAAAAAAGTCTCTGAAAATCGCAGAGCACTATTCGCATGGCATATGTGTAGACGTCGTTGAGAAAGAAAGTCGACTTATCCGCGAAAATCCAATTCCATTTGCGGCACAAAAATAAGATACTTTTCCAGCCGAGTAAAAAACATGCTATACTAATTATCGCTACAAAGTTCGTACAAAACGTATCATAATGGTAGCCGATATAATACCTAACGAAGCGTGCCTGCGTGCTGTTCCGCTCCAGGTCCGAAGGTGCAGTTGTGCTGATGGTGCACATATACAACACCGTTACCGCTGGAGAGCCCCATCCCTTGACCCCACAGTCGTCGCTCGGAGGCCGTAACAATTATTAACCTGATTGTAATTGCACCTGATCATATACGCGGCACAACGCGCGAAAATGGGTCGGCAGAGGGAGTAAAGCGAATCGCCAGAAATGGAACGGAGTGAGTACCAACAAGGACAAATTCCCGTATCCCTCTCGACACTTATAGCCAAAACCAGTGGATGGGAGCCAACCTTCGAGTGGTCAAATCGAAGAGATGAGGGTGGCATCTGCGAATGGCCTCGGCTATCGTTCTTCCGTATTTAATCCTGCCTGGATTTCGGAATTGGTGAGATACTTCGAATACGTTGGTTTAGGTAGCCTTTGCATCTGGCGGACATAGTCCTTCCTCTAGCGACGGCATCATGATCAACCCGGAGAGCATCTGACCGAAAAAAAGTGCAGATAGCGCATTCGCTGCACCGTTCCAATCCGTCGCTCCTGGTTCGATGAAGAATATAAATCGCAAGGATACCAACCCCCGTTAGCTGATGGTAGGGCATCGCAATCCAAAAGAGCGGATCCAAGACTTCGGTGACACAGACATTAGTCTCTACTAAGGATGACGGAAGAAAGAGCAGTTTGTGAATCGCACACGTGGACTTCCATCTACCTACTATTCTTAGTAGTAGAACATCCACCCTGTACGGATCCGTTCCATCCTTGCCCGCATTCAAATAAGTCCGATGGAAGGTCTGGGCGAGTAGACGCTCGCGTACAACAAATCAGTCATTTCCCCAGCCCACCCAATTTCCGGCGTCTCAGCCCGCCAATTTCGGTTTAGGCTCACATTTTACCGTTTTATCTCTATATCCACCGGAACATAGTTACCGAGCGTAGTTTAGCCTGAGGGTAGGTTTACGGTCCAAGGCACGTGATAGGCTCGTTTTCCCTCCCGCACACGATCGGCAAAATACACATGTGGAGGCCACACACAAAATGACCGCTCTTCACACTTGGCTCGGACAAAACTTATCCCCCAGTGAAGTGGAAGTAGCGTGAGGGGGTACGGTTGGGACTGACGCTACCCGGTTAGCGGTGGTGTGTTCAATGCGAAACTATACAGTCGAGAATTAGGGTATCGTAGTGGTTGCAGGGAGGGGTGCGGGGCGTAAACAGAGAGTCGGTCGTGGCGCGGACACAGCTCGGCCTCGCTGTTTTACCGTAAACGGTTAATTGCATAGCCAATAACAGATAATGCAACAATCAATGATTTAGAACGGGTTGGAGATGGGGTGTGGATGAGTCGAAGGTGTGCACACCGACGCATATACATGTGTATATATATATATATACATATAAAGCTAATCACGTATTGGTACTCGTTGTGGGTACTTGCAGGCCGGCGACTCTGCGCCACGCAACGATGTTTGCAACCAGGCCTATCGTTCTGTCTCGCTTTCTCGTACACTCTATGCACTCGCTAATTTAAACAGTCCCAGCAGGCTCGCGGCAGATTATCCTAACAATAATTGGCGGACGGGAGCGCGAGCGCCTAAACTGCTAGCACGCGATATGCGTGTGTTATTTGCTAATACACGATATATCTATAATAAACTATACCAGGGTGGTAGAGGTGGTCTGGAGCACTCATTGTCGAATCTGAACGGAACGATATGCGGTGTATTATTTCGGAACGCTGAAATACCAGGTGAAGAATTATGTGACAATAATCGAACCGGTATCTGCGGTAATAGCAATAATCATGACGATGATCTGAATAATAAAAGGAGATGATTTATCATTACAGATATTCGCGAATTTTTGTTGCTTGTTTTTCGCAGATAGGTTTAGCAAAGAACACCCCACACATATTTGGCGATGAGAGTCGAATTTTTCAAGTAATCCAGCTTGTCGTAGAAAATAACTTGTATCGAATAGTAATGTTAATATTTTTCAAAATTACATCAATTTTATTAAAAAGTATTTAAATTCAATATATATTTTGAATACGCATGTTCCGTGGAAATATATAAATTATACATAGTTGTATCGTGTATAAATGTGAAAACAACTAATAAACATATTGACAGCCAAAGGCTGCGCATCGATTTCCATACGAAGCTTTTCCTCGGGGGTGGTGCTCGCAAGCAAACATCAAGGTATGAAGGTAAGTAAGTTTGTTCAACCGTAAGCTTTCATCGACGCTGCTCAGGTTCACAGGTGTATGTGGACATTGTTCGTGGCTGCACAACTGGAACGCTGCTCTGGTTCTCGCTCACGTTCTCTCAACGTTTTCTAAGTGCGTGCGTAATACGAAACCTCGTATTTTGCCGTCGCGACATTTTCATCGCGCAATTTTTCCTGGTGCCGCTCCGTCCCTATACTACACCCGAGAGTTATGTCCGTCAGAGAATTAATATAGGCATGATTTGTTGTTATTACGAGAAAGATGGAAGGAGCAGGTAGCAGCAGAGTGGAGACAGGACAAGAAGGGGTAGCGTCTCTCAACGAGTAGAATTGTAGGGGTTGGCGGTTGGCGATGGAGTGGGGCAAAGGGGGGAGAGGGTGGCAGAGTAGTACGGAGGATTTCTCAGGGGCACAGAGTGAAGCCATTACTTACTATAACTGCCCGAGCCCGCTGCCTGGCTAGCGGGACTCCAGCGCGCGTTCCTCTGTCAGGCATCCATCATCGCGACTAATGGTTCCACTCTCCTGCCAATAACATCCGGTCTCGCGTCCTGCCCAGTCGTTGGATGAGAACCTCTGAGTCAACCCACCACCTTCTTTTCGAACATCGCTGTTTCTCACTCACTCTCTCTCTCTCTCTCTCTCTCTCTCTCTCTCTCTCTCTCTCTCTCTCTCTCTCTCCCGCATATTCTGGGCGTTTTTCGGATATAGCTCGCTTTAAACGGATCAATTGTTGCCTGTAGCTGTACACCATAAACTTCCACAAGCATTCGGTGGACTTCAGCGGCACTTTTCTTCCAATTGAAACAGAAAATCAACACTTCCCGCAAATGGTGCTTATTTGGGATGAAATTTGACATTTTCACCGCAGTAAAAATTAGACTTGATGCGCAAAACTCAAAGGTCTGAAAACGATATTTGATTAAAAGATGTTGATATTTCACGATACAGCAAAAATCAGCTGTTGCCGTCAACCATTTATAGCACGTAGAGCCATCTTTTGAAAAGGGACCGAACTAAGTCGTACACCTAATATATTATTATTATCAGACAGAAATTGCGAAAAGTTCTGCTTGTGCGGCGGATATTTGCAGGGGTTTCATTACAGGGTTATCCAAATATAGGCGACTTGCTCACGCTCACAGTATCCTTATTTGTGGACTGCTAATGTATTTGGGTCAATTGATCTTTTGTTAGCAGTTTGTTCATCATTCAATCAGTTCCGCCGATAGTAATAGACTTCATAGATATATAGAAAGAAATGATATTGGAAGGAAATGTTCTTGAATCTACTTAAGGTTTTCGTATTTTACGTTACAACTATGTGGCTCACTAAAAAATAATACTTTTTTGGGGTTTTTTGAGAATCCTAAAAAAACAATCAAAATGAGGTTTGCAGAGTTTATTCTACATGTGTTGGCGTAAACAAAAAATAATTTGTTATAAAAAAGGTGGCTCAGTCGTAGCTACACTAAGAGCGTTTCTTTAGGCGCTCTGCGGGAGGACACCAAACATTTGTGCATTAGCAACTAGAACAGAACAAAACTTTAGGTATTTACGTTAGTTTTGCTAGAGAAGTCCACACGATTATTAAGAAATGGAGTCTTTTCGTAAGATGTGCAAAATTTTCAATGCATTTTTTTCGCTCACAAATTGGCCGTCATTTGCTTATAAAAATAAGAATAGCTAATGAATTGTAAAAATTGTTTGTACTTCTTTAGATAATATATCTAAGATGCTACAGTTCAAATTTCAAGTTGATTGGATGAAAACTGCCAGAATTATGCATCCTCCCGATTTAAAAAAAAACGTCGTTTCAAGACAAACGCGGTTAAAGTTTCAAAACTGACTTAGGAGCTATCTGCGTGTTTCCACAGGGGCATTTTGATAGTAGGTCTTCAGTTGTTAGGTCGTTGTATATTTTTTGTACAACGACTGCACTAAAGAACTCCAAATTGCTCCTTTCGCCGTCTAGGGGTGCGTTTCGGAGTGCTTGGAGGCGCTTCGGAAAGTGAGCTCTAAACATTTTTTTAAATTTTCCGCTTATAACTCCTTTTGCATATCATTTTTGTGATGCTTATACATAATTTGAGCCATTAAAAAAATAATGGTCAAAATGTTTTTCTACTCGGATATAACGCCTTAAGTCCATAGTACCGACTATGGAATAATGTAGTGTTCTCAATATATTGTCACAATCGCTTTCATTGCATAAAACCCATAAAGGTGAGGAATTACATAATTGATTTAAAAAAAACTACGATCTCTTCTACGATCACACGCGTTCAAATTTTTTTCTCTCACCATATTGTTTGGCTTTTATTGTCAATTTCATTCTGGAATGAATTTTAAACATCTTTACGAAAAGTTAAGATTATTTCACAAAAGACGTTGAAGAGTTGTATTGGGGATTTTGAAAAAATGAACCTCATTTGAATCTCATTCTTAGAAATCTAAGTTTCGGTTTTGCCTTCTCACCCGTTTTTAGCGTTTTCGAATGACGGTGTCACGTCCTGCGACGTAGTCGCTGAACTTTCCCTATAGCCCCTCTTATTCACGCGACTCTGACGAATACATGGTTCTAGGACCGATTTCTCCGAAAAGTCATAAAACAAAAAAAAACACGTAACTGCGAGCGATATGACTCGAAGATCACCCGCCAACAGGCCCTAACGTTGTTTCGATTTAAAACGTATGGGAACCAAAGATAGACCGAGGGCTCCGGAAAACTCCACTCGGCCTGGCTATGAATTCAAGAGCGCGACGAAAATCAAGTGCACGTGCAAGGCCCGCGACGCGGCTAGTCGCTACGTTATCGCGAGGCGACTCGGCGCCGAGGCCCCAGACCTCACATAAACAAATCCAACTCCGCGTGCTACCCCACGAAAACCTCGCAAAGGAAAGACTTCTCTGTCCCCCGCCCTGATTGGGTAAAGGAACATAAAAAAACCAATGTCCCCTTGTTTCCCTACTCTACCAAAAACGGATTCTGGAGCAGGATGGCTCAGAGGACGAATGCAACGTCAGTCGTAATCCAACATCAGTCCGCACCCAACATCTAATTTTAATCCAGCATTCTATCGCTGAGTCTGAGTCTCCAGTCAACTACCATCGAACCAAGTTCTTTTATCGCGTCTCAATTCCAGTCTCCCGTCAACTACCATCGAACCAAGTTCTACTATCGAGTCTCAATTCCAGTCTCCCGTCAACTGCCATCGACTCGAGTTCTTCTATCAAGCCACAATCTAAGTCTCCCGACAGCATCCTTCGAATTCAGACCTCAATCTCCCGTCAGCCAACTTCGAATCAAGTTCTTTCATCACGTCTTAATTCTAATCTACGGACGAACAATTTTATTGCAAGTATTTTCTTTCGAGTTCTTCATACACATATAACTTCGATCCTCAGTTCGCGTAAACGGTCAGAAATCCGTGTCTAACTCCGTACATTTATATAGAGTCTCAAGTGGCTCTCGCCGTTCATATATAAACATATATAACTCCGCGCTGACGGAAAATCTTGGAAAAAGGGCCATATTCATAAGATCGTCTACCGATATCGTAACGAGCGAACATACACACAGCTAAGCGAACCACATCATTCTGTTATTTTTCTGTATTATCCATGTACTCTTCTGTTATTATTAATCCATATTCAATCCAACTACCCATCTGTAATAAACGTCAGTTAAATTTATATGAGCTTGTCGAATTTTTCCACAATACCAAAACATCGCGCCAATTCCTTAAGGCGGCCCTCTAGTTTCTCGGGTCGAAAAAAATCGATTTTTTTTCATAAATCACATCTACAACATGTGTAGAAAATGTGTGCCAAAGGATTTTTCGATATTCGAAGTGGTTCACGAGTTACGGCCCTGGAACGGATCAGGTATACGGAGCAGGCATACGGAGCAGGTATACTTTCAAACGCGTTTTTCTCGAAACACCATTTTTTGAAACGGTGACCACGATATTTCAGAAACTACTGCACCGATCTTGTTCAAATTTATACAGCATCTTTAATATTTTATAAGCCAGCGATTGAACTAGGATTATCATGATTGCTTCAACTAATTTTCAAAAGTGTATAAAAAAAGTCAATTTTTGTAATTTAGAATTCACTCTAGATCAATCGCTAGTCTTAAATATGAAGATTAAAATGCCGTTTGGTTTTTTGATTTCAGATAAGCAGAACAGCCGCAATCTTGGTCACCGTCAAGCACCTCTTTTACTTGATGTCTTCCTGTCGGCCACTATAACGTTTATTCTATTATATATTTTGACTTCAAAAAATTTGTAAAGCTTATTTAAATGTTAATAAAGATTATGCAAAAACAATGAGATTGATTATTTCGATGCTTTGCCCGTAAAAAATTATTGAAAAAGCCGTAAAAAAAAGCCGAGAAACTAGAGGACCGCGTTAATTATATTATTTCCCATGGACTACCTCTTTTTACCCTCATCCCGTGCTATTGCGCTAGGCGTAGGCAACAAAGAGGGAAACGAAAACGTTATGCTCGCATCCCTTCCGGATGTGACAACGACTACCTGAATGCCAAAGAAAGTAATTTTAACGAATAATAACAGCAATAAGATCGGGTTATTTTTGCTTCTAATAATAAGATAAATTTAATAAATTAATCATTTTTGGGCCTGCGAAAGCGCCTATACCAGTAAAATGCGATTACGTGGTACACCTATGGCTTGTTAAACTTTAACGATTTCGTTAAACAGAATGTCGTTTGGCAATAAATTTCACATACTCCATATGTTAATTACGGGACTGCATAAGAGTAGCTGTCACGAATAACCTTTTAGATCGAACAAATGTCAGCAAATATAAGTTAGCACAGTATCGAGTTAGTGTATCGAATTAGCATATAGCATATATTATTATATATATAACCCTCGATGATTGTGGCTAAGCTAGGCTGCAATGTAACCATAGCCATAGACCAAAGCCTCTATAGTGACTTCACACGGTCAGATAGTTATTGCTGAGCGATTTGATCGGTGGATAATGACGAGTAATGACGCACACCGTGGTGAATATCGTCCACGAGGACGACGAAGAGAGGTTTATCGCGGATGGAGCGCGCAAAGGACAGTGTGGATGAGGCAGAGCTTCGCCCTTTTCAATGCACTATAGTAAACCAGGGTGCGGATGTGGATATGAGATTGCATCATGCATATGCAGGTACATTTGGCATCGTCCTGCCGACCAATCAATGCCGCGAAACTTGATTGTCGAAAATTATCCTCTCCTCTATTCCGTCACGTGATCGCACATAACTACTAAGATAAGAACATTTTTTGGCATTACAATTTCCACTACTGGAATTCGATTATAAAGCACATATTGTCTCGATACCTATTAGGATTCGTTTAGTCTTTACTTTGCTTTATTTTAAAAGTATTCATCGAACTGAAAGGTGCATCGGACCCTTTTTAGCTGGGAATCGAACATGTTTGAATATCTCTATCTTTCGGCTTGAGGCCAAAAAAGAGGTTGATTTTGAATATTATTTTGATGGCGAGAGTATTGGGATGCCGAGATCGGGATTTTACACACAATTATTAGATAGTCTTGCCAGGTTGAGTTTTTTCAAAATGGACAAATATTAATCAACAATAAAGTTATTATTACTAGAGCAAAGAGCTGCTGTTGCTGCTTGACCAATCGGGGTAGGTTACTTTGGCAACTAGGGGGATATGAAATGAATAATGTACTTTTAGTATTTTAACGCAACTCTCGTGTCACCAGAGACTTTGTTGAAATTTTGAAAATTACGAAAACTGCAAGCGGCGGCAAACAATAGTTTGATTTTCGACCTGAGACCATCACTTCCATGATTTGTTATTAAAAATTGGATAAACATATCAAAAAATCATTTGGTCACACGATTGAAAATGTTATAATCTATGCTCAGTCAATGGCCTTTAGGATCGAAAATCGGGGACATGGAACCTAAACAATTTGTAAAATCCGAAAACTAGACGCTGAAGCTTTCTGCCGGATCGAAAAATGGCCAAACGATATTCTCAAGCCTGATCGATTACAAACTAAATGAACTGATTCTGGAGTCCTTCTGGAGGAATATAACGTACAACAGTTTTTTTTATCAAATGTCAGACATTCAACACCAATAACTGCCTGCAATTGCTTCCAGAGAAACAAAATGACGGTTCTTTACGGCTAATAATACGTGGTAATAATAACCAATAGTTAAGGGGTTACCCCCACTTGCAATTTTGAAAAAATCGATTTTTTTTATTGCATTTTTTTGAAGTATAAGTATCCGGGCCCATACTTCTGTATGGGCCCGGAATAGATGACTCTATGTAAGTTTACAAAAAAAAATATTTTCTTCGTGTAAACTGAAATTAAAACTTTAAACGCGTTTTTCTCAAAATGTCATTTCTGAAGTCGGTGACCAAGATTACTCGAACACTAATGAACCGATCTTCTTGAAATTTTGCAGGCTTATTTAATACATAAAAATGTAGTCTTTAATCGTTCGATTTTTTTTTCGAAACATGTCCGTTTTATAGCCAAAAAACGGCGGTTTTTTTCGTTAAAATCGAACCATTAACTTTGACTGTCCGCCATTTTGTGAAAAATGAATATTTTTTAAAATCCTTCGATTAAAGACTAGTTTATACTTATATTTAACTAAATCCATCCGCATTTTTTTTTCAGATGATCCACTTCACCGCAATGTTGGTCACCGCAAACCGTGTATATAAAAACATTATTTCATTGACGGCCATTTGCCACTAAACAATGTAGTATTTTTCAATAAAAAAATTACTGAAAGTTCTTCAAGATGCGTTCTTTAAGATGGTATATTGATCGATTAAAAAAGTTTTGTAGTTTTCTTTAAAAAAATTCATGAAAAAGGCCTTTTTTGCGCTGCAAGTGGGGGTAACGCCTTAATAGTCATTTAAATCAAGCGTAACCCAGACTGTTGTAGAAAACTGGCTATCTAAAAGGGATCAAAATTATGATATTTCGAATTTGCAAGCACTTTTGCGTACTCTTTCATGTTGATACAAGATTGTAGATCAAGATTCGTAATTAGGCGCCGGGTTTAGCTCACCAGCCTGAAAAGTGAACTTATCCGTCCGGTCTTGGCGAATTTTCACGAGTGAAGCTAAAAAAGTCGGTCAGCTAATTTCATATACGCTGAGTTGCTCCATGACCGAGCACGTAGACTCGTTTACACTTTGAGCACATGTTCTCCAGATACACGTACGGGTAAGCGAACCACAGATTCTCTACGAAGTAAAAAAACGTGCTAGAATCTTTCCTACCCTTAAAAAATCGTCTCTGCGGAAAAAATATCGAAGATAGAAACAAATATGATACGGTATGAAATGGGAGTCAAGGTCACGTTCGCTTCATAAAATAATGGCAATCGCTAGTCGCCCATGACGCAGCGTCAGCAAGAATATATCCCGTAGAAAAAGACTGTCGGATAAGGAAAAATATTTGTCGCATACGTTCGCAATTTTCATAAAATGGTGGTTGATCGTACAATCTCTTGTCAATTCCGAAAAAAATGGGTTTAATATATTTTATTCTGATAAATCTTAGATTTATTATACAAAAACCGAGCATGAGTCTGGCTGACGCGTGGTGAATGTTATACAATATTTGCATACAAACATTTTGAAATTACATTTTAAATAGTTGAACAGACGCAATGATTTTCCTTAAATATTTATAAGATTTTTAATATTTGAAATTTTTTAACCCGTATTATTTGATAAAAAGGGAAAGGCATAGTAAAAATCATACAATTTTAATGAGCCTATACATAAAACAATTATTACAATTATCTCGAAACAATTTAATATTAATACAGGAACAGGTTTCAATCGGCATAATTCTTTTTACCCTTCTCGCGCCATTTCACAATCAAAAATAAATATTTGCGTGCTCTTCGACGATCAAACTGCCTGTGGATCATTAACGTTGAAATATATGGCAACACTCTATCTTCAATAGTTTGGAATCAAATACCTCTGACAGAATATACAGACTGACAACGGGGTCCGACTGTAAGTGCTCTGCACTGTATATTCGGCGGTAGGAAATCCTAAAAAAGGTGCCAAGTATGGTAAATGATATTTTCCATCAAACCTAATCTTCATTGCTTGGAGCACACAGTCCATTTTACCAAAAAAGTGGATTTCCGCAGACTCCACGATGTAGACAGAAACTTGTTGACGGACATAAGCAAATATGTAGTAAAGAAGGGTAGAAATTTGATCTGACTTGTGGGTACGCGGACCGTTAAAGATACAAGGGGTGCGGCAAGGGTGAAGGGGCTGCTGATGATGGAGGTAGGGTTGGCGGCGCCGTCGAAGCAACGGTTATCTCGGTAATTAATATGATTGAGGAGACATCTCTCACGTCTCCGTAATATCCAGGAATGGCCCAAGTTCTGATTGCTTTCCTCTCCCGTTCTGCCAGCGTCAACCCTCTCGCGCCCACTTTACCTTCCTATCTCGGCAGTTTCACATAACCCTTGCGCCGCGGTAGTATCACGGCTTTCTCACTCACTCATGCACTCACGCCCTTTTCTCTCTCTCTCTCTCTCTCTCTCTCTCTCTCTCTCTCTCTCACACACACACACACACACACACACACACACACACACACACACACACACACACACACACACACACACACACACACACACACACACACACACACACACACACACTCTGTTTGTCGTTGACTCGCCGTGACGCTTTCTAATATTTTTTATTTCTTTTTCTCATGTAGTGTTTCCCTAACAAACTTAACACAACTCCGTGACAAAGCCAGAATGCCGTTGGTAATAACCATAGTAGTTGATGCGACGTTAGACAAATGAATAAAAACAAGTTACCAACTTGTACATCGCTTGGCTATTAATTTGATTTCATTCCCAAATGTAACGATACAAGCAAGTTTTTTGTACACAAATCTACCTCTATGGGTACGTCTGAGTGAGTTTTAATGGTCAGTAGGTGAATACCATAAAAACGTTTTTCAATTTTGGTCTTCCAACAATCTTGCGCGTATGGAAACTTTGGAAGCAAAATGGGGTGAATCAGAAAGAAATGTGCAAGTTTCTAACTTGCATAACTCTATTTTGATGAAACTATTTCACCCTTGTCTTTGTTTTTCAATGTCAAATTATTTTTAAAAATTCAAACACCCTTGGAATCAAACGTTTTCGCCAACTTTTCCAAAATGAAACAACGATATTCCTACTGTAACATTCTACTTATGCACCTAAAGTTATTCGGATATCAAACATTTCTTAATATCTACACCACTGTACCATTTTCCGCAAAATTTTATTCGGGCATACCTTGTATAATACTCTGTTTTCGTGAAAAAAACGCCCAGACATCAAAAAATTGTGAACGTTACGGTAAAAGAAATGTCCCCTCAAAATGTACAGCGTTTCTTCGATTTTTACTCGTAAGTTGATTTAGAATATACGTCCTACGATACACTATATACACATACATTCGAGAAGGATACACTGTTGGTGTGCGAAAATTGAGTCGGCTATCTCAACATTTCTAAGAGCTTTTCCGGTACAGCAACCACACATATCTACATTTTTTTTTGTATATCATTTATCAACGTTTGGGAAAATTCCGAATATATTTTTATCGAAATCTCGCATAATTCGAAGTAAGCAAAGCGTAAAGCGTCGAAGCAGCAAGGAAGTCAGGACTCATACGTTAGATTATCCGACCTCAACGTAGCTCTTCTGGTAGCGAAAGTATTACACTACCCGAGTATCATATGAGAAAACCGGACACCGTGTTTTTGGCCCCAATCCATTGTCTTGTTGTTTTGTGACAGATCCGTTCCAAGGGATATCGGTTGAGGAGAAGCTACTGTCGTTTTACAGATATGCCTGTCACTGCCTATTTCGTTTTTTCAACATCGCATCGTCATACGTCTGAAACATCGAGACTTCTCCGCAGGGACTAACTGATATTGAGTAGCAAGCTGTGATGTCATTAAGGGGTTACCCCCACTTGCGATTTTGAAAAAATCGATTTTTTTTTATTGCATTTTTTTAAAGAGCTATTTGAAGTGCAGTTTTTTTTTATGCCCGGAATAGATGAGTATGTAAGTTTACAAAAAAAAATATTTTTTTCGTGTAAACTGAAATTGAAACTTTAAACGCGTTTTTCTCAAAATGGCATTTCTGAAGTTGGTGACCAAGATTACTCGAACACTAATGAACCGATCTTCTTGAAATTTTGCAGACTTATTTAATACATAAAAATGTAGTCTTTAATCGTTCGATTTTTTTTTTCGAAAAAATGGTTGTTTTATAACCAAAAAACGGCCGTTTTTTTTCGTTAAAATCGAACCATTAACTTTGACTGTCCGCCATTTTGTGAAAAATGAATATTTTTTAAAATCCTTCGATTAAAGACTAGTTTATACTTATATTTGACTAAATCCATCCGCATTTTTTTTTCAAATGATCCACTTCGTCGCAATGTTGGTCACCGCAAACCGTGTATATAAAAACATTATTTCATTGACGGCCATTTGCCACTAAACAATGTAATATTTTTCAATAAAAAAATTACTGAAAGTTCTTCAAGATGTGTTCTTTAAGATGGTATATTGATCGATTAAAAAAGTTTTGTAGTTTTCTTTAAAAAAATTCATGAAAAAGGCCTTTTTTGCGCTACAAATGGGGGTAACGCCTTAAGCTGCAATTGAAGATGAACAAATAAAAGTGGAAAAGATTCAAACTTAAAAAAAATAGTGAATAGGAAGAGAGAGGGAAAGGAAAATGCAGACACAACAAAAGCAGAATGAAAATGAACGGAAGAAAAATTCGAGAAGCTAAGAGGAACAGAGTGTGTTTCAACCCGATGGTGCTTGTATATTGCGTGTTAGAAGTGGAGGAGAACCATCACCCTCAAACCAGGACGTGACACCAGCTACGGTTCTCTTATCTGGTGCACAATTTTCCATGGGTTTTGGAACGCGTCCACGTGTTCTCCCCAACCCCGTCGTGCTCACCAACGGATGCCACGGCTTTTCCTGATAATCCAAACATTCGCTCCTTCTTCCACGTTTGTAAACCAACCCCATCGTCATCTCGGCTCTGCGGCAACTCACTCTTCCACTTCCACTCCTCCATCCCAACCACCCTTACCTCGTATCATTGGGTCTGATGGCTTATATACCTTATGACTCGTATGTGACGTTATAATCATACAATCATGATGGTATGGACGCCCACACCTTGTCTGTGCGCACACCAACGTACCAGTAAGACTCAACGTAACGGTGTAACGTACATTGGCGTACACGGTCTCGATACAAACGGCTTCGAGCCTAATGGCTTAGAGCTGTTATGTACAAATTATGTTGAGGTTGTAATGGTTTTTCCGTCTATTCATTTTTTTACATTATAAGAATGTTGAGTAACTTATTTCAATTTAATATTACGTATTTTTTGCATTGGCTGACAGTAAAAATGTCGCAGTTACGTTACTGTTCGTAACATTAGCGTAGAGACCCCAAATGCCGTTTCGCAATGTGATCGCATTTTCCGCAATGGCGATTGAAAACTTGCGAGACAAAAAATATATAAAAGGTAATTTCAGAAGTTGTATTTGCATACAATTAAAAAACGACCTTCGCTTTCAAAAATGAAGTAGCTTCGAAGATGATAATTGACAGATGTAAATTAGTATTCTTCATTGGAGGTTTCAGCCCTAATCAGTCCCTCTTTGTGCAATTTATCGATATCTCTGTAACGGAGCATACAAGTGTAATGCCATTACAAATAAATAATAATAATTTATCACAATCAATAGTAAATTAACTTTATTTAGTCTTTTATGGTATGTCAAGTTTAAAGAATTAGTATGAAAACCCTTTCATTGTAACTATGCAGTTCCATTGGCGCGATGAAAATGATATCGAGACGTTCCAGAAATGAAATCCAAACATAATTTATGTTAGGTTTTCTTGACTTGAATGTGCAACAAATAGGATTGCATGAAATCCTTTGTAGGTAAGTATAACTACAAATCAGCCATAATCAATATTGATAATGTGTTTATAAATTACTATTTCTATATGTCAGGTTTTTCATTCGTTAACGGGTTGAACGGGTTCCTCGTGGCCGGAAATAAGAGGAATTTACGTGACCTTTTTCTCGTGAAATTTTTTTTTACATTAAACCCTACGGTTTGAAATATCTTTTACAATATTTATATTGAAAAATATTTATAAATGTGGTAAATACAATGATTTGCGCAAACTCTTGCCGTAATCACTGCTGCTCGGAAACAAATAATCCGAAATAAAAAAATCGAACGCATTTAGTTTTTGCATGAAGTTATCTAGCGCTTAGATAAAGGATTCAATAAAACACTGGTTAAAAAAATGGCCGCAGTCCAAAGGATCGATTTTAAGTAAAAATCGCTCTATTTTCGTTAATAGAAAAAACCATGCATCGGAAAAAAACTTGTTCAGGCACTTTTGATATGTGAAAGGAGGCGGTAAAATTTGCAGTTGATCGGTGTAGTGATTTTTAAAATATCGTCGTCACCGATTTTTTCAAAAATTCATTTTCAGAAAATAGCGTTTGAAGTTCGCTTGTTCAAGGAACCTATCTATAACTCCCTCAATTTTGAGCGAATCAACTTGAAATGTTCAGAGAATATTTGTGAAATGTTATATATTTTAAGAATCCGTCGAAAACCAAAAGTTGCATTTCTTTTCGCATAGAATAACCAAAAACATCGATATAATGTGTATTGTGGATGTTGGCTTCTTAAACTCGTAATTTTTTTATTTGGATGTTCGTAATTGGGATGCAATAAATTACTACAGTGTGGAGAAGGAAATAATATTTGCGAAATTATTTAGTGGGTGAAAGTATTGGAAATTTCCTTCCTTTTGTGCTCGGAGAATAGAGATATGTTGACGAGGTGAGTGCATGGAGAGACTTTGAGTAAAATAGGATGAAAAATGATTAAAAAAAGGTTTTAGTTTAGTATTATTTAGTATTGGTTTTGAAATCTATAAATCTAGAATATTTGTGTATTTTAATCATTTTCATGGTTGTTCTTTAGCTATAGTTTGGCGGAACAAAGTTTGTCTGATATCAACGTTGAGTGTGCACTTTGGATGAAACCATGCTGTGGAAGTACTGTAGTGAATTTTTAATGATCGTAGATATATGGCTCGTAGAATGTTCCAAAAATTAGGAAAAATTTATAAATGATGTTAATAATTTATAAAGCATGCTGAGACTTTGTAAGTTTTTTTTGCTGAATCTGGTACCAAACGCTACAACACAAACACAGATTAAGAATGTTTGTTTTTGTTTTGTTTTAGATTCATACAGCGTCCACAACAATTGTCGCCAATTGGGGGCGTTTTCCGCGCACCGTTGCAAACGAACGTGCAAAAGTGCATGATAATACTTTTTTTAGAGTTTTTAAATTTGTGCAATTCTTGGAGGATCAATACATATGTTTATTCATCGTTTAAGTAATTTTAGTTATTTCGTCTTAATAATCACATCCACAACAACGCTCTAGACAACAATAGTGCCTCAAGTCCATACTCTGCACCCTAGTGCAGAAATTCATAAACTAAGGGCTCCCCCCATCCCATCCCAGCTACTGCCGATTTGAACCTATGCTATGTAGATGCGCATGGAATGTTGATTGGTCGCTTTTACTTCATGAATCTCATATTTCTAGGATCCTACTATATTACGATAGTAGGACTAGCAATCTTACGATTTTAGTGGGATTAGCAATCTTACTATATTAGCAGGATTAGGAGTGCTAGTATATTATCACTATTGGAAATCCTGCTTAATCAATAGAATTAAGAATACTCCTACATCACTTGAATACGGAATGCTACGATAATATATCAGTAGGGTTAGGAATCCAACTGTAATATATTAAGCGGGGTAGAAGTCTCACTATTTTATTAGGATCATCAATCCTAATATAATTATTTCGTTGGTTATTTTTATTTCGTCGTTATTTTTATTTTTTATATTTTTATGATTGATTTATGTACTACTTTCACTTTGGGTATTTTATTTGACCATCTAGTCCTCGTGTTTCGAAAACCGACTGTGAGGCAACCGCGATGTCTGAGTGACCCGTCGCTCTTGCGACAATGAATTCTTAAGTCTCCAGTTATCATTTTTTTGTAATTTTGACTTGCAATATGCAACGGACATTTTCGATATATTAAATTTTAAGAAAATACCCGAATCCATTCATATCCTATGCCCTGCTTAGTGTATATGTCCCTTGGTTGTACTTCAAAATAGCTGTTACCTCCAATTTAGCGGAAATTTTTCACACATCTTCTTTTTGATAATATAAGTCAGTGTCTGATTGCGCGGCGCAATAGTTTTCGAAATATGGAATTGTGAAAATTGATAAATTAAGGCGCGTGAATATCTATATCCATCATAGCGCGCTACTGCTATCCCTACTTTATCGGTATGATCGGATACCAAACAGACCTAAACAAACCTAAATAATACGGGATAGTTTTCCGTAAAAAATAGGAAGATTAAAAAAAGCTTCCATAGCAACATAAGGAATGACGTGAAGAATGTTCTGTTAAAAATTCAAACGGATGCTTTGCAAAAAAAATCCTCATCTACTCAAACACTAATATTTTTTTTGCAAAAAATATTTCATCTGCGGAATATTCTGACAAGCGAGTTTCAAATTCGAGTTTTGCACTGTATCATTGTTTATAACAATCGTTCGATCTATTGTATATGCATATTCGATTTCCTTCAATTTTCCAGAAGCACTACCTTGAAACTTATACAATGTAGCTCTTTATCTCATACTCCTATTACTGCGAATTTACCTCCCTTGAACAATTAACATTTTACATTGATAAACACCGAACCATTCTTTGTTGAAACGACTCCTGCTGAATAATGATTGTACCCAAGTTTCGATACGTATACAAATTTAGTTGGATTATTCTCCCACCAATTGTTTATCATAAAATGATCGAATAGTTCTATCAGTTAATTGTTTTCGTGATGAATGTTGCTTTTCCTTGATAATACCGCGGTTCACCTCGAAAAAATCCAATATTGGATTTTTGGTATTTCCTTGTTAATTGTCTGAATTTACGATAATTGAAGCATCTGCTCTCTTTTGAGTTTGTTCGATTATCATTTTTAATATTTTCTTGCCATTGTCGATTCTAAAAGCAGCACGTTCGATGTCGCTTATTGCAGTTATTCAAAGTCCTTTGATCATCAGCCGACCTATCAGATTTTTGGTATTCGTTGACCCATGGATGTTGATTCTCATGCACTTACGGAATTTTCGCCATCAGTAGTCTATGTCATGATTATTTTTTATGAATAATCTTATTTGTGACATTTGTTCTCCACTTACCTTCATGCTAAATCTGGCATTTCCCTTGTCTGAGCAAAGATATAATAGTAAATCAGGTTTCAATTGGTGTACCATTTCGTCTAAAGCGTACACGAACGCGCCTTCGACTTTCATTGGTAAATTTTCTTCAATTCCACATGGCTATTAATGACTATCGATTAATCGTTTTAGGAACGGTTGCTCTTCCACTATTGTGACCATTACCAGTAAGCTGCAGCATCTAATTTATTTCATGATATTATTTCTTTTCCTTGTACAGCAATTTTTTTTTAATCGTGACGTTCACTCCTAGCATTTCCGATTTTACTTGCACTTCATTCACAGTAGCCTCTGCAGCATAAACATTCAATATTAGAAGGATTTAAAATGTCCACGTCGACTAATTTCCAACATCTTTCATTTTACTAATTTGCATAAGCGTTTTACTCTTTAAAATTCATTTACGTTCGTATGGTATTTCACTTATACGAGGCTGGGATGATAAATACAAATAACCGAATAAAACAATTATTTTGTTATGCTCAACAAACTACGAACGAAACGTTGAAAAGTTGAGGTGCACAATTCCAACTCTTTGTTTACCTGTCCTTGTCCTTTAAGAATATAACTATAACTACAGCTATACCTGTAAACATGGCCACGCTTGCATTTCCAATAATCCATTAGAATCCAATTTACGTCGATAGAGTTTTTCAGTAGAATAGGGCGAGATGCTAAAAAATATCAGGAGTGCTTCCTGAAAAATGTATTTCGTCTTTATAACGTATTCCGAAGCACAATGCAGTGTGGTCCATTAAGTTGTGAAATATTTGATTGGTATTTCGACAGATCTTTGCCGGTCAACGGGTGAATACTCCGGAAGAGCAATGTCGGGAGGGTCAACGACTCCCATGACGAAAATGTAATGTTACATACAGAAGGCAGTATTATAGCTGTTTCTTTTCGCGTAAAAGTAAAATAGAAATGCAGGACTTTGTACTTTTCTCCCTAAGACTCTCATTATCCGTGTAGACTCGACGAAAAGACGTACAATGAGCCTTTCTACGCTACTCGAGGCTATTACACCACTGAAGATATCCTCACCTTAGCATCCTTTCTTCCAATTTTTTGCTGATTGAAAATATAGCCGGGAGTCTTGTTGCGTATTCTGTTTAAATATTAGAACAGTAAGATGCGAATATTTTCTCGGTGAAGAACGTGCTAGAAGAGAAATGCACTGCATTTCTTGTACGACCTTTGCTTCCAGTTCACTTTCCAATGCTAATATATCCGAGTTTTTTCAAGATGACGGGAATATGCCCTAATAATTTCCATCTCTGTGGGTGCACCGCCCAGGTAGGAATTGACGATGAAAAAAGGGCTCGCCAAGCTCTGAAACAAGGCTCACATTTTTTTATTCAGGCTGAGCACCAGCCTGATTTCAGGCCTCGCTGAACCTCTGAATGATAACGCGGTTTGAGGCTCTTGCACACAGGCTTGGCCAAAGGCTGGTAGAAAAGCCTGTACTGAGCCTGAAACGACGAAACAACAAGGCTCAAAACGAGCCTCAATGAAGCCTTCACGAGCATTTATGACCAGGCTTTTCCCAAACTCTTCCCGAGGCTATATGAGGCCTGTTTTTAGTTTTCTATATTCTACATTGGGGTAAATTTAATAAATCTGTAAAGAATTCATTTGATTTATTATATATATTTATTATTTGTAATATTATTTGTTACAAAATATATATAAAAAATATTTTAAACAACAATACTTTATTTTATTGCGTACTTTTATTTTCGTATACACTTTTTTGTGTACCTCATAAATATCAATAAGAGAATATGTTTAAATGTTCTGAGCTGCCTCCTTCGCTTTCGTTTTTCGTGCCTTCGCACCCGACAAATTTATTGCTAAATTCTTTTTTCATAAAAGTACAGAAAAAATATTATTTTAAACTTATTTTATTTTATCACAACCTGAAACAAGCCTGCATCCAGCCTTGATTTTTCAGCCTCAAAATTCACCGGCTGAATAAAGCTTGAAATAACCCTGAGTTTAGGCTAAGCAGCCAGTCTTGGTTCCAGGCTGCTCCAAACGATGCAATGAAACCTGGGCCAGGCCTGTCTCACTCAGGCTCGGTGAAACAAGGCTCGCACAAGCTTGTTTCCATCGTCAGCCTTTTAATTTCCTACCTGGGCGGTGATTTCACAGTACTGGCATCGCTATTACAAAAATACTGAGTAATCGGTGGGAACTTGATAATCAATTGATTCATTTTTCTCGTTTTTCTCAGCTGCCGTTTATATTCAGCTTTAAAAAGCACGTGAAATGTATATGGTCGCGCGACTGGCGAAAAGGTTATAGAAGCGATGTATGACTTCGATGAGAGGAACCGAGACTGATGGACGGGGAATGGGCACGCGCACTATAAAACCGCGGGCGAGGTATAGAGAGGGTGCTGAAAAAAAACGAGAGGAAATAGTGAGGGTAAAATAGAAAGAGTGGTAGGGATATTGCACGTCGAGGGAACGAACACATGTTCATGTCACCGCGCCGTCTCTCCAGTTGTCCGGACCCGGACAATTTATTCCCGCCAGTGAATCACGTCAAAATTTGATTTGTCGATGGCTTTTATAGCGGCAAGTTATTGCGGATGTTACGGATGAAATTCGCGAGTCAAAGGGAGGATATGAGTTGACATTCGTGATGGCTTCGAAAGGGATCTCTAACGCCTGCGATCTTACCATTTTACCAACATGGACATCAATTTTATTCGGCTAATATTAAAGGCCGTGACTCATGTAAATCCCGAAATTTCGTGCAAGTACGCATGGACCCCGGCTCCTTTGCAAGCCAAGTGAGCCAGTTCAGTGAGCCAGGATCAATCTACGTGCTCGTTGTCTATGACTGCAGCGAGGAGTCTTGCGTGCTTTGGAGGTGAGCTATCGTGTGGATTTTCATTTTATACAATTTGCACGGTAACCGTCTGATAATTATTGAACGCCGCCAAAGATTATCCTCATTTTCGCATTGATCACTAACGTCTCGGTGGTTGACTTGGACTCTGACTATCAACGATGCATAGATTATGTCGAATTCGCAAAAGCTGATATTCTCCCGTATTTTATCCGGAAGTAAAATGCAGCTACTCAATATTCCCATTCATGTAACAACGGTACGTTCGATCATTTCTTTTCCGACTATTACTTTCCCCAGCTTCTGCATTACTTTCGTCCCCAAAAGTATATCGCTTCGCATATTGTCACATTGCTGCCACACATCCGAGGTTGAAGCATCACGTTTCCGTGGTCTCTTGTCTCTCGTTTTCTCTTTTTAATTTTTTTGTTTGTCCCGTTCACGTTTCCTCATCGAGCGTTCATTCGTCATGTGCGCAGTGATAAAGTATTTTCGAATAAAAATCGAGCTGCTGTTGCTGCTGTTACTATCAGGGCAACCGGCCCTCCTCCCGCCCCTTTTCATCCCGATCGAAGCCACCCCCTCCGCGCATTTTCAAAATTTGCAACTGCAGTTAGGTGCAGCAGCAGCGAGTACCAGCAGGTTCGTTGAGGGTATATAGCGGTACGTTCTCGTGCTCTCGGGTGATATACACATATATCAAGCGTGTGGAACGAATATATCATTCATAATTTGTTCGGAACAGTTGATTTGTAGCCTGCGACGTGCGGCGTCGACCTGTCCGTCCCTGCCTAGTCTCCTCTCCCTCTGCCTCTTCATCCCCCCTCTCATCCCTCATCGAACGCGTAGCCCCTCGTCGCAACGTCATACCGCCCTCTTTCTCTTTTTGCGTTAGCTTGCCAACTGCACACCGATTTCCCACTCCGTCCGTCTCTTTCATCCGCGTCACACGATAGGATACAGGACACGAGGAAAAGAGAGATAGTGAGCATCCGCCACTTTATCCCTCTCGCAAAACGTAGATTGAAATTAATACCCAATAATGCTTGTAAATCATTACAGAAATGCGCGAGCCGTGTTAAAACCGGTCGTCCATCCAGCCGATAACGGCGTACCAGTCGCACCACCGGTCACCGGTACACTTTGTGCATACATATGCATATATGTACGCACAATCGACTGGACATACATGTGCACTCATCTACTTTGACGCCGGTTTCGGTCGCTTGCGAAAAAAGAGCGTCGGCAAAAAATTATGCTGCATATCATTCATCCGTCCTCTTGCGGGCTGTTCGGTTGGACAATTGAGTGTTTTATTTTTATCGGTGAAAATCTCTCCACGAGTAAATCTCACGTTTATCCCTCAACTCCTCGTTCCCCTCGGCGATTACACCATTTCTCTCATCATTCTCGCTTACATTTTTTCTTCGTTGTTTCCGACATTAATTTTTCCATGTCGCAAGCTTCATAATGAGATAACCGTGACTGAATGCTCGATCCCTTCTTGTCCTTCTCGTAACTTGCATTTTTCGCGGGTTTGGTCACTTTTACGATCGAATTTTAACACAAAATATTTGGGTCGATGTTGTTGTTTTATCAGAATATCACGTTGATCGACGCTAATCCTGAAGAAATCCAATAAAAGTGACAATTTGTTCGGTAAAATAATGCATCGGCTATATTGATTCCTGTGCTGGATCACCGTACGTACAGTATCAGTTTTAACCGCCAATTATGATGGACAAATTGTTTGAGGTTATGTACGCGATTTCGCCGATTTTCGTAGGTTCATTTATGGGAATCGTGAAAAAGTGACGTATACATTGCCAAATTAATTTCTACACAATATTTATTCAATCTATTGAGTGTCGATCAAAACACAATGACGGAAATGTAAATAAATGGCGGAGTTATTGGCTAGTAAGTAAATGGTTTTTCTTGACGCACGTGTCGATGGTGACAGTCCTCGGCGTCGAAGTGAGTGTCCGGAAAAATGGACATATTTATGATTACACAATAGATGTCCGTTCGGTGTGAAGCAACAAAAATATTTTTTACATGGCATGTTAAAATGGGTATAATAAAACTCTTTAACTCAATGTTCACTTAACAATTATTTATTTGAAAAAATGGGTAATATATTTGTCTATTTTTCGAGGTTTCCGCTATAGGCATTGATAAATAGAGTATGCTGTAAAAATTTGACAGCGATCGAAACCTCAGTTCGCGACTTTGGACTGTGACGACATGAAAAAAGCAATTTGCGACAAGAACGGCTCTGAAGTTAGCGATACGCATCGCCGCGCGATATCTAGTATGAAATATGATACTACCTTATTTAAGGTAGTACGAGCGCGCGCTCTCGATTTCTATATATTTCGTTCAAATTTTAACCAGACATTGTTCATGTCATGATGCATGTTTGAGTGAAATTTCAGAACAGTCGACTATTTAGATTGGGAGGTAATAGGTTTTAAAATTGCATCTTTTAACACTGCATTGAAATTTAGACAGAATGATTTTCCGTAAAAAAATAATTGTTCCCTATAATAAGAAGACGTACGGCAACACCGCATCGTGCCACGTATCCAATGCCGTCAGTTTTCGCGGCATATTTAAAATAATACTGCAACACAAATTTTTATTTGGAAGAATTTTTTATCGAACAAAGTTTTTAATTAGGTATGAATGAACCAACACTTTTATTCGTTAATGAAGATAACGTAAACAATGTAAAATATCAATATTTATAATGCAAATATTTTTTTATGATAAAAGTTTTTAACTTTAGGAACACGATAATTTGTTTTTCTCTAAATATTGAACAATACTGTTCTGCGGTGTTGCGATTTGTCTTCTTATTATAGGGGACAAATATTTTTTACGAAGGATTATACTGTCTTTACTGACCGTTTATAGCAAAACTGAATAGTAAAGGCAACCCAAACTTTTTTCACTCTTTCCCTAACTAATTTGCTATCTAAACATATTTTGTTTTCTTTCAAAATTCATTCCGTATCATGATTATCATTATACCTAACTGTACTATATTGTGTTTTCTTCAGTTTCGAAAATTTACAGGTTTGCTGTTAACTAGTCAATCCGCTAGTGCTACCTTAATATCACCCTGCGCTCTCTGTGTGGCCTATCTCGGCATCTAAAACGTCTCTAGCATGCTTCCTCGGGAAGGTTGCTGGATATAAATAATGAAATTTGACATAGCGCGTACCGTTTATCTGCCTACTTCGAAGAAAAATTATGTTTAGACGCTCCAAATGCTGCAACTTTAACACTTAGTTTTTTTATTCGAAAAGGCTCAACATATACTCAAAAGCTCAGGCTAAAATATAATCGAAAAATAAAATAAAATTGTATTGTTCCACGAATACCCGAATAGAAATTGTGCTAGCCGGCCTGAGTTATGACCTAGTAACTGGCTCGCCCAATTGAGCTCATACGAACTGACCAATGGCTCGCTATGAGCTAGTAATATTGTGAATGTTTTGTTACCAAGCCCTTGTCTAGTCACTGCCCAGCTCATCTTGGTCACAAACGACAAAATGTGGTTATGTGACTACTTGTAGTTCCATCGAGCGACTGGCTCATGGTTGATTAAGAAGCTGATGGTTGATTAATCTGATGGTTGCTTGTAACTCAAGTTGTTACAGATGACGTTGCGAATGGAAAAAAGTCCTCAAGTCGGTATCTCGCGATGACCTAGCCAACACTTTCCAACTGCGGCTGCACTAGCCGGAATAAATGATCGGACAAATACAATTTAAGGTTATGTAATACTATGCGTTTATCGCTCTCAATGCGAACGCAATTGAGTCATTGATCCGAGGATGTTATTTACATTTGTTAATCCACCCATTTTTCAATAATCTGACATTGTGCAGTGTAACATATGTAGACGATATGAAAATTCAGGAATTAAACAAGTAGAACTGGCTCAGTGGACAACGTCACAACTCATCACCCAGAGGTCCCGGAATCGAAACCACGTTACGGTGTAAGCGTTTGTCTGAGATAATTTAAAATAGAACCATCAATATATTTACAGCGCAAATATCATAACCCTAATTAATGAACAACGAAGAATATCGTAAAAGGGTCCAATGACGTAAATAATGTGCAATATATATATATATATATATATATATATATATATATATATATATATATAGCCGCAATTTTTAAAATCTAATCGCCACCTAATCTTTTGTTCCCAGTCGCTAGCTGAAAAAACTAGGTCATAAATATAATACAGTCATGAGATATTTCTTTCTATCTAGTCACCATCTCATTTTTTGTACTCAGTCACTAGAAGACCAACGCGTTACAAGGCTGGGTAGTCAATAGCTAAGACGGCTAGCTAAAGGCGATTCGAAACATCACTTTACTAGCTTGTGTCTAGGCGGTGATGAGTTACGTTTTCCACTCGGGTGAAAGGCTTTAATGTCGAATCATAAGGCAGACCTGTTTCAACTGTTCCATTCCGAGTTTTAGTCTTCTGAATTTTAGGACAAAATTGTTTAAATAATGTTTGGAATTGACTCTCACGGTGGTACGAAAAAATAATCCACCAAAGGTTTATGGGGTTAGAATTCACTATTCGGAATTACAACTGCTGAATTCCCACTTGGGATTTCCACACGCTCCATAACGTCAGTAAGAGAATGAACACAATGGGCTTCACGTTTGCTTACGCAGTGTGTTTCCATTTATGTATAGATCATGAAAGGCGAGTTTGTATGGAAAGTTTGCATGTCTCACTTGTCCTTTAAAAACATGGATTTTGGTGCTATTTATAGTATTCGAACATTGGGCAGAATACATTTAATAAATATATCGATAGCAGTATCAAATATTAACGCAGAAATCTGGTGTCAGTTGAAAACGCCGGGCTGTTAGGTAGTTCGACCGATTTTATTTACATTGTTCCTATCTGATGGGCCCTTGCTGAGGATGGCCGGAATGTTCGTTAATTAGATAAATCATAAAAAAGAAGCTAAGGAAAAAGAGGATTGAAATATTCACTGCAAATAGGAAATTGTTTAAGGCGACGTGTCACATCAACCAAGGAACTGTGACATCCTACCGAATGTGCAGGGGGTGTCTTCTCTCCGTTATTCCCAGTATCCTCATTTGCCGTCATAAGTAATTATATTGTATGTATAAATCGAAGAATAAGACGCGTAACAGCACAAAAAGGAACGTGCGTACGTTCCGCACGCATATTCAAACAACAGCGATATATGGACGATAGCAGCACCTTCAGTCATCCACGTATCCTACTCCCTCAGCTTTCAACAAGAACACGGTCGCCGTCAAATATTCCACTAAAAGCCGCAGGACGAAAAATCAAACACCAACTCACTCCAAAAACCTTACGCTGGCTCATGGCATGGGGGCGAAGAGAAGTCTGTATGATTCGACCCAGTAACCAGAGCGGAGTATGACAAGAAGCAGAACACATCCGGGCAGTCCGAATCAAACGGTCGCAGCTCTACGCGAACAAGTCAGCGCGAATTTCGGTTACACACCTCATGCGCGTATCATTAACAAAGGCAATAAAGAGCGAATTTGCCCCTTCCATCAGCACTATTATTTCTAAGAAGAGAAACCAAAGATTGATTCCCACTCTGGAAAAATTGCATGCGAACCATGACGGGCCAGTGTGCAAAAGACGAAGCAGTCTCCCGTCAACTACCATCGAATCAAGTTCTTCTATCGAGTCTTAATCCAGTAGCCTAATGAATATCTCCAATCAACTTTCATACGAATCGGTCTTCTATCGATCCTTATACGAACAGTCTTCATTTTTCGGGTCTCGAAAGTTTTAGTTTACACTTGTATAATTTCCGGGCTATTAATTATCGCGATACGGCGGTTTTTAAGTTTCAACCCCTATTCCGTAGGGTTGGGGCGAATTGTGGGGCAACATTTTATTGGGGTTACTTTCAGTATGCAACCATCTTCCGTCGGCCAAAAATTCATATTCTACGCTAAAAAGTGCTGGGTTTTCCTCTTTTACTGGACCATAGGCGTAGGCAACAAAGAGGAACACGAAATTTTATGATCTCGTCCTTTCCGGATGTGGCACAGCCATAAGCGCGAGTGCTATAGCTTGTAACGTGTCAGAATATGTTACAATAAAATTTATTCGTTGGGGACTCGATCAGTGAGGAAATTAATGGAGACTCTGCTGTTTTGTGGTATTTTATAATAAAATGCAATTTAATCAGCTTTAATGACTCGATATAATATAAAAAGCTCGCTGTGTACAAATGTTATGTGTTTTTTTGTGTCGCTGTGTGTGTTTCGTGTGCTTATTATACACCGCTACTCCGTCGGTCAAATACTTGGATCGCGGATTGACTCGAATGATAAATGTGCTTGAACGCGCTCGCTTTACCGTGGGTTGGTAATTCTCTTCCCCCTCTCGTATCGTACTGTCGCTTGCGGCGTGGCGTGTTGCGGCGCGACGCTCGGAGTTCGCGACGCGCTTCCGTGAGCGTAATCGATTATCGCGCGTTGATAATCGATTATCCGAGTTATGGATCGCGACGCCAGAGGTCGCCACGCACCTTCTTGCAATAGTCAATGCTCGAATTTGAATTACGCTCTTGACCTTCAGGGTCTCCTGATACACGTCCTTTGATATCCTTGTCGCTATGATTGTGTGTTACATGTGTGTGTGTGTGTGTCGTTCGCAAGTGTCCTACCTCCTCTCTCTCTCTTTATATTCTCCTAATACTGATTTCATATCTATCTTCTCGTATTTTATTCCTCCTCTTTTAATTCTTAGTGTATTTTGGTAATTTTTTTTATTCTTATAACTTTCTCTGTTTTTGTATTTTATAGACTAAAAAGCTATGCCTCCGATTCGTCTTCTCTTCTTTTTGTCTCTTAAATTTTGCCTCTCTTAGCTTTCCGCTCCAATAAGGAGGTACTTTCCTGAGCGGTACTTGTCGATCCACGAAGGGGGAAAGAAGTGACGTTCCTCCAAATTTCCTCCTCTTTTATACCCATATTTTATTGCTTGTTGTTCCCCTTTCCTTACTAATTACCCATCATCCCCTCTATTGTTAACCTTATTTCATACTTTAAATAAATTTTACTTTCCCTTTTTTGTTGCTTTCTCTGTTTTCTTTCCAACGTCTTTTCCTCTTCCCTTACTTATTACCTATCGTTACCTTTTTCTACTGTTTTTGTTCTTTTCTGTTTTTTCTCTCCCTCGTCTTTTTTCCTGCTTATTGTTTTTTGACCTTGTGCACTGTTCGTGTTCACTTGTGTCCTTAAAGGTCGCACCTGTCCACTTGAGTTGTCATGATTTATTATTCCCCCTTCCCTACTTAATGGGTTGGTTTGTTTGAATTTGTGGTGGGGGTATGGCGCCTGAGACGGACCTGTACGTCTCAAGCTGATTTGTAGATTTCCAGTGTTTTCCGAGATGGCTGACATTTCGAAAATAAAGAAATAGCTTCCGATCTGTTAAAAGACGAACAACGCATATCTGTTTGTTTGCCCGATATGTAATACGGCCAAAAGAAAACTAGGTCGTGAGATTCTTACCGGCCGAACGGGTAACATGTATTTGAGGCATTACGCTACACTACAGCGAAAAAAAGTAGGCATATTTTGGGAATTCTTTTCAGCTAATCAATAAAATTTATTGAAATTCTGTACATAGGTCTTTATTGTATCACTGATTAACTATACAAAATAATTTCTTCGTAGTGACTAATAACAAAATCGTAGCTGCATTCTCAATCTCCGTTGATGCCTTTTTTGGATGGGTACACGTGTCGAAACGTCGTAGCACATGCTATTTTTTAATTGGAACAAAAAACCATTTTTTCGAATAAATAAGCAAAGCTAAAGACTGTAAGAAGGTTAAACAGTGAGAGAAAAACTCGTCAGATAATTGTTTATAACAAAAAATACTCTGCAATATAACAAAGACATCCTACGTACTTTTGTAGAGAATCGAGTTTTGAATGTACATTCAATTTCTCAAATCGATTGGTGAATATTTGTGCGAGTTATGTTTCCGCCTAGTTCAAAACATGTGCTTTTGTGACGAACGAGTTTCAGTAGAATGCACAAAACAGTTTTCAGTATTATAAGATCACAGAAAATTCTTATATACCTCTTATCTGCAATGCCTGCCACGCAATTGACCTTGCGAATTGATGTTCTGCTTCTCTTACTTTTCTGAGCGCTCTGAAACTGATCCGTGCCTCTTTTGCAGCTTTAGGCAGCGGTTGTTCGGAAAGCTTAATGCGCTGGGCGTCCGCCTCCAGGCACAGATTATACCTGTTTGGGGTACGTAGAGACTTCGGCCGTCCATAATATTTTGGTGTACCATTTTTAAGAACCTCAGGTGCCATTTGGGCCAAAAAAATGTATTCGAATTTCCAAAATTCTGAGTGGCCCCTTAAGGACATGGGGCACACTTCCGGTCGTTAAAAATCCCACCGCCAAGTTTTCTCCTGGACGGGTTACATTTCCGGCAAACGGAGAGAAAGACAATCTTCGTCGTTTAACGAAGCGGAATGTGTTCCTTTTTTCCCGAAATATCTGCCATTTCGAAGAACACTAGGAATCTGCAAATCAGCTGCCCCACCCACGGTCTTTTGTATTTCCACCCTTCCCCACTTGCCTTCCATTATTTCCTGCGTGGAGATGTGACACATAATCTCAGTCTGTGTTTAATCTGATTATTTGGAATGAAGATCGATTTCGCTTATCACAGCTGCTTGGGTTCCACGGATTCCTTTCATGATCCGCAGGTGACCTTAATTGCGATGGTGTCTATCAATTATTTTGGACTTCAATAAGCTTATTGTTTGTTCATTTAGTTATTTCAATCCCTATCAAATACATGATAATGTATTTGATAGGGATTTATGTATTTATGTTATATGGATTTATGGATTTATGTTATATGGATGTGTGGAATACAATATCCGATAAACGGCCGCCTCGTCCCTGTTTTAAACGTTAACTTCTTTGAAGGAGTTTTCAATAACATTTTGGCACAATTGCAGACCAATTTCATTAATGGTGCGTTCAATTGCTTCCTTGAGCTCCGCAATGGTCTGTGGATCATTAGCGAAGTTGCTCGATCGTGTAATTCTCCATGACTAAACCTCAACCCTTTCTGGTGCCAGTTGTCAAAAATTAGTACTCTATGTTCGCCTAAAATACATAAACTCATAAACTGGCCAGTATAAATCAGAAAAATTCTATCCAGTAATTAATTAGCGAATAGTCAAGAAATCCAAGCGAATTTTATAAGGCTAAATCAATTTTTTACTTTTATGTATAAAAAACATTGTAGCTAAATGGGTTGATGCCTGGTTAAAAAGTTTGCTATCTTCAGTTCAATTTCCGGGCACTGATTTTTTTCTTCAATGCATGTATAGCTACAGAAAAAGAATGCAAATTTTAATAAATTGTAAATGGGACGAATAATTAAGGTTACCGGTTGCAAGTATTTCTATGTACACGTATGACATCGACTGCTATTTTCCGTAACAATAAATTTGGAGATGGCACCTTATATTTGGCACGAAAAAATAATTTCGAGTGGACAAACCCTATCAAAACAATTATGTAGATACCCCTTGAAACTCGAGATGTTGGCGGAATGAGGAATATTTATTAACTGCTGTTGTGCAGGTACAAAATAATCGCAGACAAAACGTACAATGTAGCGAAATAACAATAAAATTATTAGTTTGTCAATGTAGACAATTTTGTTAACAACAAACTTGTTTTTTTTATTTTATATTTTCCTGAAGTGCTTTTTGCCTCATGCGCAACCTTATATAATAAACAACCGTGTATGATAAAATATCTATGATTTTTAATATGAACCGTGTATGATAGATATGAAAAGTAAAAATATAAGTCGCTAGAACGTTTATTGCACTCGACAGACCATACTATGTGGTAACCAAATACACGGAATCACAGAATACGCAAGTTATGCTCTCATTATCAAAACAACATCCCTCGAATCTAGCGACACCCAAACAGCTTCAATACGCGAGTCACACCCACCATTGAAATTCTATCGAGTTGCGAGACCTGTATGTAAGACCATGCTTGTTGCACATCCACTAACACCAATGCCACGTGGTAGCGAAAAATCTAAATATATGTGACATCGACGTTATTGAGCAAATGGAAAACAGACATTAAAGCGGAACTTATTTGCATTGTCTGGGTTAAACTAAAGCAATAAAACGTAAAGTACGGTAGATAAACAAATCGTTCGCACCTTCAATATTGCAGCCGCCGTCACTGAACATGGCACTGCTTTTTCCAAATACCTGCACTTATCATTTCGAAAAGCAAAATTCGAAATAGATCGACCGAACGAATTTCCATGTATTCGAAGTTCAGTAGATATTGTATCGGAGCATCGCTCGAGAGATTGTATTCCACTCCAACTCGGATCCATTTCAGTACCCATGAAAGATGCAGATAATTGCATGTTGCAAACTCGAAAATAAGCATGACAATTAGTGATAAAAGGACTGTACACCGTTCTCTTACTTTTTTCTCCATGCAGTCCTATGTGGAATTTTCGTATAATGTTGATCGAGTTTCAAGTCAAGATAAGTTCGGTCGACTACTTTATTTTCAATGTGATTCATACCCATCACTCAGAATGTCCACCTTATGGAGCCCACTTACAATTAAAGCAGCTTTAGTTATATTCATGGTCAGGCTGATATTTCAGATACATGTTCAAAAAGGTGACTCCTCCTCTAGCCACTGTGGATTGATCAAGTTATCGCCTAAGTTGAATTGAAAAAAGTGATCCGCCATGCTGTAACGTTATTATTCTTCTTTGGTCCACATCTGATACATAGTGAGGGCTTATTCGGTAGATACGTCGGCCCGATATGGCCGTGAATATCTCGTACTAGATCCGAGAGGAACTAATCCCAGCGAGGAGAAGCAAACGCAAACTATCGTTTCCTAGAAAGGGTTAACTCGTATGGTCGTGCTTAGCTACTTGCTTAGGCGGCTGAGCTTGGCGTGAATGTTTCAGTTGTAGGTCTCACTTACAACACACCAGCTCTCGAACTGCGGTAGATGTACTACGCTTTACTGTAGCACAAATGGCACTAAACCAATCTGCAAACGGAAGTAAATCAAGATTGCCTATGATTTGTTGCGGCGTAGTCCTCTTCCGCAAGAGCAAGGCGTTCGAGTCCGTGTGCTCATTATCCGAAGAGCAAGTTCGAGCCGGAGTCTCGCCTATTGCCACCCCATATAGAAACAACGACTACAGCCTTTTGATATACGAGGGTAATCATGAGCTTGCGTGGACCATAGTCCTGCCTCTTCAATTCGCTTCTTCTTCTACACAGCAGAGGACTTATTTAGATAAAGGCGAATCAATTAAAGCTTTGGGTTTGTTTACCTGCTATACTCCCTGTTCTGGGCAGTTGAATAACGCGTTCCTGTTTTTCTATTGGGACATCAGTGATGTTGACTCATTTAGACATATTTACTGTTTTACTCGAATGATCAGCTGCGTTGCTATTAACATATCCTGATCAGCAAGTGCGCTTAACGGGGTCCTCTAGTTTCTGGGCTGTTTTTTACGGCTTTTTCAATAATTTTTTACGGGCAAAGAATCGAAATAATCAATCTCATTGTTTTTGCGTAATCTTTATTAACATTTAAATAAGTTTTACACATTTTTTTAAGTCAAAATATATAATAGAATAAACGTTATAGTGGCTGACAGGAAGACATCAAGTAAAAGAGGTGCTTGACGGTGACCAAGATTGCGGCTGTTCTGCTTATCCGAAATCAAAAAACCAAACGGCATTTTAATCTTCATATTTAAGACTAGCGATTGAACTAGAGTGAATTCTAAATTACAAAAATTGACTTTTTATACACTTTTGAAAATTACATTCTATTTTTTACTCATTTTTTCTTAAGTTTTTCGCTCGTACAAAAAAAACTATCGAAGCAATCATGATAATCCTAGTTCAATCGCTGGCTTATAACATATTAAAGATGCTGTATAAATTTGAACAAGATCGGTGCAGTAGTTTCTGAAATATCGTGGTCACCGTTTCGAAAAATGGTGTTTCGAGAAAAACGCGTTTGAAAGTTCGCGCATGTGATTTATACTTGTGAACCACTTCGAATATCGAAAAATCCTTTGGCACACATTTTCTACACATGTTGTAGATGTGATTTATGAAAAAAAAAATCGATTTTTTCGACCCGAGAAACTAGAGGACCCCGTTAAGTGCGTTATACCCTTGGATAATGAGAGAAATTCAAGCGCCTGGGCACAAAAGGCACTGGTAAACGATGCACTCAATGGTTTAGTATGCTTTGCATGGAATCAGTTAAGGGAGACTCTATAGAGACTCGAAAAAGGATGAAGTTCTGATTCTTTTTCAGAAATTATTGGTGGAAATTAAGCGAGTTGTTTTCTTTTTGTTAACGAACGATCCATGGCTAACCAGAGCCTAAAAACGCACTAACAATATTGGAAAACAAATAGATTATATCCGCCGGTTGATTATCATTTTTTTCTGAGACGTTCGGTGGTGGTCTCCCCCTAGCTGAAACAGTTCATTCGAAGTAATGAAAACCAAAAGGGGGTTATCTAAATTAACAACAAATACGAGTCGTCCACGACAGTCGATTTTTTATCTACATTTTTTTCTCCAAATTGCGACGAATTTGAATTCAAGCATGGAAAATCTGTAAAAGCATCGTTTTTACATAATTATAAGAAAATAAAAGTCGGTTGTAAAAAAGTGTGATGACACTTTCATTAACATTTTGGGTGAAGTCACCAATGCTCTCTAATGAATTGTCATGCGAAAGATTCTTACATATTGGACAAATTGCCTTGGTAACATGATCGCGAGGTGGTGTTTTATGCTTGTCATGTAGTGTTCCTGCAACTTTCGCTGGTTGCGACGAGCTCGACGATACCGGTTCCTAATAACAATTATCGTGTCGAGGCTCTTCATCCGTTGAATAACTATGATAAAATGATAAAAGTCTTATACGCAAACAGACGAGCAAGTGTGCATCGTCTAATAGTTCATTCGCTAGCTCAACTGCTTTAAAACTGAATCTTAACGGTTCTCAGCCAAAAGACTCAGAGGCAGAAGAGAAAACGTTGAAAGTTTAAAGGGACACTCTTACCATGGCTGACACCGCATGCAAGAAAATCGCAATTAAAGCGGTATAAATCGATGTGAAATTTTGAGAGTACATAGTTAAACGATGATACTATGAGATAATATTATGTTTGGAAAATCCATTGTTTGGACAGAGTTGGGTGAATTTAGTTAATTCATTCTCACAAGCTAACGACGTTGATTGCCATCCCGCAAACGCAGATATCGCAGACGATTAACCCATGCTGGATAACATGACGATTCATCTGTACGTTTCCACAATCTTATTTCAATCGTCATCCCTTATCTCTCTGCCTTATTTTAGTTTTTACAATGCTTGTGTTCTGTGCTTCTTTAATCTGTCTTTCATTCCACTATCCAGCTTCTGCTTTGACAAGACTAACCTGCAAAATTCCTAAACTTCAATCGCCTCCTGAATATTAAAAAGCGACGGTGCGATGTACGAGCAGGCGACTTCACTTAGAAGGTGGCTCGTTTAGCTGGTAACTCAAAGCGTAGTGCACCGACGATGATGAAAATTTCTCGGCAGTTCTTCATGATGCCTGTAGTCGCGTAGATATTTTACTATAGCGCTATGTCATCACACGACTGAGCAGTGGGTTAAATCATTTTATTCCCTACTTCTCGCAGCGTGTTTATTCAACCAAGAACGTCCGTGACTAATATGCCGTGGACGTCATCGGTGAGTAGCTATGAGCGGTATATTGACGTAGATGGAAATTTGATACACTCAAAAATTGTACGGAACGGCGAATTTCACCATCGGTAGCATATCTGCCAGGAACATATCAGATGTTTACCCGAATGGTTCGGACTTATTTTCCGTGTTCTTTTATCATGACGCAACATGCGCTACCTCAAAACGATTCTACTTGTACGGAAGTACAAGCGAGAAAACAGCACTGGCAGAGGCAGAAGAAGCGACGGCAGTGCGGGTGAGTCGAGAGTTGTAGATATGCGCTCGGCGTTTGTGCAGCAACAGGTGGCCCATAGAGCGCGCACATCCGTTTATCAAGACCGAACAAGTGCATGTGGATTGACTGATGGGTGGTGGAGGTCGATCGACGAACAGCCAGGCGACGGCTACGAGAGCGGCTTTCTGCCTGCGTATTGGCCTTTAAGCTCCGAGGATTTTACGTATTACGGCTGCATGCTCTGTTTGTCAAGCGGCTTGATAAACACGAGTGAATGCTTTTTGCGCTGCTTCAACTTTGACTTCCGAAAAAATAAAAGTAGAGCGATCCTCGCTCGCTGTAAATGCGTGGCTCACGAAGGGTATCCTACAATGACAGTTAATGTTGCGCGCTCAAAGGGTGAGTTCGATTCATCAACCCTCTCATTTCACTCTTCGCATTCAGGGATCATATACACCTGGCAGCGGCAAGACGCGGTGTAGACGCGGTAGAGTGTAAAGTGAGACTACGTTTTACACTCTATTGCAACCGCGAAACTTTGCAAATGAAAAAAGAGTCCTCTCGACCGGCACAGCTGCAGATTTAATGCAATGCCCATATATCTGGGAAAGGTGTTTCGCATAGTCGAGGATACCTCGAATTGGTAATGGATTATTCACATTAGTTAATCCTCGTTAATTGCGGGCCAATCATGCTCCTATAGACATAGTGAAAAATATCTGTTACCTAAGATTAATTGTTCGCAAGTACCTCAGTCGCTCTGTAATTATTGAAAACAATATTCAGTCGCAGAAGTGGATCCCATTAGATACGGGTTTGAATTTGCTATGGATCAATAAACTTCTACGACTGGATGGTTTACGAATGAAAGAAAGGGTAGAAGATAGGAGTTGAACCTCACAAAATTTGCAACTGCGGTAGACAAGGTACTGGTGGGCCCAGTGAGGCTCTGCATCATGCAGCTGGTCTCCCATTGCGCCACCGCACTGTTTGCCCCACGACGATAGTAAAAACTTTTACAGTCCTTATAATTATGGGTAATTTACGGTAATTAACGAGGCTGGCTGAAGTCACGCCGGCAATTTTCTGAGTAATATTTTTGCAGCGATAATATCGCACTTTCCTGCGTACCCTTGCCCATCTCTTTTCGGTCGCTCTCCCTTTTCTCTATCTCTCTCTGCTCCTCTTTCTGTTTCGGTTGCTAAAAGCTCCCTTCGGTCTCAGTTCCTGCTTCTCTTACTCCCCCTCCCAGTTCCACCTGCCACTGTATTCCTTCGGATAAGTGGAGGGGCCAACAAATCTCTGATATATACGGATTAAGAGTCACTCCAGCTCCTATTTTCCCTCCGCTCAGTGATTCTCTCGAGTGTTCTGGATAGAACGATTATTATCGATCCCGGCGGATCTTGCAAGAATTAGAGTCCACCCTTCACCTTCCATTTTTCTCCGCTTTTCCTTCCTTTTCGTGCCATTTCTTCTTGTCTGATTTTTCAGGTGCAATAATACGGACGTACCTTGCGCAAGCACTCACGTTTTCCCGTCCTGAAAACGACGAAACTCTGGCAGATTTGCGATCGGCATCATAGAACTTCGCTGGAGCAATAATATATTATATCAGAGAGCAAGAGAGAAAAAGAGAGAGAGGGAGAGACACCACGGAGAGAGTTCACCCCTGGCCACGGCAATCTACAACAATTGGCTACTTCAAATTTATTTTATCGTTCTTGCTACGAGAAAACGACGATTTGGTAACAAAATATATCGTCACATATCGAGCGTATTACCGTTCTGGGAGCAAACAGGACCCTGTGTGACAGGAAATATACTTTTTGTCTGCTTCCCTTCTTCTCTTGCTAGCACATTTCATTTTTTACTTTTGTTCTAGTCATGGACTTTTCCGAAGTTCCTTGAAGAAGTTCTGCAGAGGATGCAGATACTATATTAGATCTCTCGAAAAACCGCATGAAAATTGTATAAAAGTGGAGACAAATACACATACGTAGACTGTATTTTCCTCGCGAAACTTGTTCAATCAATCAAAATCTGTAAAAGCGGCTATTAGTAATCCTGCGGGGTTTCTTTATGTAATGAATGGAAAAAAAGTTGAGTAACAAAATCGAATAAAAATATAAATACGATCGCGGTACTTTACGATGCCTGGCAATATGCATTTGTCAAAGACTGACCCTCTACAAGACGACCGTTAATATTTGCCAATTACCCAATGACCGCATTCAAATGTGGAGAAGTTAGTGATGGCTGCTTTTATAGATTTCAAATGATTCGTCAAGTTTTTTCAAGGCAAATACAGCCTACGAAAATGTATCTGTATCTACTTTTATATAGCATGAATATTGTTCTATCGTATTTGTTTCCCGCTAACGTAGGTGTAAAATGTATTTCGAATTGTAAGAAAGATTTGTTGTGTAGGATCCAGCCGATGAGACCAGTTTTTTAAAAATCGTCGACTATGTCTGGTTTGTATTTCCACAATTTCCAACGGCAATAGCACCATATTCTCAATCAATAAAAAATATATCTTTTATTTTAGTTTCCTTGCGATTTTTATTATTTTGTATGATTAATAAAAAATGGAAACACACAACCAGAATTATTCGCAGCTTCTTGTAAAAATTAGCTTTTTGTGATATAATAATTCGCTGAAGTTATCTACTCGCAATTGCCAAGTAAACTTTTGTTTTCATTAAATTTTTTTTTTAACGATTTAAGCTCATAAATCTACAAAGTGTAAATGAATACGCAAATTTCTTATTTCGAATGTTTTTTTATTTTACACCGACGGCAATGGTGGGTATGCTAATCTTTCGCATACTCATTATCACCGCGCAATGCTTGAGGCAACTGCTTTTTGGAATTAAGACGGAATTACACCTCATCGCGGTCGATATGGTAGAGCAATTGTAGATACCCAAAAATCTCTGAAACGGCTGTTCAGATCCCGTCAAATTGCCAAACGACGTCAAATAGATAGACGAACAGCTGTCTGCCCCTCAAATTTTCTGAATTTGAGAAAAAAAACGTAGATCGGGTTATCATAAGCCAATCTGCGGTTTTTTTTCTCAAATTCAGAAAATTTGAGGGGCAGACAGCTGTTCGTCTATCTATTTGACGTCGTTTGGCAAAGTTTCGACGAGATCTGAAGAGCCGTTTCAAAGATTTTTGGGTATCTACAATTGCTCTACCATACCGACCGCGATGAGGTGTCATTCCGTCTTAAGACGGAATTGCACCCGAAGCAAAACTGCGATGCAGCGCCGGCTCGTGCCGGTAGGGCAGAACTGGTTAGAGCTACTACTACCCACCGGTAGATGTCACTGCCCGCGTTCGTCACGAACGCGTTCTGCGACAGGGTCGCGCGCCTTCTCGCGTCGAGGCCACAGTCTTGCATACAGGTCTTGAAACGAAGGCGAATTTCCGTGGTGGGGGTACGCTTACAATTAGTGTCCATGACGCTGCTGTCGCGGGGTGTCCTTCCCCTGGCCCCTCAACCTGCCGCGTCCTTTAGCAAGCATGCATTGCTCGTATCTCCGTTTCAAGACCTGTACGTAAGACTGTGGTCGAGGCAAGGAGTCTAGATACCAGGAAACTAAACTCCAATGCAAAAAGACTGAAAAAAGCGTCCCTGAAAGTCTTTTGTTAAAGGCGAGTATTTTGTTTAAGCATACTTAATATTCCGGCTGAAAACGTTATCGCCTGTAGAGTAACTTATTCTATAATTGGTGACAAAAGAAACTTTCTTGTTCACTGAGAGTCTGGATAGTAATAAGTTCTTTTCTGTTATAGATGTTACGAATAATATACCGTATTCGATCATTTAAAACTATTATCAGTATTTCATTTCGGTCATTAAATTTCAGTGTGTGCAATATGGTAAAAGTTTTCGGAGCATCAGGTTGCGAGAATGGTCGGTTCAAAGACCGAACTCAGCGTCGTACATTGGACAGCGTGAATTGAAGTGTAAGGACAGCATCCACGCACTTCAATCTCATGACAACGAACCTGGGGAATCGAAACATAAGATGATCGAGTTGATAAACCAATACGGAGGTTTCGTTCATCCGAGTGACGCATTATTTTATTTAAGGAGGCTGCTCAGGGTCTTTGCGGGGCAGGCGGCAAGAGGGGAACGCATGTGCTTAAGGCGTTACCCCCACTTGTAGCGCAAAAAAAGGCCTTTTTCATGAATTTTTTTAAAGAAAACTACAAAACTTTTTTAATCGATCAATATACCATCTTAAAGAACACAGCTTGAAGAACTTTCAGTAATTTTTTTATTGAAAAATATTACATTGTTTAGTGGCAAATGGCCGTCAATGAAATAATGTTTTTATATACACGGTTTGCTGTGACTAACATTGCGGCGAAGTGGATCATCTGAAAAAAAAAAATGCGGATGGATTTAGTCAAATATAAGTATAAACTAGTCTTTTATCAAAGGATTTTAAAAAATATTCATTTTTCACAAAATGGCGGACAGTCAAAGTTAACGGTTCGATTTTAACGGAAAAAAACGGCCGTTTTTTAGCTATAAAACGGCCATTTTTTTTTATCGAACGATTAAAGACTACATTTTTATGTATTAAATAAGCCTGCAAAATTTCAAGAAGATCGGTTCATTAGTGTTCGAGTAATCTTGGTCACCGACTTCAGAAATGCCACTTTGAGAAAAACGCGTTTAAAGTTTCAATTTCAGTTTACACGAAGAAAATATTTTTTTTGTAAACTTACATAGAGTCATCTATTCCGGGCCCATACTTTTGTATGGGCCCGGATACTTATACTTCAAAAAAATGCAATAAAAAAAATCGATTTTTTCAAAATCGCAAGTGGGGGTAACCCCTTAAACACGGGCGCCTGTAACGGCTGCCAACTCCGAATAATCAAATTTTCGGTTAGGTAAAATAAATAAATTTCAGCTAATAAATGTGTGGAATGCATATAATTAATGGTTAGAAATATCATAAATCTTTTTATTTTATTTACCTTGCGAACAAATTATTAACCAAGTTGAAATTGAAGTTGGCTAACGCGCAATTTAGTTCTCAGTAACTGGTATCACTGAGCTCAGATACAAACGCCACATCGTGAGCGCGTAGCTGTCAAACATCCTTCACGAATTCTGTTTTTTTGCTCAGCGAAAATGGAAAGCTGGAAGGGAACAATGCAAACCGAGAAACAGTACAATCGCCGGTTGGAGCAAGTAGAACCTGGAAAGCGACGGAAAAAAGTAGTTGAGCCGGAAAATGAATGCGCAGTCGAGGGACGACGCGTAATTGATTTGAAGATTATGTCGAAACACATGCACTGCAGCTTCTGTGAAGAATTATTTAAAATATTTAAATACTCTTTATGAAACCGCGATAAGAAATTTATAGCAAGAAAGCAATAGTGTGTGAGTTTCAAATTTTGGCGCCCATTCAAAATGGCCACCTTGACAGCAGCTCTCTCAGACCTCTTTAACAGAAAACGTCGAGTCAATTGTTCTCGACGCCGTTGCGAAATTTGGTGTAAAAATCGACACCTTCCAAGCAGCTATTCAAAAGTTGGCCGAAGTGAAAGGTTTACCGGGCACTGGGTGCGTAGACCAACATAAGGAAACGACCCGAAAAATAATCGTCTTTTACATAGTAACGCGTGGTCACTTCTTGACAACATTTTTCAATAAAAATAATGACGAAAGCCGCGGGCGAACAAGGAAACTACGAAGAAATGCGATATTGTGAGCGTCTAGTACTTAGTGTTAATTATGTTAATTATTTCATTCTTATTGTTGCTACGTTATTTAAAAATACTGCGTGACAATTGAAGTTATTCAGATATATTTTTCTTATTGTCTTTTTTTCACTGTTATACTTTGCCCTAAACCATGTTTTTTGTTGCAATAATATACGTCTTCCACTTCATGTCGTTAAATAACTATCACTGGCTACCAAAAGCTTCATATGTGTTTATTATATCGACCAATATTCCTCTGTACGCCCTTGCAAGTTTTCAGGATTCTCTACCTTTCCCTTCTTAACGTCTCAAGATGAATGAGTATAAACTATAAAACAGTATAAAAACTAGCATTGCCAGCATAGTCTCCACAATATCAATAAGCGGTAGGTAAAAAGAAAGAAAACGAATTGAAAAATGATGATAACGTTTCTACAGATGGAATCAAATGCTGTACATATTCAAAATAAACTAATCTTTTTTTTCATATAGTTTGGTGTGATTTAAAGTTTATATTTATAATTATTGTGTACCGATAAAGAGGAAGATCTTTTTTGTAATTATCTATGTAATTGGTGATTTAGAAATTGAATTATGTCTGCAAACTCAAGTTGGGTCATACGTACTCGTTTTGTACTTCGAAAAATTGCACACGAGAACAAAAAACTAAATTTTTCGATGAAAAAAACTATGCTTCATTTGTACTGTATGCGCATCAACTACCGACTCGCTTCGTTTTAAATTGGTATTATAACTCTGGCGCTTAAACATGAATGGGGGTTAGGTATATTAGCTGTGATCTGTCTTACATCGAATCCATGTTTTGCGTATATCTATGTAGAAGGTCCCGGAGCACCCCAGCGCCATCCTACCTCGACAGCGTTTCGGGGACGAGTTGTAAGGTCGAGTGTGACCTCCTGTATCTAGGCTCCATGCGTTGGGACATACATTGTGTCAGTGGGCATTTGCTACGTCGGGCGCACGCGGTTGAAGATTGTTTTCCTCCCGCATGCTGTCCCTTCGAAGCGAATACACACTTTGTGTGGGTACATACCACGGTCTTACACACAGGTCTGGGAACTCTAATGCTGGCAGCCGCGATCAGATGCATCAGTTAGCGTGGCAAATTTCGGTCCCAGCGCCGCCACTAGTTGTCGCTGCGGTTCCGAAACCAGGACATACTATACATAACCTCAATACGGCGACCAACGGAGTGAGCGGTTGAAAACGTGTGTCGCTGAGTCGCTGACAACTGTTTTTTCTGCGTTTTAGACACAGTACGTTTTCGATAAATTGAAAGCATATCCTTTTAAAATGGTGACGTGGCGCGCCGTGCGGAATTGTCAATCCGGCAGCAAAACTGAAGCGAAGTGCTGGATGTTTCACGTAACAAAAGACACAATGATGTGGAAAAAGAGGGAAGATGCTATTCCGGGAATTGTTAAGCTGAAATGGACAGACGTTGTGTGTGAAAAATACTTCGATGACAACGATGTTTCTCGAGAATGAGTCAAGCTCGATGCAAATGGGCAGATAATTGCACAGGTGAGTTATCCGAAAAAAACTCGCATGTGTATTCAAGAGTTCTTACGCATTTTTTTTTGTAGGCCACATACAAACGTCCAAGACTGTAGGACCTCGCTGTGCCTACGAAATTCGGTGATGTGGCGATAGAAAAGGAACATTTTGGTTCATTTCATAAATATGCAAAGCGATTTTCGATAAGCCACCTCATTCCTGCGAACAACAACTGTGCGAATTCCTCAAGAAATTCTCCAAGCATTTCAGATCAGTCAAACGTCTCTGGCGAGTTCTCCAGTTTCTTGAAACCATCAATGCAAGTAATCAGCACTGTGGTTGATGAGTTTCCGCAAACAAAAAGCCTTTATTACAATGGTGACAAAAAATAAGCCTGAATATACCTAAATGAAACATGAATAAATGTGTTCTACAAACATTGCAGATATCGTTAGTACCAATGGATGTATCAAGATGCAAATCTCCACTCACAGATTCGTTGGCATGTTACAAGCCTTCGGCAGCGCCGTCATCTCTGAACAGCAATGAACGCGAGTAATGTAACATTTAACGTGAACTAGAAAAGAAATAAAGTTTAAATGTCAATTGCTATTGCTGCACAAGAATTATGACTTACCTTTTGTGCGAAGAATGAAATCTGAGTAATTCCTTCTTATTTTGTTTATTATTTAATTATTTCTTAATAATAAGAGTTGAAGACAAAATTGATAAGAATTAAAGACAAATATTTTTCCTGTTTACATTACAGATTTCGCTTGTGCAGATTCACCGGCTCCGGACATTGGAAAGGTCTTTCCGTCAATGGACGTATCGACTTGTGAACCTGTCGTAGCAGATTCCTTACCGCATCACAAGATTTTCGAAGTGCCCTGATCTCCAAACATCAGCAAAGGCATCCAAATTAAAAAAGCAATTATATTCCGCATGTCCCCAAAAATAGCATAATTGGTTATATAGTAGTTCAAATTGTTTTAAAAAACTTCAATTTTCTTCAGTTTTTTAAATTTTACAGATATTAGGGAGTTGTGGCTTCCTTGATTGTATCCATGATTGTACATGATAGTTCCATGATTCCATGATTGTACACAAATTTGTACGCAAACCTTTTGTGTACAATCACTTACAGAATATACATGCAAAAATAACAAAATGGCGGACATTTTTCGAAGAAACAAAAAAACGTTTTTTTTTTTCAAAAAAGTAAACATCAAATTTGGCAAAAAAGTAAATATCAAAATTTAAAAAAATTCTTGATATGTGCTACAGCTATAGTTGTAAAGAATACATGGTTAAAATTTCATAAGGATCGGTTCAGTGGCTTCAAAGATTTTATCAACGGGCCGTCAAAAAACGTCGTTTCGAGCAAAACGCGTTTAAAGTTTGCTCGTGCTCGTTAAACCTGCTCAGGTAGTAAAGTAAAGGTCACACAAAAATACAGTTAGACTCCTCCGATCTTTATAAAATTTTAGTATGATACTTTTGGATATGTATATTTTCGAAAAATATTATCAAAAAATCGATTTTTTGAAAATTGTAAAGTGAGAAGCCGCCTTAACAACGAATATTATTGGTACTTATTCTCTTAATTAGTATATATATTCTTATTTATTCCACGGTATACCCTGTAAGGGTGTTTACACCTATAGTCCCTCTCACCTTCTCTTCACCTTTACACTGGTTCTCACAATTTGTTTACCAGGTTTTCGATTTTTCTCCTGATTAGTAGTAATCACTTAATATTAATTCGATAATTATGTTCAGAAATTATACATTTCTAGATATTTCTAGGCAAATACAAAATAACGCAGATTTTTTTTTCATACGACATTTTTTTTTTCTAATATCGGAAAATTATTAATTTTTTTTATTTCTTTGAGACTATAGACTGCTTTAGTACACACTTTTTCTTTCTAGCGGAATCCGCCTTTTTCTGGCCATTTTAAAAGTGTTTCGAACTCATAATAAATATCCGTGTAACGAACATGAAGGTGGGACAGAGATAGAGAGATAGAAGCATGGCCGACTAGTGATGTCTCTTTCTGACCCCCCCCCCCCCCCCCCCGGCCGCGACGCAGTGGGTATTCTGATCGCAACGAACCCAGTGGCGACTAGTGAACTACCAACTCTCTTCAATAAGCTACCTACCCCTTCCACTGGAGTTTCCAGACCTGTATGTAAGACCGTGGTATATACACGTATTTTGACGCAGACCCACGGTCAGCGTAAAAAAGAATTTGGTTTTCTTTCTCAACACCGACTTCACACGAAATTCTAGATTTCGAAGAATCTAAATTTCGCAGCAAGAGTTCTCGCTGGCGGCTCGTGTTTTTTTGCAGCGAGATAATTGTTAAAAATTAATTCTTTTAACAGATTACAATATTGAAAAAGGGTCAACTGTCTGGCGATTCGACCAAAATCGAATGCCGCAGCAAACACAATGCTGGTGACGAGTTGCAAAAAAACAGCGGTAAAATCAATCTTAGAAATATTAATTCACATGTTGAAATAATGAATTATTTCAATTGCTATACATTTTCGTCTACCCCGTTTGTGTTCGGTAGATGGGAGGGGCCTCGCTTTTCTCTCAGCCAATATGACTGGTGTATATGAAAAATAATTGTTTGAACAATTATTTTGTATATCCATACAATGCATTTCTTCTCGACGACAATGTGATCGGTAGGTGCGGTAGGTGCTATACCTCTCAGTGAACATGATTGCTGCTTATGCGCCGCAACACCTAACGGTAAAAATGACGCAAAAATAATAATTTAAACAATTATTTTTGCATTTCTTCTCAACCACGATTGTGATCGGTAGGTGCGGTACCTTCTATACCTTTCAGCCAATATGATTGCTTCATATGCGCTGCAAAACTCAACCATAAAAATGACGTGAACACGATATTTTCGCTTATGGAAAATGGCAATTTGGAGAACGAAAAAATTCATCTTATTCACCAAAACATTTTATGATTTTTTTTTCAGTCAAAAGAATTTTTATTTCTATTTTTTAAAGTGTCACATTATTCCCATTGTCAATTCTTCATTGAAAACCAATCATGTACCCTCTGAAAGTGAAAAAATGCATTGCTTAGCCCGTTTTTTTGCCACTGAACAAAATGACAAGTTTAATAAGTAGTTGAGCAAGCTATTCGCTTTTTCACTGCTTGTGAAACTTATCATCTTGTTTAGCGGCCAGAGAAATCTTTTGATTTACTGAATCCCTGCAAAGAAAGTTTCAAAATGCTAGAGTTTTTCACATGGGCAGTACTGTGGAGACAGTCCAACGAAATATTGCTCCCATCCCTTGTAGTTCTTCACATGGACACTTTCGTGAGTACAGCGAACGGTAACATTTTCCAATTGTTATACGTACAAAGTTTCTTCGGTTTACACAGTGTAGAAATTTGTTCGCGACACAAAAGTATCCGCAAAGAGCTTGCGTCTCTTACAAAGCGCAGACAGCACTGCGAAGTGCAGCTTGTGCTGTCGCCGTACACACAGTTATAAGCACTGATGCAATTCATCTTCACAGTACTATACATAAATATTTTGAACAATTATGAGAATTTATAGAATAAATTATGCCAAGCGTGTTCACATTGTTCTATGCATTCACAACGTTTGAATGTAAAAGGTGAGTAATTATAGGGTCGTTAAAATGCTTCGACCAAAAATTGGATCGTGAGAGGACGAGACCGTAACGTACCCCCAAAAGTATTTCGAGCATAAACGAGCTTTTATTTCGACTTTAAATAATACTTTGATAACTTATATTATCGCCTACAGCTAAAGGATTCCGCACAATAAGAAATCGTTCTTAGAACGCCATTGAAAAGCGATGTGAATACCTAACCTCAACGTCGCTCGACGAATACGTCACCCACGCGGCTCGCACGGTGAAACTATCCGCAATCCCGTCGGAATTGAAACAACACAATAAGCCCGCAATTACCTGGGTTTTTCGTCGAAAAACAAGGAAAACATTAATTGTTGAACACAACTGCCCAATTTTTGACTTATCACTCACACAAGCTCATCTGTCAGGTTCTCTGCTCATCGCATCGAGTTCAAGCCAACATCGATATATGTCGACTGCAGAATGAATGATAAGCGCCTCGCCAGAATTCGCGGGAACTAACTTTCTCGGATATCGTGCGAAATTTCGAAATCATCAACAATTACCTACTCATTGTAGACACACACGGATTTCCTAAGATATGCGACGGAATGAAATGATTGAAGTGTCAAAATGTCTGTTTTTAATGTGGCTCGGCTCTTCTCCAAGTCGTGGCATTAGCCAAACTTTGAATTTCTCATCATTTCAATCACGAGTTCAGCACCGTAAGACAATCTACTTTTTTTTAAATCAAGTGCAAGAAATTTGACTAGCAGACAGGCGTTAGTCTATCAATTTGACATCTTCGGGCGAAATTTCATGAAATTCTGAAGAGCCGGTTCGGAAATCTGTGGGTATCTAGAATCGTATGTAGAATACCGACAGGGTTGGTATGTCATTCCATCTTAAGGAATAAAGTGTGGAATTAGCTGTGTGAACACCATATGAACACCAGCTATACACCTTTTTTGTCTCAAACCAAAGATATAAGTTATTTTTTCAAAAGGATGCATTTAAGCATCTCTAAGATAGTACAATTTATTAATATAAACACATAAAACATTTTCGAGGCGGGTTAAAAGAAGTCGCGTCGGGAAACAGTGTACCGGTAGCTCTTACTTGCAAACAGCTATTGTGTAGTGTCAGCTTTTACTTTTGAATGAACTCGGTTCGAGTTGCGCCTCAACTTACGATGAAAGGCGATTGTAATTGCTACGAATGCGAATGAAAGGTTAAAGAAAGGTGCTAAAAAGGGGAAAAGTTTCCAACCTGTCTGCGAAAAAAAATTCGTTGCGTCAAGTGGAATTTATTTTTTCAACGGAGTCTTCCTTTACTTGGCCACGCATTTCTCGAGACTCTTCACTCTCCCAGAATATGAGATTTTGTTTAAATAAAAAAAACTACTCACTAACAGCGCTTATGTCTTCAGCTTTCAACGAATCTTTTCTTAGATAGCCATTTTTCATATTTTGGAAGAGTAAGAGGTCGCACGGGGCTAACCTTTAAGAGCGCGGTTAAGGGGCATCTATGAGGAATCGATTCGGACTAAAGTTCGTGCGATTTCACCATCACAACTGCCTCTGTGTGCTGTTGCTTTGCCCGGTGCAAAAGGATGTTATTCTTGGCCCACGGCGAATATTTCTTCTATTAATTTTTTCATCTGAATCTTGTGATAATCCAGAATAATAGGCTTCTGTGATAGTCCCGCTTTTTTCCAAGCAGTTTATGATGTTCATCCCATGAGAACCCCAAAAACTGTAGCCATTACCTTGCCGGCTGACGGAGTTGCCTTCGCCTTCTTTGCGATCGGTTCATCTTTTGCAGTCTACTGCCTAAACTGTTGTTTGGTCTCCGGAGTATCGTTGCAGGGCCAAGTTTCGCCGACAGGAATAGAACGTCGAAAAATACAATTTGAATTGAGCAAATGCAGCATCAACACGCGCTTATGTCTCAAGACGCGTCATGTGTCTCAAGACGCGATCGTCATATGTTCTCGTTTTTTTAAAATCAACATTGAGCAAATGCAGCATCAATACGCGCTTAGTTTTCACAACCTCTTTTCCTCATGAAGAATGTGCGCTCGTTTATACGGGATGTCAGCAGCCTTCACTACTTCTCTCGAAGTTAATAGACGACGTTCATCACGATTCGGCGAACGTAGATTACGTGGTAGATTACCACCTCCTCCGTCGTTGCGGTTTAGGTCGTTCATCTACGTCTGAACTCAGCAGGACAGACTTCCACAATTGCAAAAGAATGAGAAGCCTCTTCGTACAGCAAATTTAACTAGGCTTTGATTTCCTTCGAAGTTTTCCCGTTCTAAGGGAGGAATATCATCATGGCTCGATACTCAAATGTATCCATTGCTGACATAGTGTCACTTCCGATAGCGGCCAAACGCAAACTAATCGCGCGATCGACATTCGACTCAGCTCTTTATGATTCTCTTACTGTTATCTCTATTGGAAAAGTATTACGGTTTGCCTGAAATCCTGCTCCTGTTTGTTCAGGTCGAAAACTTTTCAAGCCACCCTCGTATCACCAATAAGCAAAATTTGCCATAAAGTGGCGGGCAAAGCGAAAGTCAGCATCGAACTACGACATCCAAGTGTGGGTTGTCTCGAAAAATGAATGGAGGACATTCAAGGAAATTGCGAATTTATCAGAATATCCCAGAAAAACTTGTTGTGGAACGGACAAACATCGATTTAAAGAGGGACAATTTGGTACACTATGAATTCGGTTTTTGCGGCGAAACTTCATACGATGGATAATTCAAAACAATGGTATTGGCACGATGATTTCCAAGTGCCTTATTTTCCAAAGAGATTCGATCAATATTTCTAAGTTACAAGTTTTCATTGGGCTACTTAATTTACACATTGATACTAAAGTGTCTCGTTCACTTGCTTCCAAGGTAAGTTCAACTTGACTCCCCCACCGCCCCACGGGGTCGCTCTGATGTAGCGCGACCCCTTCCACGACGACCACGTACCTCCTGGTTCTGCCGTTGGAGGGCGATCGTCGCGGTTGCGCCGCTGTTCCAAGGATTGCTAGGGCTTATGGTTTCTCGGTATATTCACATGGGTACGAGGACGTTGGGTTTTGGAGTAGGGATGAAGGAGGGACGGGAGTTCCAGCGAGTTGCCAACGCTGCTCGGTATAAGCCAGAGCGCGTCAATAACCGTCCATCAGATGTAATAGCTCCCCGAGACACATCGGTTGCATTTAAATGGCTGCTTAGCTGACTCTGTCTCGACGCGGCAGCGACGTGGATCTATGGAATTCCATCAAGTTCCACTGCCGCGCCGCTCTCATTCCCTTATCGTCCAAACCCCCAAGAGTGGTCGTCGTGCCCTCGGTTTCACAACGCCCCAAACATCGCCTTTCTTACCCATCCTCCTACTACCCACGGTTTCCCTCGTTCTTCTCTCTTTTTGTTCTACTTCCGAAGGATCTTTTCATGCTGTAGGTCACCCTGAAGCCTGACCTTTTGCCGCAAAGGACGAGTCTGGTGTGTTCAATTATTTTGTTTTTTTTTTCTTCACAATTACTTGCTTCCTCGCGATTCCGCTATGTCTATATTTGCCGAGACATAGCTGAACACAGACGGTGATGTTCTTATGGACGATTTGTCCTTTAGTCAAGGTGCAAAAGGCCTAACCATAATAGGTACATCGTAAAGTGATCATGACTCGGACCGACTTGAAGGTCAATCGACCACATTTTTGTGGCTTTCACTTCACTGTGTTTTCGGTGATCTGCGGTAGGTTATTTATAATTTAATATTCATAATTGAGGAATTTTCTATGCGATTGCCGATTGTTGCAGGCAGCCGGAAATGTCTAGGCTACACATACGACAGCAGTTAACAGTCTCATGGTCCGCAGAACATATAATGTTTACTTTTGTTTAATAGCATTTACGGTTATTTGCAGAATATCGTGCTTAGTCGCAACTTCTTGGTTTACAGGGACACGCTGAACAATCGACAATGCCGGAGAGTCACGAATCAGCAGCCAGTAGACAGAAGGAGGTACAATCCTGGTGAGAACCGACGCGGCAGAGTAAAGTTGCTGACGCTGAGGTTCCTTGATTAGCTCCATCCGCAGACCTACGTGCTCGTCACAACAGTTCTCCCTCGAATTTTTCCTTGGCTGTTTTTCGACTTTTTTTCCGAGTGGTTATCTTCAGAGTATCAGCATTTCTGCAAGCTCGAGCAGTGATGTCTGTTTATTCTTTATTGAAATTTACGGCTACCGAACCATCGGAGAGGAAAACAATTTGTCCAAATAATATACGTCACGTAAATTCCATGCAAGTTTTTCCGAAATACATTGTAAATTCTTCTACGTGTTTTTTTTTTAATGTTGAGACGTTGCCCTATTTTTTTACTTTGCTTACTTTATCTATTTTTCGCGCATATTGTGCCTTCCGATTAGTAGCTAATTCTAACTGCAAAGTTTTTGCTTGAAGTGTGGAATACTTCTTTTTAGCAGTATTCGATGCCTCATCTTTTCTTAGGTAGGAAAAGTTCAAAGACTAGTTGTCAGTGGTAGGAGCATGGGCTGCTTGTCATAATCGGCACGCTCCATTCCATCTAAAACGCCGGTTTGAATATGTCTAAATAAATATATAAATACTATGTGATGTTTCATGTTACTATTTTAAAATAATGATAAGCGGGAATAAATGTTTCGATTAAAGCACACGAATAAGGATATCCTTTTCAAATGACAAAAACAGGTTGAAGAAAACGTTCTTCTATTTGGGGTACAAATAAGTCTCCGCCGTTTTTTATAAAAAATAGGCATTTATTGTGAAAGAACGGTACTTTATGTTTCATCCAAAGTATTGTCCATCGCTAGCCACTACTTTTCCCCATCTTTCTGGCAGCATATGGATACCGCGTCGGAAGAACGCTTCATCCTTTGAGGCTATCCACAAATCGATCCAATTTTTGGTATCTTCGTATGATGTGAAGTGCTACTCAGACAGGTCGTGCGTCATCGATCTAAACGAATGATGGTCAGAGGGAGCAATGTCTGGTGAATACGGTGGGTGGGGTAAAACTTTCCAATTGAGAGTTTCCAAGTAGGTTTCGACCGGTTCTCTCACGTAAAACAGCCTCACCATATGCTTCTACAAACAATCGATGCGCATCAGCTGTAGATTTCTTCAAACTAAAAAAGTAAATCAAAAGTTACCGCAAATGATGCTTATTCGGCTCGAAACTCGACATTTTCGTACGAAAAAATTATGTGACGTTGATACAAAATCACTAATATTTCAAGGTATGACCTTGCCAGATGTCCAACCTTACGATATGACGTTTTACATCTGACAATTTCAACCATCACCATAACGATGGGATTCCCATTGTTTTGTGCTAAATATTTGCGAACAATAAAGATTCATTTGGGAAAAAGATTGCTTAGACTTAAAAGAAAACAAAAATCAGATCAAGAACAATTAATAAACAAGTCGCTTCACACACAATTTCAAAGAGCTGATTCAACCGGCAAAACTATGAAAAGTTCCATCACGGTGTTTGAAGTTGAAGTTTATTTCCAATTTTCAAGAATATGCAACATTGATTCCTGTTGCGATATTTCGTAGCAGTCATTGAAAAAATTGATTTGCGATAAACGGGAAAAATATTTGAACCTCAATTTTCGGGAATTAGTAAACGTATATATTCACACTACACGTTTCTGTTCAACTTTATCTAACAATAAGAAAAATACAGAATAGAGCATTAGGCTTGCTAGTCGAATCATCGTCGTGCGCTTCTCACACAAGCGAATCCGACTCATCGGCAAAATGTCCGACCGTTGATCTCCGTACATCGAGCTACTTAACGGATGAACTCTCCAATAGATTTCAAGAAATACTTTTGCAGCATATACCTCGTATAAATCAGAGATATTCGAGTTTCGTTCGAAATGTATATGATCAAGCTCGGTATATCTTGGCTGCTTTGTAAATATATTTATATCCATATATCTTGTACACATTCGAAACAAGCACCGCGTATCGCAAATGAAAACGAAGCATTTTCCTCCTGCACACTATACGTCGGGCGCTCTTATATTTCTTAGTCCTGTATTCTCGAGTATGTGGTACATACCGTTGCCTTCGGTTATCTATGCACTTGTGAGCACGCTTACGGCCACGTTGAGAAATAAATCGTTGAGGGTGGAGGAGCGGGGAGGTCCTATGGACAAAAAGAATGAATGACCGAAAGGGAGAAACGGCGGGATCGGGCGAGAAAGAGGCACGGCGTAGGGCGGGGAAGGACAAAGCATCGGCAGGGTATGCGACTACTTTTGCGTTATTGTGCAATGTATAATAATTTGGGCCAGAGTCCTACTATTATACAGCCGTGACTACTACTACGGCTTCGACTGTTATTCCGCGATTCGGGCTACATCATCTCTTACGGCCTTCGTTAATCCCTCGCGGGCATCGAGTCTGCGGGTTAGGCGTGCCCGTTGGCTCACCAGCGGTGTGGCTGGTGCAGTACCACTGGGATGAGGGGGATGTAGGATGGCCGAGAGGGCGATGGAAGGAGCGCGCGGGGCACGGAGGATGTTGGGAACGAGAACGAACGGAGTACCGCAGGGTGAGGGTCCTGGAAAGTAGCGGGGAGTAAGAGAGGAAAGATAGAGTATGAGAAGAAGAGCGAGGGAGACGAGTGCGATGTGCGGGCGGGTTGGAGGAGGTAGGGGAGACGATGTGTTCGGGTAGGTAAAAGCTACAGGCAAAAGGATCTGCATGGCGGCTCCACCGCGTCGCAAATCACTTAAACTGCAGGCGCGTTGGAGCTGCTACGGGAAAGGCCGTGGAGGTGGTGGTGTTCGAGCAAGGGTTGGGAGATAGAGGTGGTCGCTCGGAGCGCAGGGTGGCGCGGAGGGTGATTATAAGACCGCTCGGGGTCGCTGGCTAGCGAGGTAGTACCATCCGTTATGACTATAAATCTAAGATAACAATAACGCCCCTCTCAACCCCTTCCTCCCACCGTTCCACTCCAGCGTCCTCCGCCACCCCGTCTTTCACCCGCCTGGGTACGTCCAGTCTCTTTCCCTCACTCTTCCTCCCGTGTCTCTGTGTGTGTGTATGTATATATGTAGCTGTGCTTCCCTAGTTCAATTCTGTACAGACTTGTTAGTCTGTCCTTCGCTTCCGTCTTTCTCGTTTGTCCGGCATCGGCGCAAACATTAATGCCGACTGCGTTGCCGCTGGCCTAGCGATCCTCTTGCTCCTCACCGACCATTCGACGCACGTGGCACTGGAAACCGTATCAATTTATTTATAACACACGCTTTAGGCAATGGGTATGCTGTATTTGGGGACGGACGTGCGGAACAGCCAATAGTTGTTTCGCACGAGGCACAGAAACGACATCAATCGAAGATACGGATGTTAGTGTGACACCAGTCTCATTTATATGAGTAAACGGTACAGCCAAATTTTTACGACCCGATCAGGCGCATAGTGATTGCAGGTATTCATAACCAAGGAAATTCGCATATAGCTGTGCTTATCCTTGTTGGGGCGAATGAGCTGATAACTGATTGATGCTTGGTTAGAATGTACTAATAGATCATTTTCCATTCTACGTGCGTCCATCTTAGTGTTGCCGATTGTCTATCGTGTAGAATCCACTGAATCCCCAGTGCATACACAGATCGCCAGAAGATTGTCTTCGTTGCCAGGTTGAGTAGGAATATTCCATGGCCGGAAAAACAAATCCATCAAGAGCAAATTGTCATCGCTTTTTAGTTCTTGTTGTGTGTCCAATCATAAGATGAAAAACAACAGCGCCACATATTCATGGTGTGGACGATATTAATTTTTGATTTTTATCGTGCACTCGTTGATTGGTGTTGCTCCTGATTTCAATATCGTTTTTCCGAACACGTATTGGAATAATTAAGTAGCACGAGTGCTCTCTGTTAGTGAAAATCCAATAGAGACATTTAGTCGAACTCAGCGAACAAACCATTTAAACTTGAATAGAAAGTTTGCTCAGCTTCTACTGTCCGCCACTATTCACCTATTACTCAGTGCATTGACTATTGCCTGATGTACTTGTTGTCGAATAAAGCGTGGTGCTCATAATCAATTATTTGTTGTCCTTTTGATGTTTACTGTACAGAACGTATGATTCGACGTAATAACGCAGTAGAGCGGTGCGCCGGTAGCACAATCCGGAAATCTGATACTTTGACTGCACAATAAACCGGGTCTTCAGTCTCATTGGATAAGCTGCGAAACACCTCTAATTGAATTTCAGTATGACTCTTCATTTAGTTGTATTTCTTCCTCAACTGATACCAAGCTTGAACCAAAAAGTCCTGCAAACGTATCGACTATTTTCACTATAGGACAAGAATTTAGTCAAGAATGAGCAAATCGGCCAGCGATCCTTGTAGAAGACACGGCAAATGCTACTCTTCTTCTGAGTTACCCACTAAAAATATGTTGGAGCATATGATGCATACAAATTTCTAAAAAATGAGGGTTGGCTGATTGGCAACCATGTTATTGTGCAAGGAAATTTGAGGGAAACTTCATGTTGGCACACTTCATACATGCATGTACACATCAAATATGTAAGTTTGGGATTCGCATAGAATTAGGAAATGAAGCCCGTTCATCGGGAGGAGAAAAGGGAAACCATAGATATTGGTAACATTTTATGGCATCCAAAAAAGGTTCATACAAAACGGGCCAAATAAATACGGAGAAAGCTCAGTCAGTACGATTGTGAAAAATTATTGGAACAATGATACTTGATGTACTTTGCCAACAAGTATCAATATATCTCGGACTAGTTAAAAAAAAATGAAAAGGAAGGCAAATAATAGCAGTAGAATATGAATAGACGGGGATTTGATACACGTCTAGAAATGTCTAGAAATGATATTCCATAACCTTATAAGAGAATGCCGATATTTGGCAGGGTGTATCGCGTCTACTACGCAAAATATAAGCGTGTACCAAGTCGTATGAACTATGTATGCATACTTGGTGCTTATACACATGGGAGGAGATAAGTCACCTACAGTATGGGTTACCGCACCGTTGGTGCTTCTGGAACGGGAAGTCAGTGTTGGTAAGGGAAACGAAGGTGGTGGGTGAGAGGGGGGGGGGTGGCTTACGGGTTTTCCGCCGGGTAAAGCAATGGCGGCAACGTGTCCGTCCGGTAATAAGGGAAATCTAGTAATGAAGAGGCGTTTGGGTACATCTGCCGCTGCGTCGTCCATCACCTTGCGAACGCTACCCGGCCCAGCTAATACACGTATAATTACTCCTTTCTAAGATTTATTTTAATTAGCCTCTACATCTTCCCTCTAACGACCAACGCTCTGATTTAACACAAACTGTTTTACCCCCCCCCCCCCCTCGCGAATATACGACGATAAGGCAGCTGTCGTGACTGTGAGAAAAAACTTCGCTATTTACCGTTGCGATTTGCAGGCAACAGAAGGTGGTTTATCCATCCCAGATGATTGCAGAGCTGTTTATTTGCAGCAATATTGAGCAAGTAGAATTTCGTTTGTAATTGCAATTTATTTTAACGATGGTTGTCTATCTTTCCTTAGATCATTTTCAGGTTTTCATATTGCTGTTGGCAAATCGGACTAGATTTCAATAATGACCGCACAATTATCGATTTTAACCGAAACAAAATTGACTCAATCGGTTCTTATTTGTTCTAAAACCGTGTATGGTAGCATATCTACAGTTGACAGTATAAATTCTAAAATCTATAAACTACTGGTGGGCAAATGCATTGCTTGTGCTTTTTGTGGCTGAGCCTTGTACGAGTTAGCAGTTTTTGTGCTTACTCAAAGAGGAGAACGACAATCGAGTCCAACTGCGTAAATACAACACGCCGATCGGGTGCTAAATCCTCGTGGTATGTTTTTTCACTGTTTATTGGATTCCACATTATTTTGAGCGATTTCCTTCGCATTTTAGTCAATATGAACATATCGGAGAGAATATTAACATTTAAACAAAATAAGTAATACTGCTATAAGTGCACGCGAGGTGAATTATGCATTTCGCCTTGACATTTACCACATAATTTTGTGACAATTTTTAAAACATTAATAACAAAAATAAACCGCGAGGTGATCGTACATGACATTTGTGATAATAAAAATCAGGCGGACTTTTTATAGTTTGAATAATAGACAATCGTGTAGACGAAAAAGGACTAGGTACCGAAACGACGAAGAGTGCAAATAAGGCTAATAGTTTATCGTAAATCTTTTATCAGTTGCCGGGTGTATGAAATTTCCCAAGTGTCTCAGCATCGCCGTTCAGCGTGAGGTTGAACGTAAATAATACGTTGATGTTCTCTGATAAAAGGAAAGGACGTAGAAACAACAGTAAGGGACAAGATAAAAGGGAAAGATAATCTTTGAACGTTCTTCGCTTCAATTGGTTGCTCGCTCACGTACATCAGACTTCGAGGTCTGATTCTCGAGCTCGCCGGGTTATTCGCTCCATTAAGTCGTTCATAGGCGGTCTAGGTGTAACAAGGAGTAGTCGCAGCATCGCGGGGGTATCTCGCACCGCGGGTATGTACAGTTAAAGCTGGTACTAAATCTCCCTTAGTGTTGCTTGTTCCTTTTCTCCCTTCTCGCGTCGTGCTTCCCTTTTCCCTCTTATTCCCGGCAGTATCGGAGCAAGCCTGAAACTCAAGCCAAACATTCGAATAACCCGGGTGGAGAGGCAAGAGAGGTACGAGCGAGTGAGCAAGTTGGAATACCATCGTGCGGGGATGAGAGGAGGATATAGGTTCGAAGTCTCGAAGGTGCGAGTCGTCGCTTTCCATTCTATATATTCTATAGTTTGAGGCTCATCCGCGGAATGAGAATACCGGGCGTGCATTGCCAGCAGTTATACGTGGTGGAGTAGGAGATACGGTGAATGAAAGGGTAAGGGAGACTAGGGGGTGGCAAAGCGAGAGAAACGAAGGGGTTGGAAGTCGGGGCGAGGTAAGATCGCGTAATCGCCGTAAACCTGAGACTTAAGCGAGATCGCGGGTACCGTGATCCCGTATCCGGGTATACATCTGACTGTGTTTGACTGGGTACCCCTTACACCCTCTACCGCAAGTCGACCTTGCCGTTCGCGTATTCGCCGTCATCCTTTGATACATGCACACGCACACACACACACTCGCACATGCCTATACGTAACGGATACGCTATACCGTATAACTAACGTTTGAAAATCGCTCGGATACTGTGCATCCTCGACTACGCTAGTTGGGGAAGAGTGGCAGGGTAGTTCGGAATACGATGATACGATAGGAAACCTGGGCTATAGGGCTGGAACGGAGCTAATGTACGTACCAGCCTAAATCTATATTTCCAAGCTATCCGTGTACTTCGCCGCCGCATGCGGTATCTGTTCATCTGGTGCCTCTGTAACCCCTTCTCTGTACGAATATGGAGCAAAGGCGTTCCTGAGACTGTGCGCTGCACACTGTTTGAAAACGGCTTCGGTACCAGCACGCGGACGTTTCCCTTATACCACAAGCATGTCCTATGTACACAGCGGCGCGGGCGGCGGAAGCAGCTCAGCTTTCGAAATCTCTCTCTCTCTCTCTCTCTCTCTCTCTCTCACTGTACATATCCATATGTATATGTACTTTTATGTATGTGTGTACATTCGTGCCGCCTTTCCCCCATCATTTCTGCCCTACTCCACCATCCTCAACCAAAACCGGCAAACCACCCCCGCCGACAAATCCTCGCACGGGCTGTGTAGCTCCTGCGAGAGCGCTCCTGGCCGAGAAGAACAGAACGGGCGGCTGCGACGGCACAAGCACATTTCCCTGAAATACGACGTCCCCGGGAGCATAAACGCCGTTACTATTCCCACAAGTTGTAACTGGTGTTAATTATTGACTTGATATATTCGCGGGTGTGAGGCGGCACTGAGGGAGGAAGGAGGCGGCGAGTTCAGCGGGAAAAGGGGTGGGGGGGGTTTAAGGACGAAGAGATGGAAGTTGGGAAATCGTTGCTCCCAGCTTTCGAGTGTTCCGTGGTACTATGACGTTGCAAGGGCACTCGCAAATAAGCGGAAGGAAGATTCGGGGGTAAGAAGAGACAGGGGGGAGGTAATGTGGTAGTTTGACTCTCGTCGAAGAAAGAGAGGGAGAGGGAGAGAGAGAACGTTATTTATGCGACGCGCGGATCCGATATCTGATTATCGTTCGTCTTGGGACGATATCGCTAATAATTAAACGTCGAGGCCCGCGCGCACCCTTCTTCGCGTTTGCCCGTTCGACCCTTCTACGTTTCGCAAGCTTGCCAGATTTAAGGGCTTTTCGTAGTACTGCCGTTGTTGCTTCTCGTATCATCCGTTTTGCTGTGTCAACCGTGCTACATGCTCCGGGCATTCTTTATTACCACGGTTCCTGACCTTCACGGTCCACGATGATCCGAATGCGGACCATACCGGTTCGCGAATATGACGATACCAACCTATCGTCATTTTGTTCTCGTTCTCGTGTACAGCAGATAAGGGTTGCTCGTATTTCTTTGAAATTCAAATAGACAAGTTCTTCCCAGTTCCGCGCAGAAATCGTCATAGGGATCCAGTTGGGTTTCCGCTTGTCCCCACTTCCTGATAAGGATCAAATGGGTCATCACATTCTGTACTAAAGCGTCAGGCTCGGACATTGGATTCTAATCAGGACTCCTCATTGGAATCGAATATACGAATCCAATTTGAATCCTAAAGGATTCCCACATTGTCGAATAGAATCCGATACGATTCTCGATGGAACCCGTCGCATTCTGTATGTTGAATTTTCTAAACGACGTATATACCTAGGGTAAGTCCGGGGTAGTTGGCCACAGCTTTTTCAAGGATCTGTCAAAATAAAAGTACAGACGGTTCTTAACCTATCTTCATTTGTAATTAAACTTTGAACATTTGTCTTTGAGATATTTTACGAGATTAAAACAAACTCCTATCAGATCGACCTGAAAATTACTATTTTTTGAAAATCACGATTGGCTATCTCTCCCGGAGTATCTAAGGTGTGATGACCATAGGAGTAGAGGTGATATGGCCAGTTACCCAGCATTATGCTCTCGATTTTCTCTTTGGTGTTATATTTTCTTATTTTTTGTCTTTTGGCCACATCTAAAACACACATCATCGAAATCATTATAATTTTTGTGTACCAAAAGTTAGCACATTATCCACTAAAGACAGTCTTCGATGCGACGAGTTTCATAATATTTTTCTCCGCAGCATTTTTCGTCATTGTTCTTATATCGTCTTTCTAAGGTCTTCCTAGGTATTTCGTAGGTCCTAGCGGACGCACGAACCGACAATTCATTATTTTTTACAGCACTGATAGCTGCTTGTAATGATTCTTGAGTCCAGTTCCCTCGTAGAGCAATCGCTTTTCTCTTGTACTTATTAGGCATCTAAAACAAATGTGGAAAAAATGAATTACTTGAACACATTGCAAGTAATACTATGGCCATCATACACCGACTGTAGGTGGCCATCTCTCCTAATCTCCCGAGAGAGATGGCCTCATCTAAGATGTAACAAGTAGAAACAATCCATACAAAATCTTGAGATTATAACAAAGCACTGTTGGTGAGCTATTCAAGAAATACAAAAGTAACCATTTTTTTACAAAATAACATCACCATCATGTAAAGCAGGAAACCTTAAAAAAAAGTAGCAGTAGACAGAATAATTAAAACGGATTTTACTTACTTAATATTTTCTTTGCCAAACTTTTGCTCGTACACTTATACCTGCGTACGATGCGGAGAAAATTAAGCAGTAACAAGTGAAATATAGTGCGCGGTTCTATGAAATATTTCTGTTGGCCATGTCTCCCTTTTGGCCAACTCCCCCGGAATTACCCTATACGAAATGTTTTAATCTTACAAAAGTAGGTATCAATCTTACGGAGTGACTCCCCTTCCGGTTATCGGACGAAGAACATATATATAATCGTCCGAATAGAATGTGCTAAACTGTTAAATAAACTATCGTCTAAAAGTGTATTCTGCGCCTCGTAGGTATTTTATTATTTCGGCTCGTCGGAAAGTTCTATTACATGAAGTAGAAGAGCTTGCAGAAAAATAAACGATAAATATTTAGGTCGAATCAATTGAAGTAACGATGCTAAAAAACGCCATGTCGACTACTTTTCAGCTGTAAGATTAACATAATTAACATAATCAAGCACATGTAGTACTAATACATACTCTGGCGTTCAGTTTGCTCTAAAAAATGTTAACTCTGGCTGAACGTCCCTTCAAAATAAGTCAATGCAAATTTCGTTACCTCTGTCAATTCAACGCTGACATTGGCAGCCTTAAAGGAGGAGATCCCTTTAGGCAAGAAAAAATGGCTGATTGTCATGATTTTGTTTAAAGGAAAGATTTCTTTACCATTTTTGAGACTTAGGGTATGTTTAAACAACTAAAAAAATGAACGCCGAGTAATGAAGAAACACCTTGGAAACATTATCGCATATTTTGACTTATAAAAATATTCTGATTTACGTTATACTTTTTTTTTTAATTTCAATTCAAGCAATAGGTTTAATCTAGTTTTTAAATTAATCAAACGTATTTAAAAAAAAACGAGATCACATTTTTTAAGCTAGCCAAGCAAGTTTACGAGGAATGTTGTACACAAAATTGTTAAATCTTAAGAATTAAATGTTTCCAAATGATTTATTATCATTGAAAAAAATATATTACTATTATTACATGAAATTGATATCACCATTATATAACAGTACAACGTATGTACCACACAAGTACACTGGCAACGCTGTGCAACGACTTGGCGTAAGACAAAAACCTATTTTTGCCTTTAAACTAAAAACAATGAACATTTCATATCTTTAAGCAGGTTGGAGCGATTCAGTTAAGTCAAATAACGGTTGATCCATTTTTTTTTCAATGAATCTCAAAAAATGCATACGAGGTACAGATTTATTCTGTATATGCTTATTTTTTTAAATATACAATTAAAGGGCAGAATTATGCATTTTAATTTTTTCATTACGGAAAGTAGAAAAACTTTGGTGTTACGACCAACTTGAAAAAGTATAACATTATCGACGATTATTATGAAAAAAACTACGACACCGAATGTTTTATACAATTCACAATGAAATTTTGAGTAATTTATAATTATGCCTATCCATATTTACGTCACGAGATTATTGGCCCATGGTTTACGATGGGCAAGAAGAGGATTTTTTTTTCTAAATGTTTACAAAGGATCAGTTTGCGTTAATCCGTTGTTAGAAATGGTCTATCTTGGTGCTAAATACCTTCAGAGTGAAAGTCTTGCCCATCTAACCACACGTTAAATTATATACATTAAACTATTTTTTATCTCTGGTGTTCGATGGTGAAAAAAGTTTAAAAAATTCGTAAAGACTCAGTATAGTCTAAACAATCATATGTATTTTTTTATTAAATTTAACCTTGGATTGTGGCTAACGCTCCAACCTCCTTAAATACTGTAAAGCCAAAATCAAGACTTCGATTGCATTTCTTCGCAGCGATCGAAGACATTAAACAATTTATATTTCTCCATATACAGGAGGAATACTTCAATTTTTCTCACATCAACCGAAAGCAATAAAAAAATGTATATCCATAGAAATATAATTTGCTTGCCTCCGGTTGATGAGAGAAAATCCATAGACTGTCTTCTCTATACCTAGCAATTTGAGGTTTTCGATGTCTCCGATCGCTGCGAAGAAATCCATTATTTTGGCTTCGCAGTCTCTAAAGATATAAAATGTTGATTGTTTTTAGTTAATGTAAGACAAACCTTGAGAATCTCGAACAAGTAAAAAAAACGCCAAGTAATAAAAAACGCCCTCGAAAAAATTATCCGTCGTTTGACTATCTACAAAATTCAAATTAACCTCGAAATACTTGTGATTTTTTCAAACAATACTTTTATTTACATGATCAGTTTTTCAATCCAAACGTACAAAAGAAGTGAAATAACTTTTTATGCAAAAGCCAAGAAAATTTACTAGAAACCTACACAAAATTGTCAAACCCTAGAAAAACTATTTTTCTTAACATTTTATTTTAAGAAACCATATTACGATTATAATAAAAAGTTTGGCGACGGCACGGCCAAATCGCTTTGGAAAAAGACAATGCTCTGCGTTCGGTGGGACCAGAAAGGAATCGTGTACTATGAGCTGCTGAAACCGGGCGAAGCTGTCAACGGGCATCGCTACCGACAACAACTAATCAATTTGAACCACGCATTGCTCGAAAAACGGCCAGAATGGGACACGAGACACGAACGTGTGATATTGCAGCACGACAACGCTCCGTGCCATCGCAGTTCCATCGTCCAGGACACCATAAAAACACTGAAATGGGATCTGCTACCGCACCCGCCGTATTCGCCAGACCTGGCCCCTTCAGACTATCACTTGTTCCAGTCGATGGCGCATGGCTTGGGTGGGCTACACATGGCCAATTACGATGCAGTACAAAATTGGTTGGGCGAATGGTTTCAGTACAAAGACGCGTCTTTTTATCGTCGCGGTATTTATGTATCGCCAGAGAGATGACAAAAATGTGTAAATAGCGAGGGACAATACTTCGAATGAACCAGTTTTTGTATTTGTCTTGAAATTTTCGATTTTTTATTGGTAACAAAAACCCGGTAACTTAGTTGCGCATCTGGTATTTTGCGATGGGAATAAGACTCTTTTTTAACTTTTAAAAAGATTTAGAGTCATGTTTTAGACAATAAGATTAGAAATATTTATACCAAATTTCATCAGAATCGGTCGATTAGTTTTTTAGCTATACGTCACGCCAGTTTCGAAAATGCGGTTTAGAAGACCGTGCCATACGTCCGCCATTTTAAAGATTAATTTTAAAAATACCATGGAACAGCCAAAAGTAACATTACCCTAAGTCTAAAAAAATAGTGATAAAATCTTTCCTTAAAAAAAAATAAAGAAAATCAGCAAATTTTTTTCTCGCCTATAGGTATCTTCCCCCCCGCCCCCGTCAGAATGGGTCGATTTTCATCAAAAGACAACACGAAGTAAGAGTTCGAAAACATTTCGGCATGTTTATTTAAATGATGGTACACTAGGGTTACTCGGTTTCTAGTTTTCCGTTAATAAAGATAAGCAGTACAGCTATACCGAAAGACCGTATTCTGGAAATACTAACGCAGGAAGTCACTTGCAGTTAACGCTTAAGCGTGAGATACGTTGACACCCCTCTAGGGATTCTCACCCCCTTTTTTGCGCTTTAATTATTGAAGGTCCCTTCATAATTGACAAACTCGGGTGCCGTCATCGCGACTTCTCTCGCACATCGCAAACACTTTTTAACTTAACTTTTCTACCCAACCAGGTTACACGAACTGCGCGAAGAGAGAATACCGGGGATATTCTCGGGGCCCGAGTGACTTGCCTATTACAATTAACGAAGTTTCTCCGTCGTCGAAACTTACCTCGTAACTGACCGTGCGGTTCAAGTATTCCTTTTTCATATCCTCTATCTGTTCTTGGGGGGGGGGGGGGGTCGTTTGTTACGATGCTGAAATAAATCAAAGTACATTGTAACATGAATTCTTCAAAGATTCATTCGTAATATCTTTTTATTATTATTATTTTTAAATCACGAACGGCTATCTCTCCCGGAATATCCGTTGTGATGGCCACAGGAGTAGAGATGAGATGACCAGTTAGCCAGCATTATACTCTCGGTTTTCTTTTTGGTTTTATGTTTTGATTCTTTTTTTTTGCCACCAGTATTTTGAAATCAGTATAATTTTTGTGTACCCAAAGTTGGCACACTATCCACTGAAGCCAGTCTTTGATGAGACGGGGTTCATAATAATTTTCTTCGCAACATTTTTTGCCATTGTTCTCATATCGTCTTTCTAAGGTCTTCCTAGGTATTTCGTAGGTCCTAGCGACCGCACGAACGGACAATTTATCATTTTTTACAGCACTAATAGCTGCTTTTAATGGTTCTTGAGTCTAGTTCCCTCGTAGAGCAATTTCTTTTCTCTTGTACTTATTAGACATCTGAAACAAATGTCGAAACAATGAATTACTTGAACACATTACAACTAATACTATGGCCATCATAAACCGACTGTACGTGGCCATGTCTCCTAATATCCCGGGAGTGATGGCCACATCTAAAATGTAAACAAGTAGAAACAATACATGCGAAATCTTGAGGTTATAACAAAGTACTGTTCGTGAAATATTCAAGAAATACAAAAGTAATCATTACTTTCACAAAATAACGTCACCACAATATAAAAAATGAAACCTTCAAAAAAATTAGCAGTAGACAGAACCGTTAAAAAAGATTTTACATACTCAACATTTTTTGACAAACTTTTGCTCATACGCTTACACCTGCGCACGACGCGAAGCGAATTAACGGAGACTGTCCTTGGAGTGCCATATTTCAGGTGTTTACATTTTATTTTTTTTTAAAGGAAACGAGTAAAGCTTTTTGAGTGCGGTTTTTTCTTGCTTTTATTCATGATATACAGAACGTTAAAAAAATTTTTTTTTGAAAAAAAGAAACCGAAATGGCGGCCATTGCAGCTCCGCGAAAACAGGTCCTCAAATCGCGGGAGGTAAACGGCTGACATCACTGCCCCCTCTTTGTTGATCTAAAACACAAATTCAAAGCATATTATCAATCTGTGACCCTTTGGTCATGGAATGACGGATGGGTTTTTCGTTTAGTACAAATTACGGAAAATGGCGGCAATTTTAAAAAAATCGAACTTTCGCGTTTTTTGTCGCATAAAAAGATAAATAATAAATGCAAAAATGTATCTATCGAAAAAACGATCCGTCATGCCATGAAGACATATTTTCTGAGTATGCTCTCGAAATTTCAGGTCGATATGTTAATTACAGCGGTCAGGAGAATGTCAGCCATTTTTAAAAACGTGTTTTCGAGAAAAACGCGTTTAAAGTTTCGTAATGTGTTTACACAAATGTGTTTATAATTACCGCTAATCGGCAATGCCTGGTCTTCTTCTAGCCTCTTCTTCTAGCTGCTCATGTTGAGCTCGAATTGATTTTTTGAAAATTTCAAGGACAAAGTCTCCCTTAAGCAGTGAAATCTAGAGCTCGGAAGTATGAAACATTTCTATTGGCCATTTCTCCCTCATGGCCAAGTCCCCCCGAATTACCCGAATAGATAACGAATTCAAGTGATAAATAATTTTCTATCCTTAGGTCTCAAATCGAACGTGTAAGGAGATCACATTTTCTTGTTATTTACACTGTCTTCTCGTAAAAACGGAAGAATCAAATATTGTCCTAGAGTTAACAATTCAAACTTTTAGGGCAGGATCACCAAAAGGTTTTATGTATTGTTTAGCGACTATGGATATTACCCTTCCAAAACGCCTCGTTTCCAGATTTTATCAGAAATTGTCTCACGTTGAGTAGAAGTTTCTAGGCCCAAGCAGGTTACATAACCTCAAAGCCCCGATTATTCCAACATGGCCCTACAAAGACTAGAAATTATTTTCCAATATTTTACTAATTTTTAAACAGCCCTCGCAGAAGGTTTCTGTTTACGTATTTTCATCGCGTCAAAACTATTTGACGTATTTTTAAACGAGCTGGAAATAGCCATACTACATATATTTTGTAAAAACGTTACAGGTTAGGACTCAAATAGAAGCAGCGAATAAGTGAGCGCAAGCCCGGCGGCGTATAACAAAATCGAATGCATTGGTTCAATGGAAATCCATTTGTAAATGAAACGGTCATGAAAGTATACGCCGAAGGCCATTCAATCTGAGCAGGATTGGCGCAAAGGAGCTCTATAAACGGTTTCGTTTCCCCCTATTCTACAAAATCTGTATCGTATCGAACGACTGTAATCGAAAAAGTCCTGTGAAATGAGACCGATCGTTGTATCATGGACGCCATTGAACTATTCAGTAAACATTTGCGTTCCGTCATCTCAAAAATCCATACCTTATAGAGATAGAGTATACGATAGAACTCATAGAATATACAATTTATAAATGAACCTAAATTGCAATAATAGTCCTGCGTTTTTATGCGTCAATAATTAATATGGGACTCTATGAGACAAACGACGAGTTAATATGAATCTATTGAATGTTTCTAAATGCGAACTTAATTTTCACTTGGTCTTTATTTGAGTAAACTCATAATATAAAAAATACGTATGGAGGAAAAAAGATCCGGAAGCTTTCGCGTTAATGCCTTCAGATTTTATTCGAAAAAGCATCCGGGATCATTATACAGGGTGCGCCAGAGAAACTTACTTATTTGAAAAAATTCCCGCGCGGTGAGTTGGGCGGGTAGAGGGGCGAGAGGGGGCGCATCTGGAGGGGGAAGTTCCCAAGTTTGTTTCTCCCTCCAGTCAGTTGCCATCATGCTCTGGTCTAGAGAGCAGCGGGCCTTCGCAGTCGAGAGCTTCTTTTCTAACGGTCGCTCACTTGTTGCTACGCAACGTGCCTTCCGCGCTCGCTTTGAAATTCCTCCTCACAGACTCGTTCCTGGCCGTAATTCGATTCTGTCGTGGGTTAACTCATTTCGGGAGTGTGGAAGTGTCGCTAAACCCAGAAATGGACTTCAACGGACCATCAGAACTCCGGAAAATGTCGAAAGAGTGAGGCAGTCAGTTGTGCGTTCTCCCCGGCTTTCGGCTCGCAAACACGCAGCTGCTATGGGAATTTCTGACACCACTGTTCGACGAATTCTCCATCAAGACCTTCAATTTCATCCCTATAAATTGGCTGTTGTGCAAGAATTAACTGAACGCGATTTTGTTGCCCGTCAAAATGCCGACCGCCTCATCTCTCTCAGAGGCGATCTCCAATGGCCGGCACGCTCTCCAGATTTGACTCCATGCGATTTCTTTTTATGGGGTTATTTGAAATCTCTGGTTTATGTCGATCGACCACGGACCATAGCACACCTCAAGAACAACATTCGCGACGCCATTGCCAACATACCGATTGATATGCTGCAAAGAGTGGATACGAATTTCAAAAATCGACTTCATCAGTGTATGCGCAATGGGGGTCGCCATTTATCCGATGTCATTTTCAAGACTGCATGAAAAAAAAATTGGGATATTGAATTCTCAAATAAAAAAAATTTAAAACAATAATTGAAGTCCTTTTGTTTTTATTGACCTTTCAAATAAGTAAGTTTCTCTGGCGCACCCTGTACTACCACACTGGCCTGCCCTACTCTGGTTCTCTCTATTTGATTACTTCCCACTAAGGAATAAATTTCGAACCTAATAAAAATATATTGTGCTCGTCAATAGGAAAGCTCCATTCCCTATGGCAGAAGCTTACGTTGGTTACCGGGAATGTATGTGGAGATCATGCAAAACCAAAAATATATTAAGTTTAAAGAAATGGTGGAATTTTTATATATCTAACAGTATTAATATGTTCGCGAGTACCATTCCCAATGAGTTGACATTCGTAATGGAGAAATATAAAACAGGTGCATCGCATGGTTCTTGTCCCATCAATGGGTGTCCCATTTCGTGTCCCATCAATGGATGTCCCATTTTAACATCACACCTGATTTACCTCGAAAAATACTGCTCCGTTCAAGTATCGAGTATAATAAAACTTTTAAGGTTCAGAGGAGGGCGTTAAAAAAATCTTTTTTGGTCCCAAATTCAAAATGGCGTCGTGGAGATGGCCGACATGTTTCTTTTTGAATAGGATCATGAATTTTTTTCACCGAAATATTTATCAGGCCAAAACTAGCAACTTTTGGAGGAAAAGTTTTTTGATAACGTTCGTAATTTTTAGGTTAGAATACCATTTTTGAGCCGAAGTGACGAGCTACAGAGACCTAATCCTTGTTTTAGTTTAGTCGGGATATCGAACAAAGCCAAACAAACTCACACCCACACACACGCACACTTACACTAGGGATGTTAAAGACTTTACCTCCTAGTGGTACATTCTGGATAGCGCTAAAATAGTAAAAAAAAATGGTATTTTAACAAAAAAATTATGAACGTTATCGAAAAACGTAACCTACAAAGTTGTCATTTTTTACCTGATGAATGTTTTGGAAGAAAAAATTCAAGATCTCATTTGAAGAAAACATCTCGGCCATCTTCACGTTGCCATTTTGAATGTTGGGCCAAAAAACATATATATTTTTTAAACATCCCCCTTGAAACCCTAAACGTTTTATTATACTCAATACTTGATCGGGGCAGTATTTTTCGAGATAAATCAGGTGTAAGATTAAAATGGGACCTGGTATGATTCATGAACATTTAAAATAAAAATTAAAAATAAATAAATAAAATATAAAAATAAAAAAACAATACACACATCAAAAAACACATACAAAATAAATACGTAGCTCATACCCACAAGAACCGAGAGCTCAAGACTGAAAATTTGTACAATATAATTTTTAATATAATTAAGAATGAATGTCCTTGTTTTGAGTTTACGCATATTTTGCCGTAACGCACTTTGAATATCTACCGTTTGATCGCGAGGAAGAGGCGCGAAATATAATGCTATGACTAAACGAACTTACATGTAGGTGAAGTTCTATCTCGATTTATGACGCGCCATTTTCGAAGAGATCACTTCCATGCCCTGTGACCCTTTGAGGGGGAGGGGGAGAGAGAGAGAGAGAGAGAGAGAGAGAGAGAGAGAGAGAGAGAGGAATTAAGGTGAAGATTTAATTTCTGATTAGGTGGGCATCGTACGCCGGCCTCCGCTTTCCTTACCCTTTCCACACTCTCTCCTTTGCCCGAGCTTTCTCCCGGGGGAGCAATCTTCCTTGGCCATTGTGACTGACAGAAACGCGGCGATTTCACGAGATGGAAGAACCAAGTCGCATACGAATCGCCTGCTTAGGCACTTCTACCAACCATTTCCACTAATAACGAGTAGTGCTTCGCCCGCTTCTGCTTTTTCTCTTCGTCCTCTGCCCCCACCCATTTGCCTTTCCCTCTCTGCTTTCAGTCCACCATCTTATATCCAGTAAACTACGAAATGCGCGAGAGTGAAAAGCTTTCTCACATAATCATAAAGGCTTTTCAAGCTTGGGAGAGGCACAAAATCTACCGCATCACCTTTTCCGATTTTTTTTTAAATCGGCGATCTGTGATGCGTAGCAAATTTCAGAATTTTGGGAAGGCTTCGTAAAAAATCAATTTAATTCAACGTGAGTTGAGCAGAAATATTTTTGAAGAAACTGTAATAATGGCAACTTGTTGGACAAAAAAACGCATTGAATTTTCTCATTACAAGTATAAAACTCAATTGGTGCAGCAATTAGGTAGTAATCATATTTAACGAAAATAGATATTTATCATACCTCGCAGGGCCCGAGTTATCAGACCTTTTTGAAGTTAGTCCGATGAAAAAGTGCTCCAATTTTTCTCCGACAATCTTAAGGCGGCCTCTAGTTTCTCGGGTCGAAAAAATCGATTTTTTTTTCATAAATCACATCTACAACATGTGTAGAAGATGTGTGCCAAAGGATTTTTCGATATTCGAAGTGGTTCACAAGTTACGGCCCTGGAACGGAGCAGGTATACGGAGCAGGTATACTTTCAAACGCGTTTTTCTCGAAACACCATTTTTCGAAACGGTGACCACGATATTTCAGAAACTACTGCACCGATCTTGTTCAAATTTATACAGCATCTTTAATATGTTATAAGCCAGCGATTGAACTAGGATTATCATGATTGCTTCGATAGTTTTTTTTTGTACGAGCGAAAAACTTAAGAAAAAATGAGTAAAAAATAGAATGTAATTTTCAAAAGTGTATAAAAAAGTCAATTTTTGTAATTTAGAATTCACTCTAGTTCAATCGCTAGTCTTAAATATGAAGATTAAAATGCCGTTTGGTTTTTTGATTTCAGATAAGCAGAACAGCCGCAATCTTGGTCACCGTCAAGCACCTCTTTTACTTCATGTCTTCCTGTCGGCCACTATAACTTTTATTCTATTATATATTTTGACTTCAAAAAATTTGTAAAGCTTAAATAAATGTTAATAAAGATTATGCAAAAACAATGAGATTTATTATTTCGATGCTTTGCCCGTAAAAAATTATTGAAAAAAAGGATCGCGTTAATAATTGTAGTATACGCGAAAGTACAAACGATCTCTTTTATAAAGTAGACCGATCTGTGTTACATTGATATTTGATCAGATATTTTCTTTGCAATTTGTCATTACAGTATCTACAACAATCGACGTCCTGAACAATTGTGGATCGTTTTTTTTTTTCAAATCGTTTTAACGGTGTTACATTCACATATTTTTTTACAAAGATTCATATATCCCTGGCTTGGAATTTTTCGTACTTTTTTATCAGTCATGTTCATTTCAAATCCATTAAAAAAGAATTCAATGACTATTAATAAGAATTACTATTAATATTATAATTTGCTCACATATTCACGAATTTTTCCGTTAACTTCGAACGTCACAAATTCATGAAGTTATTAATCCGCGAAAGGGCAATGGGGCATTTGCATCTTGAAAGTCGGCTGCTGAATGTCCGTTACAATTTCATGGTGATTGCCATTACAGTCAATATAATACCAGGGAACCCGTGTGCACAACAGCCCGCAGTGCTTTCGATCACTGAAGCGATGCCCATGAATTAATTAAATATGCAATTAACTTTTACAAAGGAGCCAGCACTTGTTGCCAGTTGACGAATAATGAAAAAATTGGATTTTGATTATTAACCATACAGTCTGGTGAATCGTTCGAGTATATGTAAACGACCCTTCGAAATGACAATAAAGATGAGGAACAATAATTTTGTCCACACAGTCGATGCTCATAACCCAAAAAGCACATAGAGGTGCTTTCAGTACAGTATAACCGAACCTTTTGCATAAAAGTAAATTACCAGTCAGTGTGAACTGAATAGTAGAATTCCAAATCAGTTTCCCAAGGGCCATAATTGCTCGACCCTAGTTGCTGCAGTAAACAAAAAAGTGATCGAAAAAACAGGCGGAATGTACACTATTACCCAGTTCGTTTCCAGACATTCGCAATGTCCGGCGTGCTGAAAGGATCGTTGTAATGCGGGAGCCGTGCGTTCAACGTTTGCAAAAAAGGTAAACGATCAGCATGGTTGCACCAGCGTTGAACGCAGCAATAAATCCGCAGTGGCGAATCACTGGGGCTCGTAATTTTTCGAGTAAGCTGCACGATAATTTTTCGTTCGGATGTTAACGTGGGTGATGCCAGAATGAGATGGCGAAGGCAGAAGAAGATGAGCAAAAGGACGCGTAGGTTTGAAGAGAGCAAGAAAGAACGAGAAAGGGAGCGAAGAGGAAGAGAGAATTCGCAATAGAAAAACATAGAACGACTCTCGGGCGTCTAGAGTAACGTTCTGCTGGCCCTGACACCAACCGCCACGACGATACAGACCCGCGGGTCTCTGGAATCTGCGAGCTAGCCTTTTTGCCCTTGCTGCCGTTGACACATTTCTTGATTTTCAGAACAATAGGGCCATAAAGCTCACAGAGGTAGGAGTATAACGTGGCGAACGAGCGAAGTCAGCCACACCCGGAGTTAGGTGGATCGGTACTACGTGAAGCACGCTCGTGAAACGAGCGGTTCAGCTTCAACGAAAATGTACTGTCGCATGTGCTTTTCCCAAGACTTTAAGGAAAAGAAGAAAAAAAAGAGAGACAAACGGAAGTGAGGAAGATTCGAAATGCGTATCGCGTAGCTGCTTACGAACGCGTTTGTCGCGCACATCTCGATTTACGGGCGGGGTGATGCTCGGCTTATATTATTTCGTTCTCGTCTTCGCCTCCCTGCTCCACCTACGTTTACCATTGCTCGCCAAATCTGAATTAACCGACTTCTGCTCCTGGGTTTCGGGGAATACCGTGATGAAAGGAGCCCGGAATTTTGTATAATTCTCGTAGGAAGGATTCCTCTGAGAGCTGTAAAACTTGAGCCAGTGTGACGATTTTTGGGAAAAGTATTTTTAAGAAAGTTCTCCGAGCTTACCGTGTCTTTCCGAAAGATATTTTGAAGTTCGATATGCGAATGATTAGATAATGTAAATTAGTGTTCATAATGATATTCCTTTTACCTCCTTACACGTATTTGCATATTTTTTTTAAATATCGTTTTTTGCTTTTCGACGAATTCTTAAAATATAACATTTCACAAATATGCTCTAGTAATTTCAATTCGATCTGTCGATAATTACTATGGGCGTTTAGAGGTAGGTTCTACGAACCAGCGGTCTTTATACGCGTGTTCCTCAAAATGACTTTTTCGAAATTGGTGCTTGCGAGATCTCAAAAATCATTGCACCGATCGACAAATTTTACAACATTCTTTTACATATCAAAGAGCAGTGCTCAAACGAAGGAATTCTTTTTTCGATGCATCGTTTTTTTTATCAAACGAAAGTGGAGCGTTTCTTTCACCACAAATCGATACTTCCATTTTGGACTGCGGCGATTTTTTCCAGAAACAATGTTTTATTAAATCCGTCGTCTAAGCACTAGATCGTGTCATTTATTCCACATTATTTGTTTCCCAGCAGCAGTGGTCACTGCGAAGAACATTTTTCATACAGCGATCTACGCAAACTATTGGATCTTCCACATTTATAAATATTTTTTCATAAAAAGTTGTAAAATATACGTAAAACCATACCATTATATGTGAAAAAAAAATATTTGTAAATCTCTTCACGTTTGCTCAGAAAAAATCACGAAAATTCGTCTTGTTTTCGACCACGGGCTAGGTGTAACCCGTTAACGCGGTCCTCTAGTTTCTCGGCTGTTTTTTTACGGCTTTTTCAATATTTTTTTACGGGAAAAGCATCGAAATAATCAATCTCATTGTTTTTGCATAATCTTTATTAATATTTAAATAAGCTTTACAAATTTTTTGAAGTCAAAATATATAATAGAATAAACGTTATAGTGGCCGACAGGAAGACATCAAGTAAAAGAGGTGCTTGACGGTGACCAAGATTGCGGCTGTTCTGCTTATCTGAAATCAAAAAACCAAACGGCTTTTTAATCTTCATATTTAAGACTAGCGATTGAACTAGAGTGAATTCTAAATTACAAAAATTGACTTTTTTATACACTTTTGAAAATTACATTCTATTTTTTACTCATTTTTTCTTAAGTTTTTCGCTCGTACAAAAAAAACTATCGAAGCAATCATGATAATCCTAGTTCAATCGCTGGCTTATAACATATTAAAGATGCTGTATAAATTTGAACAAGATCGGTGCAGTAGTTTCTGAAATATCGTGGTCACCGTTTCGAAAAATGGTGTTTCGAGAAAAACGCGTTTGAAAGTATACCTGCTCCGTATACCTGCTCCGTTCCAGGGCCGTAACTTGTGAACCACTTCGAATATCGAAAAATCCTTTGGCACACATTTTCTACACATGTTGTAGATGTGATTTATGAAAAAAAAATCGATTTTTTCGACCCGAGAAACTAGAGGACCGCCTTAATAATAACCAATTTTTAACAATATTTCGACATCTAATGAACATTGCTCCTGAACGTACTATTTGTGCACGCTGAATTTAAAAATAAGGGAATCTGAAACTTATCGGGGTTAAATATATTTCGTTTCAGGTCCGACCTCCGTTAAATTTTTTTTTTTCATTAAGGTTTGCAGTCAATGAGGAAAGTAAATGGTTCGATCAGAATAATTGTTCAGTTATCTTAATCACGTCTTTTTTACCATTTTTTCCCACCCCCTGGTCCAAGTACAAGGTATGGCATATTATTTAAGAAAATATGCATTCTTCATTTACCGAAGGAATAATATATCCTAATTACTCTCGTATGTACTTTATCGAAGTCTTCTGATTCTCTACTTTGTGCATTGCAGAAGCTATATCAAATAGAAACAAAGTGGTTCTTGTCCAAAAAAATGCTATGAAACGTACAATTTAAAATATTTTTTGTTATAATTGACAAAGTTTTTGTAAAGAATAATCCCTTAGTTGATTATGAATAAAAATTATTTAATATTGTTCATTACAATTACTTTATTCAACACTCCGTTTTCTTATTACTCGAATTCTGACGATGTTGTACATAGGTAGAAAAATATGTATCAAGTTAGAATTTTTGTCCAAGAAAATGTAAGAAAACTCAAATAATCCTGTAACATTATAAAATAATAACTTTTTTAATCGTTTGTTTAATTATTCGAGATCGAACGATTTATTTTTCGCCACATAATACGACTAATATTACGTCGCGTTCGGATTATCGTCCCAATTGAAAAGATTTCCAGCATTGACAGTACATACACTTCAGAAATCAAATGATTCAACATTCACACATTGGTGCGGAAAATCATACCGGACGAATACTCAACTATGGAAAACGTCTTCTCCACGTACGCTGAACTTTTTCATTCACACAATACAGGGAATATTGCGTAATCAATAGATGTACGGTGCTGTATACGATAATGATAAGAGGTGTTACCTAAAATAGTCGTATCCCTTGAGCTTTTGGTATATGTAGGCCATGTGTACCGGCTAACAAATAATCCGTGCGAGTCTCCTAGAAGCAAAGAGATGAACTAGGGCGAGGGCTGATTATTTCAAGAGGTACGCGGTTCTCGGGATTGAATTCGTGTTGAAGGGCACTTGAAGCTTGTGGCGTCGCTCATCGTCCTCGGAGCGGATGAGACCCACGACTCTCGGTTTTCCATCGCAGCCCGACCCATCGTCCCTCTCTTCATCTCTCTTTACCTCATCTTTTCCCTTCCCTCCACCAGGCATTTTATCCGTACGAGGCGCAACCCCCACCGAAAGCGGGAAAACCGCTTTATCTAACCGCGAATAAACGGACAATTTTCCACGTCATCGAAGTTGTCTTTCACGTAGGACCTCGAACGGTTCGCGCCTCGGACAATAATAAGGGCTTGGAAAGCTCAGTGTCTGTGACAGTAAAGTAAATGGTTCGGCCTTTATTCTCAATGAGATCATTCCAGTGAACACGAAGATAATAATTTATCAAGAGTTTTTCAACATTCAATGTCAATCGTACTCGTTAATCTACTATTAAGTATTGATCCATTTAACACGACAATTTTGTTCCCTAAATGACGAACGCTGGATAAACTTTTATTCAACCGATTGTATTCATTGTGTATAGAAGAAAAATAAAACGATAATACCCTTGAGGGAAAGTCATAAAACTTAATATAATGACATCGCCAATCTATCTTCAATTGAGGCTGTCAAGATTATTATTTATTTAGGTCAAGTTATTGCAACCAAATAGTCGTTGTAGTGGTGCCAAGTAAACACGGTTTTAAGGAATTTAACAGAAATGAATTGCCAAAATTGCCATGCATTTTTTTGGTAAAATCATTGCAACTCGACAGCTGTTTTCGGCTCGTTATACTGAATAAATAATAACTTGGGTTGACTACATCGAACTAACGAATACTCAGAATAATAAAATATTTTAAAGTGTCATAAAAACATTTTCGGATGATCGTAAACAGATTGATCGATAGAAGATCTATGGATTTTTTTGTACGATTGCCAATGAGATCTTGCCCTCGTATTTTTGTACCAACAAAATTGCGCCAAGTACATCTATCAGACATGAGTTTCTAGACGGGGTGCTCTTGTTATGCCTCCACTGCGTGAGATTAATGCCGAATTCACATGTACAGTTTTGTGTTTTGTTTTTTTTTTAATGCGATTTTCAGCTGAACGGAGATGGGAGAATCCGTAGCACGAAGCGGCACGTGCCGACACGTTCCAAGTAAATCAGTTAGTCCGTTCGTCGAAAGACGACGAGGCTCCTACCCGAGCCTATTTAGCGACGGTGCCCGCGCGTGCGTGCGTCCATCGTTTGGCGAGGTTTATTGGGGGGGTGCAACAGGTCGGGTTATACCAGAGTGTGTTCTCTCACCACCATCATTAGTCAACGTCACCACCCGACTCTCCGTGTACCTACCTCAGCGCTGCTCACGCCGCTCGTGCCGCACTCCACTCTGTCCTATTCCATTCGTCTGTTACTCTGTGTACGTCGCTTCGTCTCTGTCCTTCCCTTCCTCGGTTTACATTGCTCGCCCTCTACGTGCTTGTATCTATTACCGGCGTAACGTCAAACACTAAATCGTTTCAATCCCAGCTCTAACAGCCAGTCATCTGAGCAAGTGCTCGTTCCGGAATGGAATCCCAGATTCAGTAGTTATCCCGAAACTTGGGCTCACAAACTAAGCGCAGAGAAAACGGTTTTCTTCGTTTGGGCTTGTGTGGTATCGGAAGTGCCGAGACGCAGATACCTATTCCTTGTTCGGGTTTGTTTTGGTTATCGAACAAACCCAAACAAACTCACACCCACATACACACGCATACTTACACTAGGGATGTTGAAGACTTTACCTTCTTGTGGTACATTCTGAATATCTCTAACATACTAGAAAATGGTATTGTGACCTAAAAATTATTAACGTTATTTAACAACTTTTCCTACAAAACTTGTTGGTTTGGCCTTACAAGTTTTCTAGTGAAACAAATTCATGATCCCATTTACAAAAAACATGTCGGCCATCTTAATGTCGCCATTTTGGACTTTGAACCAAAAAAATATGTTTTTTTCCGAACGTCCCCCTTTGAACTCTTAAAGTTTTATTATACTCAATACTTGATCGGAGTAATATTTTTCGAGATAAATCAGGTGTACGATTAAAATGGGACAACCAGTATATTACTGCAAAAATTTGAGCTTTCTGGCTTATGTAAATTTCGAGATATTGTACTTTGAAGAATGAACAGGCAGTCAGACTGATGGTGCTGCTCGTGAGACAGGAAGTCCGGTTGGCTTGTCCGCTATTGGCAGTTCCATAGTGCAAGCCAGGAGGATGGGTAGATCAATTTGGTTTAAGGCGTTACCCCCACTTGTAGCGCAAAAAGGCCTTTTTCATGAATTTTTTTAAGAAAACTACAAAACTTTTTTAGTCGATCAATATACCATCTTAAAGAACACATCTTGAAGAACTTTCAGTAATTTTTTTATTGAAAAATATTACATTGTTTAGTGGCAAATGGCCGTCAATGAAATAGTATTTTTATATACACGGTTTGCGGTGACCAACATTGCGGCGAAGTGGATCATCTGAACAAAAAATGCGGATGGATTTAGTCAAATATAAGTATAAACTAGTCTTTAATCGAAGGATTTTAAAAAATATTCATTTTTCACAAAATGGCGGACAGTCAAAGTTAATGGTTCGATTTTAACGAAAAAAACGGCCGTTTTTTGGCTATAAAACGGCCATTTTTTTCGAAAAAAAATCGAACGATTAAAGACTACATTTTTATGTATTAAATAAGCCTGCAAAATTTCAAGAAGATCGGTTCATTAGTGTTCGAGTAATCTTGGTCACCGACTTCAGAAATGCCATTTTGAGAAAAACGCGTTTAAAGTTTCAATTTCAGTTTACACGAAGAAAATATTTTTTTTTTTTGTAAACTTACATAGAGTCATCTATTCCTGGCATAAAAAAAACTGCACTTCAAATTGCACTTCAAAAAAATGCATTAAAAAAAATCGATTTGTTCAAAATCGCAAGTGGGGGTAACCCCTTAATTCAGAAAGTGGAGGAATTTACAGCACGATCTGCAAGACCATGGAATGTCACCTCCTGGCATTGCGAATAGCAATGGAAAAAAGTGATGAATGCATACTACATATTTGTCAGATTCAACGCCAATAAGGCTATCTGTCTCGCGGTTGGTTCTCTTCAAAACAGAACGTGGACTTGATCCTTAGGGATAAAATCTGCGGATTACCAATGGCCCTGTCGCAACGTTCCATCTTTTCGAACTTACCTATTCAGCAGTGCAAAGGCACAGGAAACGTCTCCTCGGGTATGCGTTCCTTTGTATTAGGATTTTCGCGGTAGAGCGGACTCGGTATGCTTGTTACATAAGAGCGGGCTCATTAAGCTCGTAGTATTACACCTCCTCCTCCACATCGTACCATTTTCTCGGCGTTAAGTTGCGCGTTGTTTCGCAACCATACAGAGCAAAGCTGAGGCTAACGGCGAGGCCGGTAGGACCGAAGGTTTCGCTGGATCGCAATCCCCATACTCTCCTATTGTTGTTGGTCACGTGTGGATACGAGCTTTGGACTTTCAAGCACCGTCCCTCTGCCTTACTTTGTTGTTTCTCTCGCTCTTTCTCTCTCCTCCTACTTTTCCTTTTTTGTCTCCTGGTTTCTCGCTTCCGGTTGCCGCCGCCTGTACTCTTCCCTTTTTCGCATATGCCCCCGTTATACAACCCCCGCAACATCTCACCCCGATGGTCCAACGAAAAGTACGTAGCAAAACTAGCTGCTCTCGTACGAGGGTAAGCCCTTTCCGACAAATCCACCACCTCATTTAGCACCCGAGAGGATTAGTAAGAAAATGCTCGTTCTTGTGTTTCGTTGGGTCTGGCCATGTACCAGACTACTACTGTACAGGAAAAGCCACTGCAGCTAAGAAATCATCTAGCTCTCCTCAACTATACGTTTTGGGGCAACTGGAATATCCTCTCATGTTCTTTCTTATAAAATCGACGGAATATACAGCTAGTGGTTCGATACGATGCGTTTTCTTTCTCCTTTGGTCCCTTGGTCAACGGTGTACCCGACGGCCGATTTACTTTTACCCCACTCGCTGTTTAATCGGGAACCGTTTAATGATAGGGAAACTTATAAGCGATATAATGCGACGTCTGGTCACTCTTCGGTGCTAGTCATCCGGTGGAAATTTCCTCTGTTCGTGAAAGTCGAAACATTGTGTGCCCTCAAACCCTTTTTCGAATTAGAGTCAACCATTCAACATGCAACAATAATTCGACATCTGCCAGTAAGACATTACTGAAGATTTCAAGATCGTATAAGGAGTATAACTTTGCAGTGACCGTTTTTTTCAAAAGTTTAAGGCTTTATTATAAAAAAGTGGCTACATATTTTTTAATCAAAGTACTGCCCGTCGCTAGCTACGACCTCGGCCCATCTTTCAGGTAGCATTCGAATCCCGCGTCGATAAAAGTCTTGGTCCTTGGAGGCAATCCAGGAATCGACCCAATTTTTGACTTCTTCGTAAGTGCCGAAGTGCTGGTCAGCCAAATCGTGTGCCATTGACCGGAACAAGTGATAGTCGGAAGGGGCAATGTCTGGAGAGTACGGCGGGTGGGATAAAACCTCCCATTTCAGCGTTTCCAAGTACTTTTTCACGACATTTGCAACATGGGGTCGGGCATTGTCATGCTGCAGTATCACCTTGTCATGTCTTTCGTTGAATTGTGGCCGTTTCTCTTTGAGTGCCTTACTCAAGCGCATCAACTGACGTCGGTAGAGTTCCCCTGTGATGGTTTCGGATGGTTTGAGCAGCTCATAGTACACAACGCCCAGCTGTCAGCCCGTCTTCAAAAACTTTCTGCCTTCCGCCACCATGCTTGTTCTCGACCTCAAAATCTCCACTTTTGAAGCGTTGAAACCACCGCCGACACGTTTTCTCACTAATAGAATCCTCCCCGTAAGCATCTACAAGCAAACGGTGGGCCTCAGCCGCAGATTTCTTGATGTTGAAGAAGTAAATCATAACCTCCCGCAAATGCTGAGAATTCGGTTCGTAGGTTGCCATGTTTGAGTGCCTATAACTTTATAATGCATACACGTATCCGTTAGCTTTTTTTAAATTGTTTACATTGGCAGAGCCTCTAGTTTAAAATGCCACTTTTTTATTGAGCTAGGGCCACTACTTCGGCCGCAGTGGCTCTCTAAGTAAAACGGTCACTGCAAAGTTGTACTCCTAATATTTCTCTCACAGTGTTGATTTAATTCTCCAAATGCCCAAGTCTGACAAAAGTGGAGAATATTCTAAACGTCGATGGAACGACCTTGAATTGAAAGTTTGTCGAGTAGAATCGTATCATTGTTTTTATTTGGATTCTCTTGATACCGTTTAACCGGCTGATTAAGAAAAACAACAGTTTAGAATTGAAAATGGAAGACGCAGCATATCAACAATCTTTCATAGAGTTCATTTCTAGATATTTTTTAGAGGTTGTGCTTCGCGGAAGAAGTTAATCTTCGCGAATGATTGTATTCTAAAGCGCAAGTGTTAACTCACAGACCCGTCAGGCTGGCAGTTATTAGTAGTATATGCCGCGCGTCTTATTATATTTTAGTGTCTCGCATCAGGTTCGTGATCTCATTTCACAATCGGTAAATATCGGACTCCGGTGACAGCTAGAAAAGTAAACCTAAAAATAAGTGCGTGTTTAAAAAAAATAGTAATACCGCGTTCGTGAGAATGTTTTGATTGCTTTTTCAACTTCACCTCGTTTTCACAACAACGTCGATGTTGACACATGATCTTACGACTGTTCGTTTTATGTACTTCTCAGTGAGGTTTCGATAAAAAGAGGGCATATATTTATTGCTAAGAAGGGATGCCTAGGTCACAGCGAATGTGGTGATCATAATCAGAATTGAAAAACTGCCTTCACTGAACAAGACAGTCCGCACCACTAAAAAATCCTCGTCTTTTCGGACCTGTATGTAAGGCGATGTATATATCAGATATCAAAGTCCTTCGAAATACCAACACGGTTATAATTTGAAGTCCCTCTTCTATAATAAACGAAAAAAATGGAGCCAAGAAATCGATGTTTAAGTCATTCAGTTTTTACAAATATCGCATAGCATAACAATCAAAAGACAGTAAAGTGTACATAAAAAACATCGCAAGAAAACGAATAAAGTCCTGGATTTAATTTATTCGGGTTTTCAAAAGGATTGACATTTTAGTTGGGATCCAGAAGGATTGCGTAGAAGCTTTTCATTTCGATATCGATCAACGAGGAAGATCATTTTCGCGTGTCCAGCATCGAGGATCAGACCGGCATGAGGAAACACTAGCGAGAGGACGTAGGAGGAGAATCCCTATGTGGCAAGGTTGAAAGCCGCTGTCAACATCTCTCAGTGGGCAGCACTGTCCAGCAGGGAAACCTTGTTATCAACCACCGACCATTAGGGAGCCAAGGCGACAAAATGCCGAGCAAAGTGCCATCTTTCCTAAATAATTACGATCCGGTGTGCTCTCTCTACGTGGCTACTGTGCCTGTCGTCGACGCTGCCGCTCTTCGTATATTTCCACATATATACTATATTTTCCTTATAACCTTTAGATCGTTCGCCCACCATGGTACCAAGGAGCCATGGTTCCATCAGTGATCGTCTACTTCCATTTTTTTGTATATTTCACGCTTTCGTTTTTTACTAAAGTAATCGAACCTCAATAATGCGTTAACGAGCTTGGTCACGACATTTTTCATTTGATTTTCACTTCTTAGCTCTTTGGTATTTTACGAAATCTTGAAAAGAAATCACACTTGTACCGCTTCTATAACACTTAGTGCTTGGAGTATTACGTTCGAGTGATTCGGTCGAAAAATCGTGCGTCGTGTAAGGTCTGCACGAAAAAGGGTACTACTTAATGTATTGCAGTGACACGAAAATACTCGCAATACAAAAGGGCTCGCGATTCATTTGATTACTTATTTACTAAATTATATTTGCAATCATATCGTAAAGTTCAATGATTTGAAGGGATCTTATAAACTCTCATTTAGTTGATTCAGGAGACGTAATACCGAGAAAGATAAGTACACTTTGTCACTAATGAACTTCCCATCAAAATTAGCGAGAAAAATGGAAACCTCACCATTTTCAACTGGGTCGCAGGCATAAAATTTCCATGGTCAACAATAAAACTGACGGAAGGAGGAAAATCCCGACATTTCAACGTTATTTATACATCCGCATGTACTCTACAAATAAGGATGGATTGTCGTAAATTAATTTTATTTTGCGTGTGGGAACTGTGGAAACACAGACCAGAATTTCAAAAAGATATTATCATGAAAACGGACATAGTGTCGTATCATTTTCGAGGAATAAAGAACAAAAATTACATCCTCACTTGTGTATTAATATTTAGCTATTTTTTATGACCAATGGTTCAATGCGTATCAAACAATTTCAATAAACTTCTATTGTAATTTTTTTAACATAATCATTTTATAATAACTCAAATAAGCTACGTTCTATGTTATTCCATTATGTACGCATACCAGGTGTGTAAGTATGAAACCGGAATTTGCCCATAGGTGGCGCTAGATGTCGATGCAGTTACCGACACATCACGTCAGCGGTGTCTTGTTATTATATTGATATCCGACAAAGATTTCCAACTCACAATAACACGAGTTTCATTCAGTAGCATTAGTTTATTAGAGATAAACATGTCGAGTTTTGTGCCAACAAATTACGATTTGCGGACAGCACTACTTTTCTGTTTTCATCTGAAGAAAACCGCAGCCGAATCGCATCGAATGCTTGTGGAGGCGTTTGGTGAGCATGCTCTCGGTAAAACACAGTGTTTCGAGTGGTTCAAACGGTTCAAAAGTGGCGATTTTGACGTGAGGAACGAAGAACGTGGAAGACCACCGAAAAAGTTTGAAGACGCTGACCTGCAAGCCTTGTTGGACGAAGACGACGCTCAAACACAACAACAACTGGCGGATCAGTTAAAGGTGACCCGAGAAGCCATCTCCAGTTATTTGTATCATATCATTACAATAAACGTGTTTTTTCTGTACAAAAATTCCGGTTTCATACTTACACACCTGGTAGTGGATTGTTACGCTTTATTGAACATCCATTTTTAGATATTTGTTCAAGATTTTTCAAGGTTCTGTTCCACAAAATCGTTAGTGAATGAAAAAATGATTTGACTATGAAATAGACCATGGACGCATTTCATGATCAACATGAAACTACATGGATGGTCCGGAAATACTCCGATGAGTTGGACACTTGCACATTACTTCTTCATGAGTTTATTTATTTGCCAGGCTGACGACATGAGCAAGGTTTTTTTTAATGCAAAACTTCTCTTACGAATAAGTTTAAATTTCAATTGTGTGTACGTCACTGGCTTGCGTATAATGGTTTTAAAAATGGTAAGTTCCTCATAGGAAAGCTTCTGTAAAAAAAAAAACAAACTCGCTTATCTGGTTAGTTTTGCGACATAAATTCGTTACGTTTTGCAGAAAGTTTGTGTAAACTTGCCTAGTCAAGCGACCTTAAAAAAATATGGACCCATGACGTGATCGCCGACAATGCTGCACTAACGATTAACGGACCACGGATGTTGAAATCGTACAGTTCTCATCCATCGAGGATTCTCATTTGCCCAATAATGCATGTTATGCCTATTCACATTTCCCGTATTTGTGAAGTTAGATTCGCCAGAAAAAAGCACATGAATAAAAAATGAGACATCTGTGCGCATTTTTCTACGAATCCAGTTGTAGAAATTGGCGCGATTTAGGAAATCATTGCCGTACAAGTCCTGATGTAATGACATACGATACGGATGGAACTTGTATTGATGTAAGATTCTTAATACAGTTCGCTAATTCCACTCTCTCTTTCCATTTGCCTGCTGCTCGCATGTAGATTTAGTGCAGCAAAAGCTAAGATAGCAGCCGCATTATTTTCATTAACAATCGGTTGACGTTTGACTCGTGTTTGTTTCATTGTACCGAAGCGACAGAAACGGTCAGCTAATCGCTTAAAAGCCATGTACTATTTTTGTTGCCTATCCGGATAACAAACCACATAAAAATCTTGGGTGTTTCTGTAATGTTTACTGCACCCCCCCCCCCAGCACCATCAACATATCAAAAGATTCATGAAAATAGTTCATTTTCGCGATCCGATGTACTCACATTAGAAGGTAATGCGTGACTAACTGATGTGTCAACAGAAAATGCGTACTTGCTGCCGATAAGAAACATTGGTATCGTAAGAAATGAAAACAGCGATCAAACAAGTGTTTACAAGTCGAGGGTCATCACTTCGAGCATCTTCTGTAGGTAGACCCAAACCAAGGTTAGTGGATCCTTTGAAAGTGATTATTCCAATATTTTTCGACTATTTTCATATTTTGCGTGACTAGAATGACCTTGTGTTGTAGGTCGCTGAGTTCGTCTTAAAATCGATAATAATGTCATCGAAAAAAATACATGGTTCCATTTAAAAAAGTGGAGTTGACCTTGACGTAGCTTCAGCGCCTCCACCGATAAAAAAAAATAGGGTGGTCCAGTATGACGGCCTTTTCGAACACTGAAACTCTGGTCTGAAACTTTTTTAGATATGATCAATAGTTGGATCGTTATTGCTCTGTAAAACTTTATGTCCCTCACCGTGTATAAAAGTACAACGTATGTTTAACAACAAGTACACTGGAAATTCTGTGCACCGACTTGGCATGCATGGTTAAGAATAAAGCTCGACCGAGGACGTCGTTTTCTCAACAACTTGACTATCAGGCTACGGAAGACACAAATTGACGCAATTTATTACGTAAGTGCAAACCAAGTTTCTGATTCCGCAAAATATAAATCAAATCAGTGATGTACCCCGAGACCATACGGCCCTTGAAATCTCATTTTATTTGCATGCTTGAAAAGTAATGGCGAAGTATTCACTTTCTACTCCATTGCAGAACCACCATACATCTCATAAAATCTATTGCGTCGTATAAATTTCGGTGTAATGGACATAGTTTTGGCAGGCTAAAGGCTTAAATTACGGTGCGCCCGCTTGCTGGTGGAAAAGGAATATCGATATTACTCTCGACACCTATCGCTCCCGATAGTATGTCCAAGTACAGTCGAACATCTCATTCATAATCATCCTCATATACCAGAAACGATAACTAATGCGATCATACAATTTGAAAGAATCTAAGTAGATCAATTGTTACAAAAGTTGCTCGTGCAAGCGGTGGGAACGGTTCTGTAAGAAAATTGTGTATCTTCACCAACTTTTTTCTTAACCATGCACACCAAGTCGTTGCACAGCATTTCCAGTGTATTTGTTGGTATACATACGTTGTACTTTTATATAATCGTGATTCCAATTTTTCATTATAATTGTAATATGGTTTTTTTAGATATAATCTTGACAAAAATATTATTTCTAGGATTTGACCATTTTTTCTACATTTCTACAAACTTACTTGACTTTGTCAATTTGGATTTAATTGTAACCATGTAAATAAAATCGTTGTTTGAAATGGAATTTAAACAAATGTCGAGTTTAATTTGAATTTTGTAGATAGTGAAATAACCGCTAATGTTTTGAAGGGAACTTTTTATTGCTTGGCGTTTTTTTCACTTGTTAAAGTTTTTAGGGAAATTTCATATCTTTTTGAAACGGAATGAATATATATACAGGGCTACTGGTGATTGATCGTGATTCCTTGAAAGTGTTGTAGAACACGTTTTCCGCTATCAAATAATCCAGTAATGTTTTATGCAGAAGTGAGCCTTTATAGAGATATTATTTTTTTCGAGTGTGGGATGGACAACTTTAAAAATTAATTAAAAACAGAACTGTTGTATGTAATAAAGTTTATTCTTTTGCGTTTGGGGACACAGTAACAAAAAATTATTAACAATAAAACAAGAATAATCTGCAAACCTCTTTGTACATATACCTCTTTGTACCTCTTTGTACATATACAGGGGTCCAAAACTTTGCAATTCTAATAATTATTCTTACTTGATCGTTGATCATTTTTTGTTACTGTGTCCTCGAACTACAAATAATAAAAAAGTTTGATTCCATACAACAGTACAACATTTTTTTTTAACATTTGACGATACCGACATTTATTACTCGCGGTACCGCGGTGCCACAATTGGAAATTTTCGTTAATGTTTCACATATGTATAATGTGACCATTATCGACCGTATCGACGCAAACATTTCTCTTCATCATTATCGTTATTAATATTAATATTATTATTATTATTATTATTACGCGCTACAATCAATCGGTGATTTTTGTGTGCCAAATACGTCGAACTCATCTATGAGCGAACAATTGTTCACGACGTTGAAGTTTGCATCGTTGCGGTGCAAAGAAATTTATGTTTATCTTCCGCTTGTTAGCATCGTGAGTTCTCGTGTTTTTCTCCTCGACGTACCTGCCTACGCTAATGTATAACCTCAATCGGTCGATTCGCGGGGCGTGGAAACGCCGCAAGCGATTACAAACTTATTTCACTTTGTCATTTCACTTTTACGCTCTAACCCTACTTGAAGATTAGAGCCGGCAGAAGCCGTACACTTGTAGAACCCGACCGTTTTGACACTACTAGCAAATGCAAACGATCATTTGGGGCAGCGTTGCCCGAGCAACGACGCGAGGTGCGCAGATGAGTCGAAAAACGTCGCACTTCACACCGTAACGCTGAGCGTGATCCATGTAACGCTTCCCCCAAATAACGTATGTAGTAATGCTTACGATGCGACCGAATAACTTTACTCCTCTAGGAAAACCGACAAGTCTCGAGTGTTCTGAAGTGTTGAAGAGATTTTGTGGTAAAAAGGTCGCTCGGAAATTCGGCCGAATATTACGAGATCTCAAGATTGAGTAGACGGGTCGAAAAATGATCCAAACTAAATGGAGATGAAAAAATAACATTTCATTGGTAAAATGTGATTAGATTTTCGATTCGTCGTCGCGTTTTCGCCCAATGACGATTCTAAGTTAAAAAGTTGTCCGCCAAAGCCCATTTGACTGTATAAAGAATCGCGGCGCCTTCGTCATCCGTGACAGTGGTGCTCATCTTCTTAATGACAGCGCCAGCGGGGCTCATCTTTTTTTCATTACTTTGCGTCGAGACGCTACCGCGTCTCTTGATTACCGCAATATTTTTGCTACGTTGTATTTTATTAGCAGTCGTCGCCTATTTTGAAAATTCATCAAGGATTATTTATCAGATATTTTAAGAAAATCCATTTATTAAGGGGGGATTGTCTTTTTTTTCGCAAAATTTACCGCTTTTTGGGAATTTTTTTGTGAAGAAAGTATACAACGGAAAACTTGTGAAACTTGGCATATATTTTTATTGATCTGTTTACTACATACAAAAAATTTTTTAAACAATTTCATCAAAAAATCCGCCTCTCACCCCCCTCGACGCGCGATGGTCCTTTTTTGATGGTGTGCACGATTTCTCAAAAACTATTCAACCGATTGCCTTCAAATTTGGACAGAATGCTCAGCTGACATCCTTTTATCGTTTGATGAAGCAAAAAAGCAATACGTTTAATAGTTTTTTAATTATAACAAAAAATCGATCAATTTTTTTCGAAAAATCGATACTTCAACTTCAAAACGTCACCAAATCGTCAATTTTTTTTCCCTTCATCGAACGATAGCTATATGTGTCTAAAGTAAAATGCTTTTTGGGTTTTTGTTGCAGGATGAACGTGAAGGCTGTAATCGTGCACACCATCAAAAAAGGACCATCGCGCGTCGAGGGGGGTGGGAGGCGGATTTTTTGATGCAATTGTTTAAAAAATTGTTTATATGTAGTAAACAGATCAATAAAACTATATGCCAAGTTTCACAAGTTTTCCGTTGTATACTTTCTTCACAAAAAAATTCCCAAAAAGCGGTAAATTTTGCGAAAAAAAAGACAATCCCCCCTTAAACATTTTTAATGGCTCAATTTATTGTATCATTTAATTTTTCTAATTTGAATTTTACTTTAATTTAAAAAAATTTTAACTTTTAGGTTTCCGGAAAATTTGGAACCTTTCACTACTACATTCAATTTCAACTATTATTCGGCGGTACTGTTCATGTACAAAAAATATTGTCGCAACATTTTAACCTCTCAAACGATGATGCTTTAAAAAAATATATTCAATCTGAACAGTTACTACGATTTTTATGAAATTTAATACCAACAGTGCTGGAGGGGTAATATTAATGTGTAGAAAATGTCATCTTGAATTGTCAATATTTATCAACGCCTGCACTCCGATTATAAAAATCAAAACTGAATCGATGTCTAAAGTTCTTTCTTCTACATTGTTTCTGGTAAGGAGCACCACTTTGATTAAAAAATTAAGTACGGGTAAATGAGAAAAAATAAATAAATAAAGGGGGAAACCCGCCTTTATTTTTCTTCCTACGAACATATATTTGAAAGAAGTGCATTATATTAAGTGAAAGACATTTTATTATGAAGAGGAAATTAGAGTTCATTTGTTTTTGCGTTTTTTCAAGTTGACTCACTTAAGGGGGTAAACCATTCTTTACGCGAATTTCTTTCCCTCAGTGGTTTTATTTGCGTTCAATATGTGCCTGCTGACTTAAAATATTTCTGTAAGTTCCTAATTGACATTCTCCCTTATTTCGGAATGATTACATGTGTCTGAGAGGGTAAAACATACCCTCCAGATTCCTTGTGATTCACGGTTGAAAACATTTTTCCAAATATTCCAATGAAACTGCTGCCATTCCATCGGCAATACGAATTATATATTTGTTGATTCTTGCATATTTGAATTAAGGCGCCAGTCCTCTTTGAACATTTCAAAAAATCGAAGGCAAGCAAGACTTGAAGAAATCGACGATGATGAGCAATCAGAAGGGATTTTGTACGGTGCAGGAATTGCCGATTGAGTTTAGGTAAGAGTTTTTCACAGTAGAAACTTCAAACGCGTTTTTCTCGAAACAACGGTTTCAAAATCTAGTTACATCCTACTTATTTCTAAAACTAATAAACCGATTCTCTTGAAATTTGAACCACATATTGTAAACGTGAATCGCAACAAGTTGACCCTCGATGGTTTCAAAATTTTGATTTTTATTTTTTTTGCGAAAAACTGCGAAGAAACGCGTTTTTTTACTTTTTCCGTTTTTCATCTGCCATTTTTTTTATTTTTTGATAAAACTTCATATCCGAGGGTCATTTTGTAGCTGGTGTCATACTGAATCTGATGGACTTTGATTTTTTGTTTCAGACATGCCGTTGCCGAGTTGTGATGGAGCTACCTAGCCCACCTATTTTTAAGGCGTTACGTTAAACTATAGTTTTTGTACTTAAAAATGAATAAAAATGAATTAATTTTTTTAAATGTATTTCAAGACTTTATTTATCAAGCTCAACAACTTTTATATTCATATCTTTTATAAAATCCTCAAAAAAAAAATCGCGAACATAGCCTTTTTCCGTAGCTCCAACGTGGACTGGCTCCTTAAGCTTTCATAGGGTGGGGGGTGTGGCTGCTGTCTCGCACTCGCCAGAACTCGTATTTTCTCGTCGGAATGCTCTTCGCGTTAATCTACATGTTTTTTTACAGGAGCATGCTCTCAGTATAAGCGCAAACGCCAGTTTCGTATACCCAAGAATAAGGTTACGCATTAACCGACCAATATATCCCCCCTGTAGTGGCTCATGAATTGTTTTATTGAAATGTATACATTATTTTTCTGCTTTTTGTCTATCGATTATCTATTCCAGCCTTCCCCAACCTTTTTTAACGGCGGACCCCTAGACCCCCCTCGCCCCTTTAACGGCGACCGCCTAGGCCTCGTTCGTCAATTTTGTATCTCTATTCATGTTGTCCGCGGAGCCCTTGGGACTGCTCCTGGACCCATAGGGGTCCGCGGATCCCGGTTGGGAAACCCTGATCTATTCTAATAAAATAAAAAGCTTTCATATAAAAGGGTTGAGGTACATAAAAACTCTTAAAATGTACGTGCACACATTTTATTTCATAATCATATCGATCATCTGAGGTTATTTCGTTGTACTACTATGAAAAATATATCACGTTCATGTCATTAAATCATCTTTTTGCATTATATTCATTTCGTGCATGCTATTGTACCATTATTGGCAATCATAGCTCATAGATTGGGCAATACTAGTAGTAATGTAAAAATGCTTCGACTACAAAGACTATTTACACCATTTCTATTTTAAAACTACGGTCTAATTACAATCGTGTATCTCACAGTTTATTTTTGTGGACCGAAGGCAAAGTTGACAGGATTTTCAAAATATCCTGCTTTTGGTTATATGATAACTTTCGAACCATGCATTCTTTAAAAAAGCAAATATTCTGCGGAGACGAGAGTCGATTCTGAGTGAGAGAGTGCAGTTTGATTTTACAATTCCTCAAATGTAAATTTAAATCACAATTCAATAATGTTAGACTTCTGGGAAATATCGCATTACAGTTTTCCATAATCAGAATACAAATACATCAAGCTATCTATCATAGCTATACATATCTATCATCTATGATACATATCTATCATAGATATACATCAAGTTTCTTTTCAGCTCGACTTTTTAAGGGAGGACATCACTGTAACTGCCCATTTTCGACCGTTTTGTTAGGACTTTTTTTTAAAGAAAGGAACAAAATACATTGCCAAAATAACTTTTAGGCATTATTAGGTATACATTGAAGTAAGTACAAAAATAATTTATTTAGTCGAAAGTATACAAAACGGCGGCGCACGCGTCGCTATAGCACTATTGGTTTTCAGTCAATCCTCTCCGCGATACACAGCTGAAGTATCATAATTTTAATGCTGGAACTAAGAGTGAAATATTTTCGTTAATTATATTAGGTTTAGCAATAAAGTACGGGGGGACATGCAAAAATTATAAAAAAAATGTTGACGAGTATGAAAACAAGTTAGTTTTTTTTACTATAATTTTCATATAAAAAGCGATATATTTTTATAATTTTCAATTAATCGAAAAAAGCACTCGTACCTGACTATTAAAGCAATCTAAGAAGCTACATTTTCAATTTCAAGTCGATTGGACGATAATTGTTCGAGTTTGAAGCCAACGGTCTTATAGATGCTTCAACTGATGAAATGTTTTTTCCTTAACATAATACCACCTATTGGTAGAAAAAAATACTATTTTTAGTAGGTAACTTTTTCCCCAAAGATAATAGGCTCACAAGAGTCGAGAACTGCGTCTACCGGCGTGGCATCGCCGAAGACGCTTTTCAGCGCTCGGAGACTCCCCTCAAAAAGTAGCTCGAAAACCACTTCAAAACGGTTTTTTCAGCTATAAACGAAGATGCTGTTTTTGAAGGTTTAATTTTTTTTTAAATGTTCCCAAAAAACGATTTTGCGAAAATGTTGTCGTGGTGTCCTCCCTTAAGATAGTGAAAGGGATAATATTTTAATCATACGGAATAGCTACCTGAACAACTTCAGGGCACTTTTTGGCATTAACGTTTTTTGAAAGTTTTTTGAAATAAGTTTTAAAATGCTCTGACAAAATAAAACATACCTTATATTTAAAAAATTAAAGAATCCTTGACAATAGTACACACCCGAATTTTTTTCAAATTTAGATGCTGTAACGTAGCTGCTTTCTGGTACGAATAGTTCATTTTGCACCCTTACCAGGTGTGTAAGTATGAAACCGGAATTTGCCCATAGGTGGCGCTAGATGTCGATGCAGTTACCGACACATCACGTCAGCGGTGTCTTGTTATTGTATTTATATCCGACAAAGATTTCCAACTCACAATAACACGAGTTTCATTCAGTAGCATTAGTTTATTAGAGATAAACATGTCGAGTTTTGTGCCAACAAATTACGATTTGCGGACAGCACTACTTTTCTGTTTTCATCTGAAGAAAACCGCAGTCGAATCGCATCGAATGCTTGTGGAGGCGTTTGGTGAGCATGCTCTCGGTAAAACACAGTGTTTCGAGTGGTTCAAACGGTTTAAAAGTGGCGATTTTGACGTGAGGAACGAAGAACGTGGAAGACCACCGAAAAAGTTTGAAGACGCTGACCTGCAAGCCTTTTTCGACCAAGACGACGCTCAAACACAACAACAACTGGCGGATCAGTTAAAGGTGATCCGAGAAGCCATCTCCAGTTATTTGTATCATATCATTACAATAAACGTGTTTTTTCTGTACAAAAATTCCGGTTTCATACTTACACACCTGGTAGACGGACTTCACCGTTTGCCTCCTTCAAAACTATATAAAGTAGAGAAAGTAATTTCCGATTAGTTTATTGTAGATGGATCGTGTAGCTATTGGTTATTAGAGAGATTTATTGTACAACAATTTTGTATTTACTTTCCAGTAAAAGCGCTTCTTGCTATACAGTTTTTCGCGTTACAAATTTATAAATTTTTACGTATACACTGCGACGATGTTTCTTAAATTTTCATCGCCGATTATAAGAGGCGTTAAATTGTACATTTGCGTGGTTGATCTCTTTACAAACTGGTGAAGTCTACTTTTGAAGACCGATGTTATGAATAGCTCCATTCTCAACACAGAAAAAACGACTGCAGTTATGAAATTCAAGTAACTTGAGGGGGGTGACTTGTGGCCTTTAACTTGCTATCTTGTTAAAATACAAAAACACGTTTATTTTTATTCTATTTCCATCTAAATTACTACCTGGTTCATTTGAAAGAGGCTCATGCCCCTCTTCCAAATGTGGGGTGTGAAAAAGGAAAACAAAGAGGTATTCACAGCTTAACATTTTATTTCTTGTGCCCATAGTAGATTTCTTACCTCTATGGGTGAAAGAAAATTCCGTTTCGAACAGTTTCCAACTACCATATACATGAGTTTCAACTAAATCGAAATGAGGCATCAAAGTGATTTTCCTTGTGAGAACACTTGTTGAAAAAACACCGATAATATACAAGGTGTCTCTGCCACCCAAAATAACTCGGTAATTATCGACGTCACGAAAAAAATGCTCCAGACAAAAGTTGTACGGTGTGAAGGGGGTCATCAAATGCGACCATTTTTTTTTATTTCGGTGGAGGCGCGTTTGAAGTTCACGCCCGCTCCGAATCCGAGCCGTGAGGCACAGCGTTGACAGGCTGTAACCTTTGAATTTTTTTCGAATTTCGCTTTAAAACATTGAGAAAATATTTTACACATATAGTTCTACCGTTTAAAGAAAAAAAAAAGAAATCTATTTTTTGATCGTTGTAAATGTATGTACCATCTTAATAATTACGCAAAAATGAGCCATTGACAGCAAATGTTCGCAGACGCCTAAAAAAAAATTACATTGCGGTGAACCGCATAACTCATCACTGGATCAACTAAAATGATAAACCAAAAAGATTTCATTAGTTGATAAGTTCCTTAAGGTAACGCTGCCGGTTTTTTTAAATTTTCTGTTTCATTTAGAAGTCAAATTACTGATTTTTCATTTAAAAAATACAAATGTTGTTATTGTACAATCAATTAAAATGATAAAAGATGAAAAACTCGACAGCGTTACCTCGTGATGTATATGTAGGAAGAGTGTGTGTAAAATTTAAAAAGAATCGGTGCAGTAGATTTTAAGCTAGAGAGTTCATCGACTTTGAAAATGCTAATAAGTGTGAGAAAAACGCGTTTAAAGGTTTCAAAGATTTCTACACTAGAAAATCAAAAACTAAACATCAATAAATGAGTGTTTTTTCATATACTTACACAGAATGATCGATGCCAGGCCCATAAAGCATTCATATGACAAAATTTAAAAACGCAAAAAAATACCTTACCGATTTTCACTGAATACATAGAGAATATACTCCGTATTAAGGGGGGAAATCACAGTAGCACACAAAAAAATAGGCATATTTTCGGGAATTAATTTTGGCTGAATAAAAGTATGAATCGAAAATCTGTAAAGTAGGTTTTGTAGCAATACTAAAAAAGTACAAAATGTAATTTTTTCAATAAAAAATATTTAAAAATGGCGGCTGCGCAGCATATGCCCCAAGGCGCCTTTTTTTGAGCTCGCCGAAGACATAACTCGAGCAAATTTTTACCGACGAAGTGAAATTTTGACAGTAGCTTCGAAACATCTTTCTCCACGGAGCTACGTAGGATTTTTTCGATATATTGATTTTTCGCAAAATGGTGCATGTTTGAAAATAAAGTTCAATTTTTAACAAACAAAAAACGCCATAAAATCGTCGATAAAAAAAGTAAGCCATATAAAATAAAAAATCCTACGTAGCTCCGTGGAGGAAGATGTTTCGAAGCTACCGTCAAAATTTCAAGTCGATTGGTAAAAATTTGCTCGAGTTATGTCTTCGGCGAGCTCAAAAAAGGCGCCTTGGGGCATATGCTGCGCAGCCGCCATTTTTAAATATTTTTTATTGAAAAAATTACATTTTGTACTTTTTTAGTATTGCTATAAAACCTACTTTACAGATTTTCGATTGATACTTTTATTCAGCCAAAATTAATTCCCGAAAATATGCCTATTTTTGTGTGCTACTGTGATTTCCCCCCTTAAGAGACGCCGCAGCGTTTCGACGCCCAGTAATAAATAAGCAACTCCAAAAATCTTGATGTCCCTGACGAACTCGCCGCGTACTCTTTATACACTAAGTAGGCGTTTCTGTCATGTTCTGTCATTCTGTCAAATCTGTCTTTTTTTTTAATCGATGCCACGCAAAAACGCGTCAACGAATCGAAAAACTGATGACATTTCACAAGAGTAATGTACTATTTTCCTATCGTTTGGTCTAGGTTACTTCGCAATCCGTCCATTAAAATCCCAGATCTCATAATTAACGGTCGAATTTCCGAGCGATTTTGACATCGAGAAAATTATTCAACACTTCGTATCTTAGCGTAAAAAAATTAATCCGTTATATCCTAAACATAGTACATACGTCCTTATGAGAATGTATCAACACATCTGTTAACCGGGGCAAAGCGTGATGAATTTCAAGCCATTCTGCTCATCTTCGCGTCTTTGTTTGGGAACGTCAAACATGACATAGCCTGCCAGTAAGCTTGACAGTTTGATTTATATAATATGTGCGGTCGTTTTACCAGCTCTAACCTTTAAGTAAGGTTAGAGCGTGCAATCGTAATAGCAAAAGAAAGTGAAAAGCAGTGAAAGTGGATATAAGGGCGTAAAATAAAATAGAATAAAAAAAATAAACGGCCTGATTTTATTTCGCCAAATTAATTTGACGAAGAATCTCGACATTCCAAATCATGACCTCAAGAAATAAACGGCCCTTCTCAGAGCCAAAGTTAATGAAGTACTTATATCACATCGATTGCATCATACTGGGAGGTATAATTACATCTTACTGGGAGGAATAATTACATCATACTGGGAGGAATAATTACATCATACTGGGAGGAATAATTACATCATACTAAAAGGAATAAATGCCACAGATGAGGAATCCTTGCGTCAAACACCGGTAAGAAAAAATCAGGTACTGGAAAGTTATAACCTCATTGGGATCGGAGAGCTAAAAATTTTGCCCGTTCAAAAAAATGATAGCTTTAACCTAAAAGTATCGAGGGACAAAGAACTGATTTGCCTCGCATTGAGCGCAAGCATTTAAAATGTAGCTATCCAACAGTATAAATATCAACAACATCAACTATCAAATATTATTCTAATCAGTTTGTTTGCTCGGTTGCAGACAATAACAAACGAGTATGTTGAGATATGACGAGACATACATTCTTGCTCTCACGTCTCAAAAGGATGGAAATGCCAGATGCAATGTCACATTGACCAAGCGGCAAGGAGTACCAGAGAAGTAGCTGAATTGTGAATGTTTCGTTTTTCCTGGGGCGGCTGATATCGTAAGACAAAAAAGAATCATCTTCGCGTCTGTCAAACGACGAAGCTTTCTCTCCATTTACTTCAAATGTATTTGGTGTGAGAAAAAGTTTCGCTTTGTGATTTTCACCGACCGAACAGACGTTCAATCCATGTCCATCGATGAAGTTAAATTTATGTATTTGTCTACTTTATTGACAGAACAGAAGGTGAGTGAAATAAAAATAAAAATTATTTTTCATTGAACACAGGTAACAGTGTTAGTTGTATTAATTTTTTGGGATTATTGATTCATGATTGAAAATGTCATAATTTTTTTATTATACATTTTTGTCGTAAAAAACTAATAATGATCATAAAAATATGAGTTATTGAGTTATCATTATTAGGAGCAAAAATTCGAGAATAATCAAGAATATATGTCCCATTAAAGCAGTGGCCACCACAGTCGTTCGAATCAAAGAAAAACGTTACAAAGTTATCAGTGCAATTTGTCATCATGATGCGGGTGTAATTGAAGGGCATTCCCAAGCATGATGCGAAGTAAAGGTAACACTTGGATGTGTGTTGACGATTGAATCATCGCACACCGATGTTGACCCCGAAACGGTACAGATGTTATTTTATATACCATTTGCATTATATGCGGTTATTTTGCATATGATTCTTAGTTCAAATACAATACGTGGATATTTTATGTACTTTATTAATTAAGAACTCGTCGCTCAATTTATATGTATGATACGCAATTGATTCATGATTTTAGCGCATTGATTGCGGTTGGAGAGGTATCTGCTCCATATGCTTCATGGCATGTGAACGAAGTACGTTGGCGAACCTACATCACATTTGTAGTATGATAATTTATTCACAATCTCTTCTTATTAAGAGACGATGCAGCGTTTCGACGCTAAGTATTGCAAACAATTTGCACCACTGTCACTGACGAATACGCCGCAACTCTTTATACAGCAAGATGGGGTCTCACCGAAAATCTCACAGCTAAGAAAAAATTAGGTATTGAAAAGTGAAAAATTATAACCTTTTCATTCCTCACCCGCGAAGATAAATTTCTACCCATTGGTATCGAGGGGCTAACAACAATTGATATGTTATTGGCAACATATCAATTAGCCTCGTATAGGAGTACTTGCTCACACATAACGAAAACTTTATACTGGTAGATATTGAGGAGCTAACAATATTTATTTGGTTAGCATTGAGTGTAACAATTGGAATATGTAATGCTATTAGCAAGAAGAGTATCAAATGTTTTCCAATTGATGTGTTTACTTGGTTGCAGATGACAAAAAAGCGGATGTCGAGGTGTTGAAAGGCCTAAATATGAATTTGATTTTCATCGTATATGTGCAAAGAACAATCTCCCTACAAAACTTTAACAAGTAAAAAAACACCAAGTAATAAAAAAATAAACCATCTTAATAAATGTAACACATGCATATTTAATTTATTTAAAATATATACTCCACTAACTGGAACGAGCAAATTACCCTGGAAACACGGCCAGTTCATGAGTATAAAAAGTAAAGTATTTCCGTTCCAGAAAGATATGAAATCTTCCTAAAAAACTTGAACAAGTGAAAAAAACGCCAAGTAATAAAAAAAATTATCTCGAGAACATTATCGGTTATTTCACTATCTACAAAATTCTAATTAACCTCGAAACGTTTTAAATTTTATTTCAAACAATGGCTTTATGTAGATTATTACTTTTATAATTTAAACGTACGAAGGAAGTGAAATAGTGTTGTATGAAAAAGCCAACCACGTTTACTAGAAATGCACACAAAATTCTCAAAACCTAGAAATAATATGTTTCGTAATATTTTGTTTAAAAAAACCATATTACTATTATAATTAAAAATCGAACTACGATTACATAAAAGTACAACGTATGTATAACACAAGTACACTGGAAATGCTGTGCAACGACTTGGCGTGCATGGTTAAGAAAAAAAGGCGTTTCAATTTAAAAAGTAATCATCTAAATAAAACCATTGTTTGAAATAAAATATAAATTATTTCGAGATTAATTCGAATTTTGTAGATGACGAAACAACCGATAATGTTTTCGACATAATTTTTTATTACCTGGCGTTTTTTTACTTGTTACAGTTTTTAATGGAGTTACACAACACGTGAAAAAATTCAATCAGGTATCCAAAGGGTAGCCAAATGTTTGAGTGTATTAAAAATTTGAACCTGTACAAACCCATACAAACATGTTTCTAAATATCCTTGTCGACGTTTTCGAACATTTTGAATATACACTACGACCTCTCATATCGGAACCTCCACAGTTGCAACATCCCCCCACTATGTACCGAATATCGATCAGCGTAACGCATGGTGAGAGAAACACCAGCCCCTAGCGTGAGGCTCGAAGCATGCTAAACGATAAGAGAGGGCTTTGCGGCGTTGCAGTCAGCTATCTCAGCAACGCACAGTCGGCTTCGGTGGATGGTGCGTAAACTCCATTTTTGCAAGAGTGATGGGGAGCCGATTCCGAGGCTGTACCGATATGAGAGGTCGCAGTGTATGTACATTGAAATCTCGAAATAATGCTTATGGGAAGGGAAATAAACCGAAGGTTTTCACGAGAAAGTGAAAAAATGAAATTTTTAAACCTGAATATAGATTTAATTACAATTACTGTAATAATTCTGCGAGATTTAATATAATAGAAACGTGTACTCGTATGTGTGTGTTGTACGAATTCGTCGATACGCGAGCCAGTCTACCGTTTGATCTATTTTTGCTACTGACGATTGTCTTTTGTCCGGGAAATAAAAAGTTTTCCGGGTACCAAATGTTCAAGGGCTCTTATCTATTCATGATCGTTGTATTTATAGCACGCAACTAATATAGTACAATAATCCAACCTGTTCCTCCCCACCCCCACAGTTGCTACAAGACCACCCTTGTTCTTATCTCTGCCACTTTGCCATCAAATTCTGCGTTTCATCCATGATAAGATGATCTTATTCTTCATACTATTTAACGGAGACTTTGTCCTTGAAAGCAGCGGGCGATGTTAGCGGCTCAACATGAGCAGCTAGAAGAAGAGGAGGGATGCCTCTATGGACCAGGCATTGCCGATTAGCGGTAATTATAAACACATTTGTGTAAACACATTACAAAACTTTAAACGCGTTTTTCTCGAAAACACGTTTTTAAAAATGGCTGACATTCTCCTGACCGCTGTAATTAACATATCGACCTGAAATTTGGAGAGCATACTCAGAAAATATGTCTTCACGGAATGACGGATCGTTTTTTCGATAGATACATTTTTGCATTTATTATTTATCTTTTTATGCGAAAAAACGCGAGAATTCGATTTTTTTTAAATTGCCGCCATTTTCCGAAATTTGTACTAAACGAAAAACCCATCCGTCATTCCATGACCAAAGGGTCACAGATTGATAATATGCTTTGAATTTGTGTTTCAGATCAACAAAGAGGGGGCAGTGATGTCAGCCGTTTACCTCCCGCGATTTGAGGACCTGTTTTCGCGGAGCTGCAACGGCCGCCATTTTGGTTAAAAAAAAAAATTTAACGTTCTGCATATCATGAATAAAAGCAAGAAAAAAACCGCACTCAAAAAGCTTTACTCGTTTCCTTTAAAAAAAATAAAATGTAAACACCTGAAATATGGCACTCCAAGGACAAAGTCTCCCTTAACCAAGTCTTCTCGTTCACCAGAAAGTGAAGCACTCGGGGCTGTGTTCCTTCACATATGCAACGTTCAGAAACTTTACGTGGTATTTAAGCTTCACTCATTTGTTATCTAAGCTCCGCGGAGTTTCAAACCCTAAAAAAGAAGCACTGACAGAATGTTGCTAGTTGATTCCCTCTTCACTTCCGCCTTTCTCGGTGAACCTGTTTTCTTTCGCTTTTCTGTTCACCCGCACTTGACCTTCCTCGCCACTTCGAAAAGGACCCATAAAACCAGGTGAAGCGGAATAACAATAAACCATTCGCATAAATCTTCACGAGGGACAACGACTCTTGCTGAGACGGTGCTCGCTCGATTATCTCAGAAAATGCGTTTTCTTGCCCGGCTGAGTCACGACGAGAGGAACGACAACGTAGCACTGGGATCAGAAAAGAGAAAGAAGATAAAGCACGAGGGGTAGAAAGCTGCGAGGCGAAAGTGGAAAATCGAGGAGGGGAAAAGGTCTCATCAATGAATTTTTATTTTATATGTTTACCAAGGTAAAATTCGTATCAGCTGATATTTTTTGGGGCCTTCAACTTCGTACTGTATGAGTTGCCGTGTCGAGCAAAATCTTTCGATACGTGATTGCTGGAAATCGAGTCTAAAAGAGGGGTCTGATTGAAGATTTGTGATTACTTTATTGTTGGACCTTCTGCAAATAATTTCAAAAAAGGTTTTCTCGCCAAGGAATTGTTGGGTAAAAACTTTTACAAAAGGTGTTACATTTCTACTCCCATAATTCTTGATTAACTTTCTGATTTGAAGCGAAGTAATGTCATACAGCAAAACTCAATCGATTAGTCGGGTTTTCATTCGGAAGCAATTTAGAAGGTTGTCAATGTGATGTTTATTATTGCTCTTGGTAGACGGACCACCGGTTAATGTTACGTAGTGATATGACATTCCATTCTTAAATATAAACATGTCTTTTTTACATAGTATAATTGCGAATTTCACTCTATGAAATTTACAGATTGAGAAATAATTGTATTTTTGGTACCTAAGAACTGCAATGCAAGAAAATTCGAATATTATAGTATTTTTGTGGCACTTGCAAAAAACAACGAATTTCGTCACGTGTTAACTTTTCGTACGAGCTTATGGAGTATTCACACGAATCCGGTTTGAATAACCTGAGGCGAATGCCATGAGATTACAGGCGGTGTAATTTATCTCCTTCCGTACATGCTAAATAAAAAAATTTTAACGCCTACCGTAAAAGCTCGACTTGGGAATCAAAAAATTCATTGTCTTCATCAATTTGATCTTTCACGAATGAGGACGGTTGTAACCACTAGACGTTTTGTCTCGCGTGAATTTCTTCACCGTGAAGTTTATTGTGTCCGTCGTAAATTATAAACCGATGCTGTCAACCGTGAAGCGAGAAGATTTTTTCCAGACAGTGCGGCGAAATAAGTAGGGCGCTTTTCACCGACTAGTTCAGATGAATAAAGCATATATTAAAAATCGCTTAGGAAAAGCCACCATTTCCGCACATCAATAAAAAATCCAGGCACGCGTCGCAAAAAAAATTAAGAGTCATCAAACGTCCAGGTGACATGGATTTATGCATATGAATTGCACGTAACGCGTATGCGAATTTTCATATATAAGTGAGTGAACAATATTAATTAATGAGCATACTTTTTTGGAGTGACTAGGAAATTGTATTGTTCACCTTCGCAGTAAAAACAAGTTGAGTTTTCGTATTTGGGTGGAGCAGCGACCCTGGACGTATAGAAATGTATTGATTCTGATAGAGGTGAAGTTACTAACGTATCATTATGAGACACGCGATGAGATTTTTTCTGCACACATGGCGACTTCTCCACTCCCTTGACATTGTGCCAGAAAATTCGTGTTTTTTAATCTAACGAATTACCGCGTTTTCATGCAGTTGTGTAAAAGATTAGCCAGTATTGATTGAACTTCTCTTCGGTGGCAATCAGAATGAAGCCAGTATAGTTACAGGTTTGTTAGTGATACTGCTTTGTGGTGACAAAAAACTGACGATTTTTGTAGGCATTCGATTAGGTGCCCAGGGTCTGGCAATGTATCGTCATATTTATTATAAATGTAACATTTTCGGTTGCAGTAACCGATAATCCCATAGTGGCAATCATGCTCCCAAAAAGTTGTTTTATTAATTGTATAGTCGTGTGTGCACTACACTGCGACCTCTCATATCGGAACCTCTCCAGATGCTACAGGCCCCCACTATGTGCCGAATATCGATCGGTATTGCGCATGGTGGGAGAAGCGTCAAGCCCGAAGGTGAGGCTCGAAGGATGCTTGATGAGACGAGAGGGCTTTGCGGGGTACTGCAATCAGCTACCTCAGCTGCGCAGAGCCACCTTGAGTGGATGGTGCGCAACCTCCATTTCTGCATGTGTGATGCGGAGCCGAACCTGCCGCCGTGCTGATATGAGAAGGCAGTACTGTACTTTTATAGTACTTTCATAACAGTAATCTGGAAGTGACCAGTGAATTAACAACCGCCCTAAAAGAAAACTTCAAGAAACATAATGAATTATAGTTAGCTAATTGCCCGGTGGACATTAAACGCTAGGCATCTGCCAAACAACTGTTCAATACATTTTGAAAAATGCTACCTCAGATACTTGTGTAAATGTTTCGAGATGTATAAACCGATTGCATTAATGGATGTAACATTTTCGGTTTCAGTAACAGATAATCCCATAACTGAAACCATGATCTTAAAAAGTAGTTTCGTTAGTTTACTAGCTACTAGTTACTAGTTCTAACATTACTAGTAGTCTAGTAATGTTAGAGTCTGGCTACTAGACTACATACTACATACTTACATACTAGCTAGTAGCTAGTTACATACTAGCTAGTAGCTAGTTACATACTAGCTACTAGTAGTATGTAACTAGTAGTAGCTAGTTACTATTAGCTACTACTAGTTACTAGTAGTAACTAGTAGTTACTACTAGTAACATTACTAGTAGTTACTAGTTCTAACATTACTAGTAGTCTAACTAGTTACTAGTTCTAACATTCCAACTATCTAACGCTCATCAGAAAGGCATTACAAAGTATATATGTTTCCTCAATTCAGATAGAACAGAAAGTCTGTTTTGCCCCCCCGGAAATATTTTTTAAAACTAATTTGATGTATACGTATGTTGTTATTTTTTATATCAAAATCATCTTGCAAAAACAACCTTATACAAAAAAGTAGACGTCTTCAAAAGACAGCAAGGACGTTGAAATGTATGAAGACACTAAAGAAAGAAGAATCAAACCCACCCAAAAGTTCATTAAAGAACCAGTAGCGAAATTCTGTAACTCGCTAGCGACAGTTTCCGTTATCGTTAGCTAGCGACGGCCAATAAGAGGCTCCCTTTCTTCTGTGATCGTGCATGGCATTCAGGTGAAAGACTGGCTTCAGGCTTTGACAAAGTTGTGCCAACTTTGGGGACACGAAAATTGTACTGAATTCGATGACATGTGTTCTAGGAGTGGCGAGATAGGAAAAAACAGAATCGAAACATAAAAACAAAGAGAAAACCAAGAAGTCCGTCACACACGGATACTCTATGAATTTATTCTATTTTTGTAAATCATCTTGAAGTTAAATGTTCAGAGTTTAATAACAAATATAGATAAGTAAAGAAACGTCTGTACTTTTATTTTGAATTTTGATTTTTGAAATTTACAAAAAAACGTTTAAAAACCAATTTGTTGAGATAACAAACGAGGTAAGGAAAAGCGCTTTTTCAAATTCAGTCGCATAGATTACCAAAGCCACTAACGTTTCTCATGCACATTAACAACACTCATTTGCGCACGTGTGAAGGGAAAACTGCAAGTAAAAATAATAACTATAAGCAATGTAGGGAAAGTTAAAACAAACACATTTACACAGATCATGATTGATTCAAGAACGGTTGTTAAATCAATTCAATACGTATCTACAGCTTTACTATTTGCTAAATGGATAAAGCATTTAAAAAAATTAAAAACGGTTTTTTTTAAAATCGAATTGGGAAACAAATGAATCAAATTAAATAAACTTAAACCGATTTTTTTCAAATTTCCGTTTACCTTTTTTGAGGTGTGTTCAGTTAAATTTGCTATCAAATTTTTGAAAATTCACACAGCAACTGTGGAACTTTTATACTCGCTTTGAATTAGTTTGACAACTTTTTGTAAATCAACTACAAAACAATATAAATATACTTGTTTGAATTTTTAAAGATGTATTTAAATTGTTTTTGGACGTATGTGCGAATCTAATTTTCAGTAAAAGTTGAAATATTACGAAATATATAAAAATGAAGTGTTAATATTTGAAAACGATATACCTTTATAAATCTGTCAAATTCTATCTTTCATCGCATCATGTTGAAAAGCAGTGCAGGACGGGTAGAACAGCGCACTGACGCATATGACAGCTTGTTAGTTATACACAGGGTTTTAATATTTATGTAAATCTTGATGCTTATTTGGCACGTGACGTGTTTTAAAATATTGCCAAAAGTATTGAGCTGATGAATTTCAGTTCCATGGGAGATAAATTGTAAGAGCAGTAAAGCTACGATGCAAATACAGACCGCTCTGCATCATAAAGGTTTCTAATTGCGCAAGTTTTAAGCAAGACCACATAATTAATCTTAAAAATACTGCCTACGCATACGGCATAAACGGTTAGCAGGTTATTTAAAAAAAAATTAAAAGAACCACCTCTCGGAGTAAATACAGGCGGCACCCAATACAATTTATCTGTACGAGCAATTGCTGTGCTCCAAATTTTATTTTTCGTATGAGCGTCTCCCTAGTAGAACTGTGACTTCGTGAGAAATTCTTTTTATTCGTTTATTCAAAACTGTATCGCCCTTCTTCGAGTCGAAGAGGTTTACTATGTGGAATGCTCCGCATAGATATTGTCACGCGAGTCACTACTGGTTCGCGAGCACGCGGGAAATGACAAAATATTTTATGCTATATCATCCTGTATCAAGCTACTGCCAAGCGAGAATAAACATTCGATATAATATGCGTTGGCGAACCGCGTGATTTATAGACGCGAAGCTTTCGATAAAATGGTATGGTTCGGTGTACGATGCGATAGCAGAATTCAGTCGCGAACGCAGTTGTTTTTTTTTCTTTCCTTTTTCTCATCCTTGCTGACACTATTGCACGGACATCTGTGTTACTCGATCACGTTGATGCGACGGCGTAAATATGCGTATTACGAAAGCAACGGAGAATGCACAGTAAATAAGATTGGAAGTTCCAAACACTGAATTTTATGGTCAAAGTTAGCTATTTAAAACCGAAAAGGAAAAAAGTCCGGTTTTTTGAGAGATTTCATATGGACCTTGTAATGCCCTTCAATTTACTTTAATACTACCCCACAAACACCAAGTGTTGTGGAGCCAAGGAAGATATTTTTAAGTAATAATAAATGATAAATGCAAATACGGGCGCCCGATTCTTTGTCCCCGACGAAGATAAATTAGGCGAATAATTAAAAGCTCTCAAACCTTTTCCTTAAATTACACGCTGGGCTTAAGGGGTCTTTTGACTTTAGACGCTGAAAAAGGCTATTTTCATGAATTTTTAAAATGTGTTTATATTGTAGATATTGATATAAAAGATGTTACACTTAATAAGTACACTTTCAGCGGTTCAGTAGTTTCGAAGATTTCATCAACAAGCCGTCGAAAAATGTTGTTTCGAAAAAAACGCGTTTAACGTTTGTTTGGGTTACATAAATACGTTTAAAAATAATTTAATGTATTTCGAAAGTGTATTTATTAAGTGTGAGGACTATTATATCAATATCTATAATATAAACCTATCAAAAAATCATGAAAATAGCCTTTTTTTAGCGTGTAAAGTGAGAAGACCCCTTAAGGCAACTAAATTAGACTTTAAAACGATCTGTTCTTGATTAGTAGTTTGTAAGGTTCTCGTGTTTTTTATGGTATTCAAAGGGGCTGCAATATTTACTTTTCATTTACCATTGAATTATTGCAATCCTATAAGTTATCGGATTATGAGCTTTGATTCGATATTATCTCAATAAATAAATTCTTCCACGATATTTTTAGTTTCAATATATTGCCTTTTATTTCAGCGTATTTTGATTTACTTCCTATCATAGGGATTCGCAGGCTCAGATGAAAACGAAAATCCGTACTTACATTTCTTTCTCGAATTAATCCTACGTTGACCCACTGGGTCATTTTGGCCCAGATACATTTTTAGTAAAATTTTGCTCACTTTTCGAAAATTTTCTATAATTTTTTGAACGATTTGATTTGATATTTTCCTTATTTAAATTATGCAGCCATATTAAGAAATGTTTTCAGTGCAGCCCTGAATTTTTTCAATAAACACCGACCGTAAGATTGTTAATGGCAGTTGGATGAAGTACTATCCGGGTCAAATTGACCCCGTGTGTCAAAATGGTGGCCAAATAAAAAAATTACCTTGTCCAAAAATATTTCATTGAAATATTCCTGAAATATTTCATTGAAATATTCCTACAATTTGATGAACTGCAGCTTTTAACAGTCGCCCGGGTGAGCAGTGGCAGCACCATACTTCAAACTTTGAACGCGTTTTTCTCCAAACACTGTTTTCAAAGTCAGTGAACATTGATATCTCAAGAATTGATTGACAAAAAATTACAAACTATTGATATCTCAAGAATCACTTGATGGATTGTTTCCAAATTCACATGAGATACGATGCGAAACATTTAATGGTCGTCGACGATATCATTTTCTTAAATCGATCTTTATTTCTTAATGGTCACGTAAAAATTACGACCTTTTTCATCGATTTTGTATGCTCGAGTTCCATTCCGCGCCACGTTGTTAAAGAAAAGATTTAAAAAATCGACGATCGTCAACAAATCGTATTTATTGTTTGGGTAAGATAGAAAGAGAGAGAGAGAGAGAGAGAGAGAGAGAGAGAGAGAGAGAGAGAGAGAATCCACCACCAAACTTCACGAAAAAATGTAATTATCTGCCGGCGACTATGTTTTTCTGTATATTTTGGTGATTTTATTTAAAGATATGTACTTTAGTGTTAAAAAAATGCGTTTTGTTTTTACCAACTGTTTCCCAGAAAAAATCGGAATTCGGCTATTTTTTCCAGGCCTCAACATCCTCCCCCGAAAATTGCATTTTTCTCACTTTCATGAGGCAATGGACTCAGTTGATATCGATAACGATCTGCAGTACCTGTTGAGGTTGAAGCAGCTCATAGAACCTTCGGTATTCATTTTCTGTGGCGTTTCAGAGCATGATTGATCACCGACGTCAAAATCACCATCCTTAAGACGTCGAAAACAATATTTGCAAATACTGTGGAATGGAGCACTATCCCCAAAATAGAATACATTGTTTCGCAGGCTTTCGCTGCATTTTTCTCCTTGTGGGGATTCGCATTCAACTCGCGACGTCTCTCGGGGTCATATTGGCCCCCAGTCCAATTTGGGGCTGAATAACGGCACGTTCTTGGTGTCTAATAGATATTACTCGCCCCGCCCTCAAAGGTTTAAAGTTATCTCTGTACATAGAGACTAACCATTTTTCAATTGAAGCGTCAGTTTCTAAACAAAACATCTCTACTGAATCGCTCTCTATAGGACTATTTTTTTCTTCAACAATACCATACCTCAATAGTATTAACCATAAATTTCACTAAAACGCATTGGAAAATGAAATAATTATGACTTTGAGTAAAAAAATAAATATGGAATATTTGTGCTTGAGATTTTTCGAAAACACTTTATTATTGAATTATTTACGTGGATGACCATTTTCCATATACAAGAATTTTGAATGAACGCATCATGATTTTTTACCTCATTGGGTCGATATTGCTCGTACGGCAATCGTTTGAAAGTGATTGGGGTCATTTTGGCCCCGGGTGATCAGGGCGGATCTTGCCAGAAGCATGACCCCGAAGGTTTACTCCAATACCTAATCAACTGCGTCTCGTCACTCATCGTGTCTACAACTATTTTCCATGGACACGATGATCATTGAATAAAATGATGATGACAATTTCAAACTTGACTATAGATCCTTTAAACCTGTCATAGGACTTGCATTGCTTTGATGTTCAAATACCCGTGCGGAAATTGAGTTGGGGCTGTCATCGGGCCCCAATAATATTCCCCTAACTTTATTCGGGCCCTAATCTGGAAGCCACATGAGGGCCGTTAGGGGCCGGTCACACTTTGTCAACAAGGGCCATTAAAGGCGCAAAGACCGGGGCATTACAAGTTGCCTCGATGGCGCCTCATCAAAACCATTTTAGCGCCCTGAAAATGCCTCAACGGCGCCTCATCATAACCATTTCAGCCCCATAAAATATCCGTATCAGTGGATATACGTGTATGTTAAATGCGTCAGGGTATATCTGTATTTGTTTTTATGTAATTGTTCGTGTGCATAGTTGTGGGCGTGAGTACATGTGTATGTATGTGTGCGCGTGTAGAAATGTGATTGCGTATTTAAATGTGAGCCTTTATGACAAACTGCCATGACAAAATTTATACAAAAAATAATCCATTCTAAGGAATGGATGTGTAGTAGAAATAAAAAAAATATATGGGTCTACTGAATCACTAGAATCTATTTCCATTGAGGGAAAGATCTGGAAAACAAAGACCAATTTATTTACTCATCCTACACAGTCAGATAAAGTTTATGAATGGGAAATATCAGCAAAGTCTTCAGAAGAAATAATTTTCCCTGTGATGAGTATTGAGCGGAAATTAGTTGCTATAAAAATGTCGAGAAAACCGGTTGGGACTGTTCACACTTATGCGCTAGCATTACTCCATGTATGAGTGAAATCATGAGTAATTGTTTGTATCTATGTAAAAGGTTTCTTTAATTTGATAAATAAATACTGTCCGATGTTTGTCTGCATATTTGTGTTCATCGTTGATTTTTTATTTGCTAATGCCCTTACGCTTTTTCCCAATTTGCGTTCGATAATATTATTCGATCGATGTATATAATCGATTTGAATAATTGAAATACCATCAACCATGTAGCCTAAGCTATTTATACTGGTTTATCGCTATAATAGTCAGATCTGGGACTATTGTGGAGATCCTTACTTGTTTATCCCTATACTGGCCAAGTCTGGGCCTATTGTGGAAATCCCTACAGGTTTATCCCTACAATGGCCAAGTCGGGTCCTTTTGCGGAAATCCCTACAGGTTTATCCCCATAATGGCCAAGTCGGGGCCTATTGTGGAAATCCCTACAAGTTTATTCCGATAATGGCCAAGTCTGGGCCCATTGTGGAAATCCCTACTACCCATATAGGGTCGCCTGTCGTAACAAAAATGCCAGCATTCAGCCATTAAACGGTTTGCTGATAATCGGCCAATAATTCGTCGACCAGCATTGGGGTACTGTAGGCGGATGAACGGCTTGCCAGATCTATGCCAGCCATTCGTGGGCCAATACTATTGCACCGATAAAATGGCGATCAGCATTGGGGTATCGTAGGCGGATGAACGGCTTGCCAGATCTATGCCAGCCATTGGTGGGCCAATACCATCGCACCGATAATATGGCGATCAGCATTGGGGTATCGTAGGCGGATGAACGGCTTGCCAGATCTATTCCAGCCATTGATGGATTGTTTTTGGGCGTTTTGCAAATGCAGGTCGTTAAACTGTAGCACGTAAAAACAAGGCATAAGGTTTCGAAAAGCATATCCCACTGATGAAGCTGAAATTTTGCACCGACCTTCTTTTCAATATTTTAAGAGAACCTTTAAAAGGATATTGGCGACTAGCAATAGTTTTCGATATATCGTATATTGAAAGTTATTTATTGTACTGCGCTTCTACTATATTAAATAAACCCAAACAAACCCATCCCACATGGCAAGTGATATGCCATACGGGCGAGCACTGTTTGCCAGGAAGCATCGCGGCCGGAGGAGTGGGGGGTATCTATGGGATATATAGATATACTCGTATGGCGTGAAATAATAAACTTTACAATGCGATGTATGGAAAACTATTGCTAGTCGTCAAAAATCCGTTAACGGTTTCTCTTAGGATAATGAGAGGAAGTTCGGTGCAAAATTTCAGCTCGATCAGAGGAGTATGCTTTTCGGAACTTCACCCAAAACGAGCGAGTTATTTTTACAGTCTAAATGGACCAAAAAAATTGTCGGTAAACTTTAATGTCACGAATAAAATTATCGGCATAAAAGTAAGGAACGAACAAACAATGGGTTCAGTAAGTGTTAAAATGGCTAAGTGGGTAGGGCGCTCGACACTAGAATGAAAGGCGCAGGTTCGATCCCGATGAAAGGTAAAAATTTGAACAATGCAGAAACTGTTTTTAATGCAATTATTCTATGTACATGGACATAAGTAAAGCATAAGAAAACAAAAAAGATACTACTAGAACTTTTATATTCATAATTTGTCAATTTTTTGTTTTTCATTTCCGGCAGAAGATCCGGCAGCCGTTGCTGGGCCAATATGGGCGTATGATAGTTGGCCCAGTCTTAGCAGCCATTCATGGTTTACCATTACCAACCATGCATGGTGCGGATCTGGCCCGTTTATATAGCCATTACCGCGCCATCGTTTTTTCTCTGGCAACCAGTCGTGGGCCATTACTGTGCCGATTGTAAAACCCTATTTGGGTAGGGATAGCACTAGGAAAGCCCCGAAAGGCCCTTATTTTTATCAGGGATGCCCTATCAGTTTGTTTGGGTTTATGTACCAAGCCGAGGAAAAGAGGTTTAAAATCTTGGCGTACAGCTGACATTGTCGCCGGGGGTTTACGTTCCCAACTGTAAAGAGAATGAAGCGTAGTCGTAAGAAGGAACGTAAGGGGGGGTTCGGATTCGTTAATTACACGAGCCTTGATTCAATCCGGCATAGTTTATAATCGAAGTTAAATGGCGCAGGGCTAATACGTCCGGGAATCAAGAAGATTCGGCAGGGTTTCCGGTCCGTGCTAGGATTTCTCGACCCGCGAATGTCGAAGTCACGAACGGAGCCGCACAGCAGAGCTTTATAAACTATTCTGTTGTCTCCTTGGTATTATTCTAGGTACCTGGATGAAAAGGGGAAAGGGGCAACGTTTCGCTAGGCTGCTGATTCATCGAGGCCCCATTAATTACGAGCCGCGCCTTTATTCGCTCGCGAAGGGACGAACCTATTGCTCACAGAGCGGTTAGACGCCGAACGTGCGATTCGGTGCCCATTGTTCCGCCCGTCGTTCACACACCTACACACGATCTTTCTCCGATCCGATATACCTGTGGGCACGGACCCTTTCCACCTCCCTTGACCTTCTCCCTGACGCCTACTGTCTCGTCGATAATTTTCCTACTGAAATAAAAATGAAGAAAAGTACCGGAGATTCGGTAAGGACGAGGAAGAACGCGGAATCGTTGCGAAGGGACGGTAGAAGGGTGAGGAAAAAAATTCTATGCGGACTGGGACGGAATGCGAGCGATCGGGTGCCCCGTACTTCCCACCGCACGTGTATGAAGCTTTCTGCTAAGCGTCGATAGTGGGCGGCGACCGTTCCAGCATCGACGACGTGAGAAATATTTTTCCCTGGTACGACAATCGCCGGAGCCTCCATGATTCACCTACGCGATATCGGGCTCTCCAACGCCTTGCACACAACCGCAGACACTTCTTTTGAAATAATGCCACGAGGGGTGCAGCGTCCATGGGTGGTTGTGATTTTCAGACAGGACCAAATACGAATATCGCTCGCCGATGGAATATATCAGTCCGTGGCTGAAAGAAAAAGAAAAACTTTCCGGTTTCATCGCGCAGCGTACGTGTATGATATCGCGATGCGATTCTCAAGCATCCCGCAGAAAACACGTGGTGCGTATGATGGGAACTAGTGGAAATTTCGGGAAGAAGAATTTCAGCCTCGCGATCCCATGTGTAAGGACCGGAATAAACGATCAGCCACTCGACCGGTAAGCTTCCGACGAGGCCTACGGGTTTCTCAGGACACGCAATAAAATTAAGCGTAAAATATCTACGGATTGTTATTTATCCGGCTAACAGGTCCTATTTAGTATTAAGGGATTACCCCACTTGCGATTTTGAATAAAATCTTTTTTTTTATTGCATTTTTTTGAAGTATAAGTATCCGGGCCCATACTTCTGTATGGGCCCGGAATAGATGACTCTATGTAAGTTTACAAAAAAAAAAATATTTTCTTCGTGTAAACTGAAATTGAAACTTTAAACGCGTTTTTCTGAAAATGGCATTTCTGAAGTCGGTGACCAAGATTACTCGAACACTAATGAACCGATCTTCTTGAAATTTCGCAGGCTTATTTAATACATAAAAATGTAGTCTTTAATCGTTCGATTTTTTTTTCGAAAAAAGATGGCCGTTTTATAGTCAAAAAACGGCCGTTTTTTTCGTTAAAATCGAACCACTAATTTTGACTGTTCGCCATTTTGTGAAAAATGAATACTTTTTAAAATCCTTCGATTAAAGACTAGTTTATACTTATATTTGACTAAATCCATCCGCATTTTTTTTCAGATGATCCACTTCGCCGCAATGTTGGTCGCCGCAAACCGTGTATATAAAAACATTATTAAATTGACGGCCATTTGCCACTAAGCAATGTAATATTTTTCAATAAAAAAATTACTGAAAGTTCTTCAAGATGTGTTCTTTAAGATGGTATATTGATCGATTAAAAAAGTTTTGTAGTTTTCTTTAAAAAAATTCATGAAAAAGGCCTTTTTTGCGCTACAAGTGGGGGTAACGCCTTAAACAAAAATGTAGAGTAAGGCGAAATGCAAACAAGGCTAACAATAACCATTATTATTAAGGAAATTACGGGTATTTTTTTAAAGAAAAAGCAATCAAAATTTTGTATTCCATTTTTTACCTTTCAAACTTAAAAGGACTTCTCACCCTACTTTTGCGCCTGATAGGCATGCCAGAACGGGGGAGGGAGGCTCAGGACATTGATTGAATGTTTTGCGAGACATTTCTTCTCGATCCCATTAGTCGTTTCATCTGAGTAGAAAACAATTATGAACGTTTTTTTATTGTTTTGAATGATGCATTAACATCACAAGACTGATACACAGAAGGAGTTAACCGCGAAAATGTTTTTTTGGTCATTTTCAGAGCTCGTTTTTTTATGTGACTCCAAACGCTTCGAAACGCACGAAACAGCCTAGAAGGTGGGCGTAGCAATTTGGAGTCGTTTCGTCCAATCGTCATACAAAAAATATAGAACGACCTAACAATTGAAGACCTACTATCAAAATCCCTCCGTGGGTAAACGCTGAATTCAAATGAGAGCTTCAATTCCATCGTGTGGACGATGCCGAAATCATTTTAGAATTTTTAAACGCGTTTTTCTCTAAGCCACGTTTATTCAATCAGGAAGACGCATAATTCGGGCAGTTTCCATCCCACGGATTTAAAATTTCAATTGTAGTTTCTAAGTTAGATTCTGGAATTATGTACACACGATTTATACGATTCATCAACAATTTTCGTTTTTATAAACAAACTAAGGCCGAGTTTTTAGCGAATTTCATTTTTTATTTAAAATTATGTAATATTGCGGAAAACCCATATTTTTAATAATCATGTGTAGTACACATGATTGTTTAATCATTTATATTGAATAATTTAATAACTATTTTATTTTATTAATAAAAAAATAATAATTTTATCTTATTAATAAAAATATAAATTATGTAATCATTTATGTTTCTAGCAATAATAATATAAATTACTAGAATTTCTTTTTGTTCTTGATGCTAATCCATAAAAGTTCTGCTTTCTTCCGCAGAGTGTCTGAAAACGGTATTAGCGTAGCTACAACTCAGCCGCCGTTTTGTATTTTTAGCATAAAATTTTTTTTTTTCTCACCTTAACACATCTAGAATATACCCCCGAAACGTCATTTTGATTGCTATTTCCGTGTTCTCAAAAATAAATCCCGAAAAGGCTAATTCTTCAGCGAGCCACATAGATATGACGTCTTAAGTATTGTGGCGAGTATATACAAAAAAGGCAATTCTCGCTCACATGGTTTAAGGTAGTACCTCCACAGAAGAGTTAAATTAAGAAATGGTTGAAATTTGACATATATGTTATTCAATACATTATCCAAACATCTGTGCAATTTGAATAAGTTTGACCGCCCCAAACCTGAGATATTTACACTTAAAGTTGGCTTGGTTTACACGCAACAAATGCGTTATGATTGGCAAACAGAGCATCATTAATTTTACCGTCAAAACTAAAATTAAGAAATTGATAAAAAACGAGGATAAGCTAGAGATATCACGAATAATGTAAAAAAAATGAGAATGATTCACCATCTAGTTTCCAAGATATAACCATGAAAAGCCCTCACAATTTTGGTGCAAAGCCTGGCAAAGCCTGGAAAAAAAACAATTGGGGCAAAGCCTGGACAGTCCCGGCAAAAAGTTTACTGGCAATGGTAGATCAAAAACACCATATAACATATATTTTACGGCAATAAATGATATCCATCGTATTATCTACTAGTACCGAGTCAATATTGCGTAGTTTTTAATTTTATTTATTACTAATTAAACCAATTATCAATCTTTTAAACATGAACATGGTATGTAAACTTTTGGCTGAGATTTTCGCAGAGGAACTACCTTAATAAAATTATTTAGTTCTCGTTTCATGTATGAGGGTCTGATGATTCAAAATCCACGCCTCCGTAAAAAGTATGCAGCATCGCCGAAATAGTATACATCGTAACATCAATAATCCAGGGTAACGTCAATTGTGGTGTTACGAAAAACATATATAATAATAGGTTCACAAAAAAAATTATATTCCCAAAATTCTTTTATCCCAAGTTAAATGCTGCCAAAAACCGAGGAGCCGAGAGGACATTAAGTTCTGTCGTGGCAATTCGAAGCGAGGCTGTTCGAGGCGTTAACGCTCATTCACGAGATAGAGATGAAGGAAGAAATAGTAGTAGAGAGAGAGGAAGGAAGGGGAATAAGAGAGAGAGAGAGAGAGAGAACAATAGTATCCATAGGTATATCGATGCGCACGTACATCCAGACTAAACGAGCATGGCGTTGGATTATATCATCCCACTTAATATCGCGTTGTAATATTCCGCGTAACCGGGTGTTCGAAATTGTTTGTTCGTGCGATGTCTTTGCTCTAAATGAAGGAGCCTACCGTAGCCTACGAACCAAAAGTGCTATGCGACCCTTGCCCCACCACCATTTCAATTATTCGTCTCTTTAGCTCGGTGAATTTTATCGCGCTGCAACCCCGCGATATTCCATTCCCCATTGACGGAGTACACTACACAATTGGATGAAAAAGCGAAGCGCATCGCAATTCCACGTCCCATTTTATTTTCCCATCCAATGAATTTTCATTTATTCGTTGCAACATTATTGAGTCTGTTGCGAAACAATCATTCGCACACGATAGGCACGCTCCAGTGGAATGAAACTGTGCAGACAAAAGCAGTCATGAGATAGAACAGAGTCACCGATATTGTATCATCATCGACGTGTTTGTGAGCATCCTCGCTCGTCAACGAGAGACGAGTACCCACGCCATCTCGACGTGGATTTAATTTTTTTTGTTGTCATCGGGGCACCAGTCGCTTCGTTCCACAGGAGGATGTTGCATCCGCGTGCAAAAATTATCGGCCGTGTCACCGTGTGTATACATTAATGCGATTTCCCCTTCCGTATAAATGTTGTCCAGTAACACGATGCCGCCCACTTGCTCGGACTACTCCGCTCGCATATGCGATGAGCCGCTCCCGCTATGAACCCGCAATAATTCGTTCGGGCCGGTAGTTGACAGGAGACGAGTTTGATACGTGCCAGCACGTGACGTCTGTCAACTGCGAATGCTTCGGGCGCAGGGAAGCCGGGACTAATGTAATCGATGATAACCAGGACGAGACAAAAGTAAATGGTTGACGCGGGGGAAAAGTGCCCCTCGGACGTCGCCGACGGATTTTGTAAATCGTGCGGAAAGCTCGCACACTTGGTTTATCATCTGCTGATTGTAGTTGCGATTAAATTCAGCCTCAGGGAATCTTCAATGAGATATGATCATCGTAGATGTACGAGATCTTACCGATCGGAAGGCTTTACGGAACATGGCAATGTTCTGGCTGGGTAAACATTACGTGAATATGTACTTGCTGGCAATGTATCCCGGCCAGAAGATTGTTATTTCCAAACATAGAGGGTAAGCCGTAAAAACCGATTTTGCGATCTTCCCGGTTTGTTCCATGGGAGGGCCCGGTCAGGTAAAACAGACAAAGTCTGGTCAGGGCCGGACGCAAAGTAGGGAATTCCCGGTCACATTTCTGCACGGGTAGGTACCGATGAAATACTGCCTCTTGCGGTCCAGCGCACTAAGCGAGTACGACTCAATGAAATGTCCTATAAAAATTGTATAAGCATGAAAGATATCGATAAATATCTTCGCAAAAGGACTTTTCAATAGGTCTTACTGTTTCGGCACAAAATATTCATGAAAATTCATTACAAAACCCCCGGTAAAACGGATCTTCTCCCTTAATTGTGCTAAATTACTCCGATTTTGACCTGATAGGTCAAATGTATTCTAACAATCGAATTTAAAATTCCGTCATTGCAATATTGTATTAGGAGTACAACTTTGCAGTGACCATTTTACTTAGAGAGCCACTGCGGCCGAATTAGTGGCCCTAGCTCAATAAAAAAGTGGCATTTTAAACTAGAGGCTCTGCCAATGTAAACAATTTTAAAAAGCTAACGGATACGCGTATGCATTATAAAGTTATAGGCACTCAAACATGGCAACCTACGAACCGAATTCTCAGCATTTGCGGAAGGTTATGATTTACTTCTTCAACATCAAGAAATCTGCGGCTGAGGCCCACCGTTTGCTTGTAGATGCTTACGGGGAGGATTCTATTAGTGAGAAAACGTGTTGGCGGTGGTTTCAACGCTTCAAAAGTGGAGATTTTGAGGTCGAGAACAAGCATGGTAGCGGAAGGCAGAAAGTTTTTGAAGACGGGCTGACAGCTGGGCGTTGTGTACTATGAGCTGCTCAAACCATCCGAAACCATCACAGGGGAACTCTACCGACGTCAGTTGATGCGCTTGAGTAAGGCACTCAAAGAGAAACGGCCACAATTCAACGAAAGACATGACAAGGTGATACTGCAGCATGACAATGCCCGACCCCATGTTGCAAATGTCGTGAAAAAGTACTTGGAAACGCTGAAATGGGAGGTTTTATCCCACCCGCCGTACTCTCCAGACATTGCCCCTTCCGACTATCACTTGTTCCGGTCAATGGCACACGATTTGGCTGACCAGCACTTCGGTACTTACGAAGAAGTCAAAAATTGGGTCGATTCCTGGATTGCCTCCAAGGACCAAGACTTTTATCGACGCGGGATTCGAATGCTACCTGAAAGATCGGCCGAGGTCGTAGCTAGCGACGGGCAGTACTTTGATTAAAAAATATGTAGCCACTTTTTGATAATAAAGCCTTAAACTTTTGAAAAAAACGGTCACTGCAAAGTTGTACTCCTTATAAAATACGTCAATAATAATTGTAATATTGCGTCGAGTAGCCGACTATCATTGACATTTTTTGCACACTAGAAAATAGATGTACTTGTCTGAAAAATATCTTTTAAAAATGATGCGTGACGAAATAATAGAAAAAATAGACCCTTGCAGTACGCTTCGTCATCAGCTTTTTTGGCCACTAACAAGGAACATCCCTCAGGTGACACCCTTCGATTTTGTTGAATTTTGGATATGTTATAAAGCACCGAAAAGTGAGTGATACGTATTTTTGTTATCGTCGGAAAAACGGTTTTAAGGGGTGAAACGAACCCTCGAAAATAGGGGTGTTTTTTGTTTTTCGTCGATAACGTTATCGTTCTCATCGTCAATGTATAGTGCACAAAAAAATAAACATTGTTGCAATTTGAAATTTTTTAATATCTCGTACCGTTAAAACGTTATCGACGAAAAACGAAAAACATCCCCATTTTTTAGGGTGCGTTTCAGCCCTTGAAAACGTTTTTCCGCCGATAAAAAAAATACCAATCGCTTACTTTTCGGTGCTTTATAACATATTCAAATTTCACCAAAATCGAAGCGTGTCACCTGAGGGATGTTCCTTGTAAGTTTTACTTACGAGCAAACCATTGATCACTTTTTTATAGAGAAGGCTTTTCAAGGGAACTGAAATCATGAGAACTAAACATACGAGTTTATTTTTTGCACGTTTTCTTTGTATTGTGCAATAATGCAAATGTGATGCAGTCATCCAATGTCGAAATTGCCGAATACCGCTGTGCTAGATATGCACGTTTTATCATATACCATGTGGACACATCTGTACTCACATTTGAACAATCGTTAAATAAAAAATATTGCACGCATTTATCTAAAAATTCCAACTCCCGTCAAATGGAACTCCTTTTAATGATCTTTTAAAAATTATGTCTTGGCATCCTTCGTGTCTACTAAAATTCATCCGGTTAGTCGTACAGCCCTTGAGCCATTTTTTGTGCCAGGTATGATCGATTATATTTCTAAAACCGGCACGATTATTTTTTAGATTGCCGATTTCGATTCCAGAGTTGTAATTTTGATATCGCACATTCCAAAAACTATACATCCAAAAATAATCTAATTTTTCGCAACATCGGCTAAAATTCATAAACCAGCGCAGTCGGCAAACTTATGCTAAGACCAAATATGAAAAGAAGGTATAATCTAAAAACGTGCCTGAGCAGATACCGATCGAGTCCCAACGACCTGAGTCGTATGTTATAGTCGAAAGGGATTGAAACATATCATAATTTTGTATCAACTTATGTCATTAAAACTTATCCCGCACTATTCAAGCATCGAGCATTTTCAACGCTTCAATGGGGATATTGAACTTACCTGCTAAGTTGGCAATGCTCATGCTAGATCCACAGTGAACTAATTCGCGATAGGAATGCCTGAAAAACATTTCTCCAATACACCGTAAAAATGGGAGTGTAAAATCTGAACGCTGTCTCCATGTGAAACTCTTAACGCGGTCCTCTAGTTTCTCGGCTGTTTTTTACGGCTTTTTCAATAATTTTTTACGGGCAAAGCATCAAAATAATCAATCTCATTGTTTTTGCATAATCTTTATTAACATTTAAATAAGCTTTACAAATTTTTCGAAGTCAAAATATATAATAGAATAAACGTTATAGTGGCCGACAGGAAGACATCAAGTAAAAGAGGTGCTTGACGGTGACCAAGATTGCGGCTGTTCTGCTTATCTGAAATCAAAAAACCAAACGGCATTTTAATCTTCATATTTAAGACTAGCGATTGAACTAGAGTGAATTCTAAATTACAAAAATTGACTTTTTTATACCCTTTTGAAAATTACATTCTATTTTTTACTCATTTTTTTCCTAAGTTTTTCGCTCGTACAAAAAATAACTATCGAAGCAATCATGATAATCCTAGTTCAATCGCTGGCTTATAACATATTAAAGATGCTGTATAAATTTGAACAACATCGGTGCAGTAGTTTCTGAAATATCGTGGTCACCGTTTCGAAATATGGTGTTTCGAGAAAAACGCGTTTGAAAGTATACCTGCTCCGTATACCTGCTCCGTTCCAGGGCCGTAACTTGTGAACCACTTCGAATATCGAAAAATCCTTTGGCACACATTTTCTACACATGTTGTAGATGTGATTTATGAAAAAAAAATCGATTTTTTCGACCCGACAAACTAGAGGACCGCCTTAAATATCGCCATTTATTGGGCACTAGTTCATAGCAGTGGCATCTCTTCACTTCCACGCTATACTTCAGCCTATTGTCTCAAAAACCATTTAAACCGAACTTTTTCTCTCAGCACAGACCCCGATTTAGCGATTGGAAAAGTTCTGGGATACCAGGTCCTATGCAGATCTCTCGGAATCTCTTGTAGGGCAGAGCGGGGTCTCCTTCGCCACCCACACTAACACACAGACGATGCAGGCTAGATAGAAGTACGAGGCCGCTTTTGAGTCGTCGGCCGCCGGTGTTCGGTTTAAGTGTCACGTACGTTGCTACTATTTTCGCGCCAAAAGTAAAAAAAGCAGTTCATTGTATCTTTTGGTCTCCAGCCCATGTCTGCGGTTATACGAAAATCAAGTAAGTGTATTTTGATTTCATAATAGAGTATTTATACGATGACACAATACAAAATAATCTAATATTACTAGACTTGGGGTGGCTCGGTCCAATAGTGAAAAAATGGGGAAGCGGTCATTTGAGCCAAAACAAGTGGGGTCTTTTGAGCATGGCTCACGAGATTTGCATTAAAAATCAGGTGTTTAGACCCCACCCCAAGTACCTATGAATCCTTCTGCAAAAACTATTTCTTTTTTTCAGGATGCGAAGGTACAAGAGGAAAACTGAAGGGCCTATAGTCTCCATAGATCTGATGAAACGAGCCACAAAAAAGTCATCAACGGCAAAAGTATCCGAAAAGCAGTAAAAGATAACAAATCACATAAAACTTCGCTTTCTTCTCCTTTTTTATGTTTTTCTTGTGAAAAAGCAATTATTATCTCACTGTCTCAACTAGCCCTGCGGGGTGGTTCAGTTGACCCTAGGTGGGGTCAACTGAGCGATCTGACTTTTGTGACATTCGTGTAAGTTTAGTCTAGTAAGAAACGTTTTTATTACATTTGTTTATGGTGTTACATAGCCAAATAAACAATCTATCTATTTTAAACGATATCATTACTTATCACTTTGTTAATTCGGAGCTATACTGCTTAGAACAAAATCATGATCAAGTGACCCCGCTCTGCCCTAATCAATGTATATAATTAATTGCCAGTTTTCGTATTAAAAAATCATGTGCCATTATCTGTTTACTGCCTAATAAGCACATCTTGGACTTATAGAGAATGGTACCCAATGGCAGTAGGGTGTATGTAAAGTAAAAATATATTTGCGGTTTTTGTCGGGTATAAAGAACCGAAAATGATGTAAAATTTGGACGATTTTACCAACTCCTGCCAAATTGCACTGTGCCAAAGATACATTCGAATGTAAAGAAAAAGTCACCAAAACAATGGTTTTGGCGCCAGGGAGCAGCGATGACAAATAACGAACAGTGGTTTTCACCTGTGACCTTACCTTTATGTATTCTAAAAATACATGTATCACGTTCCTCGATGTGAAATTGACTGCACCAATACGGTAGATGTAGCTGTACAGCAGGATTTAGCAGTGGTAGTTGTGGAAGTACCGGATACACTTGGTATGTGCAACGGGCGATGATAATAGCGAGCAAGCCGTGCAAGTTTGGAATGTAAACATGCTTTGCTGCTCGACCAAAGGGCCGAACATTCGTGTACACCTCCGCGTGTCCGTATTCATATACACTGGCGTAGTGTTAGAAAAGGATGAGAGAAGTATACGAAAGCGAGACGGAACGAGTGGAAGTCGTTATTTGTCACGGTAAGCGGCCTTTCTCGCAGTATTATTTCCCGCAAAGTGTTATTAACTGCTCTCATATTTCGACTTTTTCTGCTCGGCTCTTCTTGTTTCTCCTTTCGTCCGATAGAATGCGCAAGGGGTGCGTATGTAGGTTCATCCAGCTATGCTGAGCTTTTTCTCTTTTTCCATCCCCATTCCGCGCGCTTTTTTTTTATCGTTAATAGCGCCGTTTATTTTGGTGCTAAGCGCCGTGGTCGCTAGCAGTTATTTAGCTGAAATTTAAGCGCAAAAAATACGTGCTCGGTAACCAGGTGAACGGATGTCCTCGAATACCTGGGGTTGTATTGTATTTCCCTGTTAATTTGTGGCCGAATAGTTTGTCGTTTTGCTCCAAGACCTTTCGAGAGATCCACCGGCCGGGGCCTTCCTCGAAAATGTTTCGTAGTTCTGCCCTTTTTGCCTCCCCGGTTTCGTGAAACTGATCGATAAATTGTCCTCTCCTGGTGGGCATGTGGACCGTTGTACGATACTTTTTTCATCACTACCGTCGGTGGCTGTATCGGCCTATTTATGCCTATCTATTATTGTAAACCCAGGACTAATTCGTAGACTTTAAGTAGTTCATATCCCGGGCCTACGATTAAACAGATCATCATCAATAATAACGTAGTCCTGCAAACCTTTCACGTTTGATTCCACAAACGATTTTGATATAGCTCCGGTAACTAAAAAAATTAGCGCGAAAAATGACGAAAGGTATTCGAGTAATGAAAGCTTGAGGAGCGAGTCATATTATCCGCGACAATAATTCAAAGTGGATCAAGATTGTCTACAGCTTCCTATTGCGTTTCTCTTACATGACGTTGTTTTTATTTCAGAGACTTTCTTCCCTACCGGCAGTTCAGTCTCCGACGACAGGAAGGTCGGAAAAAGTGAGAATGAACCCGAGTGTCTCGTCTGGCGTGACAAATGAAAAGGCTGGTATTCACCCACACTGGCGACTGCGCCGAGAAATCCTTGTTTTTGTAGTGGCGCTTTACAGGCACGTCGCAGGAACTGTGGGCGAGCGTACGAATCCTCCATGGGAAAAATCAAGTGAAAACGGATCGTAACACGTGCGTGCAATAGTAGTAAGCCGATGGAACGCTGTACACGTTAGTTGCCTACCGGAACGGAGAGACAACTCCCTAGCGTTTTCAACATTCCCCCCCCCCCCCCTCTCTCTCTCTCTCTCCTCTTGCTCCATCTTCTCCATTGGTTAAGTTGCCTGTGATTGATAGTGGTTTGATTCAGTCAACGTAGACTTCGGGCAAGCGCCGCAAATTTTCCGGATGATGTGTGCATCGTTTATCATCTCGAAGGAGATCTCCAGAAGCCTTTGCTACCCTACTCCATTATCCATTAGGCTATTACTATACTAATAGTCTTTGGCCCCAATACGCAATCCCTCTTTCACCTGAAGCGCCTTCGCTGCCTCGGGTCCTATTCAGCTCCATAATCGGTCTTTTTGTATCAATTCTATAAACTCAGGGAATCTTGTAAAAATTGAATCATCCAACAACAAGACTGCCGGCCCTATTCATGGCTTAGCCAAAGAAGTACCGAATCCGAGAATTCGATGAATTTTATGATTTGGAGCGCGTGATTGTTTTGCTCGAATGTATGGACTGTTTCAAGAGCTACATAGGCCCTTCGCCTAGCTGAAATCCTTGACTTTGCGTCCTCTACCGCCCGATGGAAATGACACGGTACGTTCTTCGCCACATACAGTAACATCTGAAAATGGCTTCCCTATCAGAGGTAACAGCAGCGATACGTGACTTATCAACGTTTCTACAACTGCATGGCTATGCTCTCCGTAGTGTAGCAAATACCTACACGCGCAATATCAGGTACAGCCATCTGTGACCATCTTCCTATCTGAATGTATTTCGACAATAATCCCTTTTATCCGTGCTGGAAAGTTGCGAAGTCGGAGCCAACTCTGGCAAGGGTGAGAAAAAGGTGCACGCATTATCTGCTCCGCGTAGCGGAGGTTTCCGGTTCGACCAGTTTTTTTTCGAATAAACGTTTGTTCCCTTAACACGTGGCTACGTAACGTGGGCAAAGCAGCGAGGAGAAAGAGAGTACAGGGGACGATGGGTAACAGCAAATGCGAATGGCGGAAGGCTAGGACTGAAAGGGCGGTGGGTGGTGGAGAAGGTAGAAGGGGGTGTCCACGAGAGCACAGGGTAAGTAATTAACGACACGTTTATACGATATCGTTTGCCAGAGAACCGGAGCCCGCTCGTACACTGCCTGGCACCAATGAAGAACCCTGCTAATAGGAAGTGCTAACGGTGATACTCCTGAATGTCCCGTCCCTCCCCCTTTCCCCTGTACCCCCTCCGCCGCTTTTCGTTTTCAGCCCCGGCGTACTTCTCCCTCTCGAAGCCCTCTATGTACGAGTGAGCAGCCCTGACCCAGCCCACTATGATTCTTCCATTAATTTTTGCTGAGCTCGAGACTAGTTAATATGCATTAAAAAGGGTTAATAAAAGCGTCGTTTGAACGTAATGTGGATTTCAGAGTAGACCGACGCGAAAACGACGATGATGATGAGGTTCAGGATGTTCGTCGTATGAAAAGCTGGAAAAAGTCCGATGGTTACGGTCTTCTTGAACGAAAGCGTAGACGATATTTTCTTACAAAGTACAAGTCCAATATCTTTAGCATCAAACGATTCTTAATTGTTGCTATGTAGGTATACTACACCCTTTTCCTGCTCACTTGCATCTTTTACGCAGCCAGAAGATGCAGAAATTAGAGTGGTTTGCATCAGCAACACGTCCTACTTGTAGTTGTCGATATAGAATAGCTTTGTTTGCTGAGTCTGATCAGATTGGGAATTTTTGCAAGAGTTTTGTATTCGAAACAAAACAGCCAAGCGCCCCGCTTTAAGGGGTTGATAGAGTCTCAAAAGTGGCGATGAAGCTTCGGTGACTATGTGCGTGCGTAACCTCAAGCGAAACACTTGAGGATTTTTCATTTCGTCGAATGATAGAATCGATGGTGATGAATGTACCAAGTACCAATCATATGATCAGTTCGTTGGCCACTGATTTCTTGTCTAAATATCTTCCGCAAAACTGACAATAGATGGGATAGATTCCTTATGGGATACTTTTGTTATTTGAAGATCTCGAGAAGCTGAAACCGGTCGATGAACCACTAAACTGGCGTGTCCGGTGCTACAGTGACATTCACCACCTTGAATCGAAACGGAAAAACATGCATGTTCGTAACAATCCCTTGTAAAGATTTAATCATATGTTTAAGGTCCCGTACCTCAAAGTACAAAGCCACAGAACGCTCATTGTGAGACTTTCTGTCTGCCAAGTCGCTCACAAGCTTCGAACTTCTAATTGTAAGTCAATACGTAAGAATACAACATTTGGTATATACTTGAAACTTCATCGTCTGAAGATAGTATAAGTACAGGGTCATTGAGGTAAAAAAAGTTCCCATTGAATGGGTCACTCAGTGAGCTGCGAAACAATTTTTTTACACTGGCAAGTGTAAGCTTCCACGTGTATTTTTAGTGAAGACGTTATTTTAAAAATATTCCAGCCGGCCCCTTATATCCAATAATATGTATTAAAAAATGTGCAAACTAAAAAAACGGAATTTTCGCCAATCTTATGCAGATTTGAGGATAGTCATTGCGATCTCCCCACGGCCTGCATAAGATTACTTGTGTGTATATAATGTACGAAATCAAGACGCGCGAGAAAATCATACAATTGAACAGTTTTTTGCTGTTTTCCTCGTTATTTTGGCAGCGGGTGTGCCCAACCCCGTAGTCTTTGCGATAATCAGCCACATCCGAAATGACGGCGATGGTATACTGTCGCCGGAAATGTCGAGAGCTAGTAGCGCAGATAAGGAGTGTGAATTCAGCAGTGAGGTAGAGAGAGGGAGATACAGAGAGGGAGCAAGGTCATCAGGAGTGAGAGAGCAGACTGCACTCTGGGTGAAGAATGAAAGCAAAGGGAAGAAGATGGTATAGGCAAAGCAGTGGTGGTGGTGGTGGCGGTGGTGGTGGTTTCGGGCTCAGATAGTCGCAAATCACTTTAACTGCGCGAGAAGCAGTTTGCTTCCGCTAATGGCGTCAAGTGTCTCAGATACCGCAACTCCGGGTTAGGTCGTCCGATGGCGAAGCTACCAGCACCTTTTCTCCACGCTCGCTGCCACTTCTAGCAACCGGTAGATCAGTGCTATTCTGGCACAAGAGATCATCTAGATTGTGATCGTTTTTCTTGATCGCAAAAACGAATGTGTTATCTCGCCAGCCTCAAAAGACCACACACATGATACATAACTTGAATTATGTGATGCCACAATAGTAGTAGTTGATTTTACCGAATTGGGAACTTTACATCATGACAAGGCTTTTGTTGGATTTTGGCCATAGCGACCAGTGATTAAATTCAGTCCAAGATATTTCAAACTGAATACCCTGGTTCGATGTAACAATCGTGTAACTTCTCTCAACCTTTTTAGACTTCAGATGAACATTGCGATAACGAATAAGCTACAAATCCCGTTCTGGAAAAATTCTACGGAGGACCAAATATTCAATGGAACAAATTACCAGAAGTCGTTGAGCTTCGTTTTTCTTGTAGAAAAACCTTGCAACAAGAAAAAGAAAACATTGGATTGAGCGGTAGAGAAAGAATGTAATTACAGAAATGGAAGGGTTAGCCTGACAAAAGGGAAATGTAAATAGCAGAGATATACGGGAGGGTGGTGGCGACTTTAAAGGACGGATATTGCGGGCTTACGTTTCTAGTGTGCTGCGAGGGTGGAGGAAGGTCCAGCATCACTACGACGAACCGTAACGTCCGTAATCATACGGTTAATGTCCAAGAGCGCAACCGGGCCTCCCTGCTCAACCGCTTCGTTGCTCACTACATACTGTAGTCAACGTTCTGCTCGCAGCGGTGTTTCCCATCCGTTACATCAATAAATCTAAGATAACAATATTGCCAACCCTACAACGAGGGCTGGTAATGAATGTCTGTACAGAAACCATTAGCGTCGACAGGGTGCTGCTTTACTACTTTCCTCGGTCCTCGTACGTGTCCCAACCATAAACGTGCACAGTTGTACGTAAGAGAGGCACATTGCTCTGGCTGGACTGAGCTAAATACTGCAACGCCTGAAAAACTATTTTACGTGGTACATATTTATAGACTGTTAGGCATATGGAACAACCTCATATATCAATTATCATTTTGCTCTATTATCATCATTGAGGAAGCATCGCCTTCTTCAATTTCTATTCGATTTGAACGCTTAATTTTTTAGAATGTGTTTTTCCAACCAGTTATTTTTTATTTCCTGAGTTCCAACGTATGCCCTTGCAGGTTTTTACGCATTACCGTTTACGTGATATATAGCGGCCAGGGGGTATTCACTACAGTCCGAAAAAATTAAAGCAACAAGAAATTAAAAATAATGTGATTTTCACCACGCTATGTGAAAAATGATCGTATAGAGGTGACCAAGAAAGTATTTCGACCCTTGAAGCTGTTAGATTTCGAGTTTTTTATCATCATTTTTTTCAGCCAAGCTTATGGCACAATCAGAAGAAATATCGCAAAACAAAAATTTTCGAACTTTTTTGTCGACTTTAAGAGTGTCCCTGAGCTTGGGAAAATCTTTCCCGACTATGCTAATGCTTGGGTCCGTAAGCTTGATTATTCAGCTTTAAGGCGACCCTCTAGTTTCTCGGGTCGAAAAAATCGATTTTTTTTCATAAATCACATCTACAACATGTGTAGAAAATGTGTACCAAAGGATTTTTCGATATTCGAAGTGGTTCACAAGTTACGGCCCTGGAACGGAGCAGGTATACGGAGCAGGTATACTTTCAAACGCGTTTTTCTCGAAACACCATTTTTCGAAACGGTGACCACGATATTTCAGAAACTACTGCACCGATCTTGTTCAAATTTATTCAGCTTCTTTAATATGTTATGAGCCAGCGATTGAACTAGGATTATCATGATTGCTTCGATAGTTTTTTTTTGTACGAGCGAAAAACTTAAGAAAAGATGAGTAAAAAATAGAATGTAATTTTCAAAAGTGTATAAAAAAGTCAATTTTTGTAATTTAGTATTCCCGGTAGTTCAATCGCTAGTCTTAAATATGAAGATTAAAATGCCGTTTGGTTTTTTGATTTCAGATAAGCAGAACAGCCGCAATCTTGGTCGCCGTCAAGCACCTCCTTTACTTGATGTCTTCCTGTCGGCCACTATAACGTTCATTCTATTATAGATTTTGACTTCAAAAAATTTGGAAAGCTTATTTAAATGTTAATAAAGATTATGCAAAAACAATGAGATTGATTATTTCGATGTTTTGGACGGAACTAGAGGACCGCGTTAATTTGGTTTTTGAACGGTCTCCGTACGACAATTTTTTGTTGAGATATCGGTCGTAGAATGAAAAATCGGAGTTTTGGCTTTCATCATGGATATCTCGTGAACTACTTGTGCCAGCCGATCGTACAGCAATTCGAAGAATGGTTTCAAGAACTTGTATTAATGCTCTATAATTATCAGTCATTGCTTCGGGAAAAAAAAGTTTTTGTTCTTTCTCTATCAATTGGAATAAAATAGGGAAAATTACATTTTCTTGTTTTTTTTAGTACATCTTTCTCTACTTTGCGAATAATGACCAAAGTACTGATATTTCCAGGTTTTTAAAGTTTAAACGTGCCCCCAAAGCCCCTATCAAAGTTACACATTTTTTTGTAACTTTGATAAGGTTACGTTTGGTACCTTAGTTTTTTTACCTATACCTCTAGTACATAAGTTTTTTTTAGTACATCTTTCGCTACTTTGCGAATAATTACCAAAGTACTGATGTTTCCCGATTTTTTAAGTTTAAACGTACCCCCAAAGCCATTATCAAAGTTACAAAATAATTTAAGGAACACGTTGATTGCTCTTAAACACGAGTTGATTATTGTCGCGATGAAACAAAAATTCTGGACGTTTCTTACACGTCTGCATTAATTTGTTGCCAAATTAACCCTAGGACCCTACACATGGGTACCGCAAACGCCACATAATAAGTGAGACATTCTAAAAACATTTTTTTGCTTTGTTCAATCGCATTTTTCACGGCGAAAAATGTATAGTAGGTTTTTCTTGCCATTCCTATTCCATTCGTGGGTATTTGAGCGTTCGAATGAAAAAAAAGCAACTTTTTACGACAAATAGTTCGTTAGCAGCGTTGGTTTGAAGTGCTGGGGTGCGCGTAAGCCCAGTGTAGGTTCTTTGTTTCGTACGTAAAGTGCAGGGTCCTGAGGTTAAGAGAAAAAAGATTACAACAAATTGATTTTTTTCATTGTATTCGAAAATTTTGAAAAAAATTACGAAACAATAGCCAATCATTTTCGACAAGATGTGGCCTGCCAATTCTCAACCGCTGGCAATATCATTACCCAAAGCGTACCTCTTTGGGGTTGCACGGGGAGCAACGCCGCCGTGGCATGATTACAAAGAAAAAAAATTGAGGTTATAAAGTGCTGTTTTTATAAGAATTGTTTTTTGGAAACATTTCCAAATTTTTTTCAAATTCCACTGAATAATTTTTTTAATTGAAAAAATTAATTTGTCTATTTTTCTTAAATTTGAATGTAAAATTGTAAGGGAAGTGTTTTTTTTCCTCGTTGATAATCATCAAATGATGTTTAGGACATTCGCCCTAAACATCGTTAACCTGTAGTAACCCAAAGTAACCCGTTGATTCCAACGGGTTACTTTAACTTATCTTGTAACTTTAATGATTCGGGACGGTACGCAGTATTTCAGTCTCGAAAAATGTGGCAAAATAAAAAAAGTACGATTATTTTTCAGGAAAATCACCCTAGAATATTGTAGAGATGACTTTGCCGCATACTATGCCGAAAAGCCAGAACGGCATATCTGCTCTCGAGCATCAGCCCCAGTTAACCATTTGCGGCATAGTGTAACACTGGTGTTACACCTAATTCAATCCAGATTTTGACAATTCAAAAGTGTTTTTTAATCAAATATGGTGGTTGTAAATGCGTTTCAAGGTTCCTAGGACTTCAATAATTACTAAAAACATACCTACTAAATTTTTATTTTTCACGCAGCGGGTGTCATCAATAACGGAAGTGCCAAAAAACGTGCACGTAAAGAAAATCGTATGCTTCAAAGCGTTAAGCGTTACCAGTGTGATACATGGTATAGCCCCTTACATGACTTAAAAGAAATCGATCTTTTTTGCCCTTTTCGACAGTTTATACTTTCAAGAATATCATTATCATTTATATCAATATCATTTTGTGTTGCAAAAATCGATAGTTAAATCTTTAAACGCGATTCTCTCGCAATGAGATTTTTCAAATTTGCTGACATTGTAACTCAAAGAGCAATTATCCGATTGACTTGAAATTGGAACTGAGTACTCTTAACGGAGACTTTGTCCTTGGAGTGCCATATTTCAGGTGTTTACATTTTATTTTTTTTAAAGGAAACGTGTAAAGCTTTTTGAGTGCGGTTTTTTTCTTGCTTTTATTCGTGATATACAGAACGTTAAAAAATTTTTTTTTGGAAAAAAACCAAAATGGCGGCCGTTACAGCTCCACGAAAACAGGTCCTAAAATCGCGGGAGGTAAACGGCTGACATCACTGCCCCCTCTTTGTTGATCTGAAACACAAATTCAAAGCATATTATCAATCTGTGACCCTTTGGTCATGGAATGACGGATAGGTTTTTCGTTTAGTACAAATTTCGGAAAATGGCGGCAATTAAAAAAAAATCGAATTTTTGCTTTTTTTTCGCATAAAAAGATAAATAATAAATGCAAAAATGTATCTATCGAAAAAACGATCCGTCATTCCGTGAAGACATATTTTCTGAGTATGCTCTCCAAATTTCAGGTCGATATGTTAATTACAGCGGTCAGGAGAATGTCAGCCATTTTTAAAAACGTGTTTTCGAGAAAAACGCGTTTAAAGTTTTGTAATGTGTTTACACAAATGTGTTTATAATTACCGCTAATCGGCAATGCCTGGTCCATAGAGGCAACCCTCCTCTTCTTCTAGCTTCTCATGTTCAGCTCAAATTGATTTTTTGAAAATTTCAAGGACAAAGTCTCCCTTAAATATATTTGCTCTACAATGACGTAGGATATTTTTGATTGGATAAAAATTGTGGATTTGGTATTGAAAAAACGACCATTTTATAGGCAAGAAAACAGACTTTTTTCATAGCTACGCCATTTTGTGAGATTTTGATATTTTTCGAAAATCCTACGTTACTGTACAGGAAATACCTTCCAGTTTAACGACATTTTTTCCTTTTTCGGTTTCAGCTACTCGATCGGCCGGAATTATGTCAGCAGCGGAGGAACTTTTTTTTTGGCGCTTCCGAAGGCAGCGCATAAGTCGCTTGGATCTCAATATTTTTCTATGAAAAAATTATGTAACATAGGTCAAATATAGCCAAATATATTCTTAATTTTCCGAAACATTTAATTGAGTACGTTTCTTCCAAAAAATTCCCGAAAATCACACAAATTTTCAGCGTTCACACTGGAATATCCCCTTAACGCTTTCGGAACGATGCTCATCAGACGCAGTCGCTCCGAAGTATTTGGAATGATTTTTAAGTGAATAGTTAATGCCTGGTGTGTTCGATTTGAATGTGGCTTGATGGAGAGTATTCCTTAAGGTATGTAGAATTCGAATATAAATTACTCTTTTATTAACTTTTGTTTAATTCTTACTAAAAATAAGGCGAAATATCAACACTTCAAAAAATTAAATTTTCAATCGCACGGGTCGCAATATCGAGCAAACTTTTTTTACCCATTTTACCACTTTATTTGACAATGTAATACATAGTTTAGACTGTTTTTCATTGAATATTCCAAGAAACAGTTCAACAATGCTTACCTTTTTTATGAACATCTATATTTCGAGCGATGCGCTCGAGCACACGTAAGCGCGCAGCGGGGGAGTTGAAACCCGACCTTCACCGCCTGCTTATCTGAATTAAGGGGCTCAAATAGTGTTGTGTTTTGTATTGTACCTTTCTACATCCGGACCGATATACCCTCTCTTCATGGATTGTACTTCATAAATCACGACTTATAAACTTTTATTTTATCTGATTATAGTATCATATTATTTTACACTACTCCAAAAATTAAGGAACAGAACATTTTTTCTATTTTTAAGTGTTTTTTGAAGCGCTGCATCTTTGTGAAAAATGGTCGTATCAAGATGAAAAAAAGCCTTTTAAAACTTGAAATTTTTAGTTTCGAGAATTTTTGGCAAACAATCATCGTGAGTTTCGGTTATCGCGCAATCATAATAAATAGCGCAAGAACATTTTTTTCCAAATTTCGTTGTTTTTTTTCAGGGGTTCACGGGCTCGGGATTTATTTTTAGTTGAATCCATGCATAGCTCAATTAGCTGTTCATTCAGCTTCAATTTGGTTTTTAAGTCTCCCGACGTTAATTTTTTTCTGAGATATCCGACATTGAATGAAAAAAGATCCTTGTGTCTTTGATGATCGATAGCTCAGCGGCCAATGATTCCACAGGGAATTGAAGGGCAGCTGTAAAAACTTGGATAAATTTCCTACAAGACCCTTTCGTTGATTTTTGAGAATTTTTTCACTCACCCTTAACATTAATTTTGAAAAAGTACATCAAATTACTTTTAATGGTTTTTCAGTAAATCTGCCACTACTTTACAAATATTGATGGAAAGACTAATGTTGCCAGGTTTTTTCAGCTTAATGTACCCCCCAATAGCCCTGTAAATTGTCAAATTGATCCATCGAACCGATTTTCCGGACCGGTTGGTCAAACTTTTACAAAACAATTAAAGGCACAAGTATTCTTCCTTATCATCATCAAAATGAAGATGCCATTTTTTACTTTTTTTTCGTAACTTTGCACTAGTTACTTGTTAAATTTGAGAAAAAAAATCAGATTTAAAAAAAAAATATTTCAGGAAACAAAACTGACTCATTTTTAACACGATTCGGCCTTTGCGTACAATAATTTTACTCATCTTCAATATTCATACGAAGAAGCGCGAAGAAACAAGGACTTCAAGAAATATCGAGAGAACTTTGCTCGAAAAGTTGCTCGAGAAAAAACTATGCAAGACGTTTTTGATTGACTTATGGTATCTTCGGATCCTCTAGTTCCTAGTCTTAGGAACATGACTCTGAAAAACAGCAAAGGCTTATCAAATTACGCGATTGAAATGTTGCTGTCTTCCGATGCTTGTCCACGTTCGAGGTCTGATAACGATGATCGTTCTGTTGACGAATATTCGTTATGTCATGTATTATCTTGGCGTTCACTTTATATGCAATCAAATTAAGGGGTTAGGCCACAGTAACGGGTATACAATCATGTGCGAATTTAACAATTTTTTTTCGTATGAAAAAGTCATTCACTCATAAAAATAATCACACATTTATTTAGTATGAATATCAAGCAGTTAGAAAATATATCTTTTTTTTTCGAATATTTTCTTTTGTTATAATTTTTTTAGGCGCTCCGCGGCGTGACATTTAGCATCCACAATTTTTTACCTACAACAAAAAACAAAAATTCTCGTCAATCTACATTAGAATACCTTGAGAAGTACGTACGGAATTTTAAAAAATATTGTTTTATTCAAAAGTTGTAGGTATTTGAATGAATTTTCAGTGAAAAATTTCGTACAAAACTGCTCATAAAATGAAAAGTTTTCGATTAATCAGAAATTTCGCACGTACTTCTCTGAGAAATGCAATTAGGAACATAACTTTTAAATTTGAAGTAAATGGAGTGAAAATTGTTAAAATTATTTGTCACGTCAATTGGAAAAAAGCTGTTTCGAGAAAAACGCGTTTAAAGTTTTAGGTACTCTATGGCCGTACCAGAGGTGGGCTTACGTAATGCGCTCAAAGTCGATGATAAAAAATGTCGTGCTATAAATCGAATAGTAACTTATTCTTATGATGATAAAGCACCGTTTTATCGAAAAAAATCGATTTTCTGAAAATTCGTCTGTGGCCTCACCCCTTAATGTTCTTGACTATGATCTGATTATAATAAATTTAACTTTACTACTCGCGACTTGACGTTTTATTGATATAGATTTGCGATCCAATGTGACTGGTTTTTTAAAACAGTGTCGGCCATTTTGGGTCTGCCATTTTGAATTTCGTATCCGTCATTTTGAGGTTCTGAATTTGCATTTCGGATTCGTTATCAGGACCGTCAAGAAGCCCTATATACGGATTTTGCTTCGAATCCGACATCCCGTTGATATTGTGTCACAATTGTCGAAACTGAAACACTGTGCCGTAAGACAAATAACAGGATTAACTCAAACTTTTACAGGGTTATTAGGGGCACGATTAAGGTTCAAAAACCTGGAAACATCGGTACTTTGGTCATTATTTTCAAAGTAGCGGAACATGTACTAAAAAACCAGGAAATGTCATTTTATGGGTTCTTCATTTAAATTGATGGAGAAAGTACAAACACTTTTTTTTATAAGATATCGACTATCAAAGACAAAAGTGCGGGTTTTATTCTACGACCGATATCTCAGCAACAAATTTCCGTACAGAGATCGTTCAGCAACCAAATTCAAGCTACATTATCAAGCTTAAACTGACCCTGATACTGGGATAGCCGAGACAGATTTTCTCGAGCCCAAGCGCACTCTTAAAATCGACAAAAAATTTCGAAAATGGTATCTCAAAAGATTGGTGAGCGCGCTATCGAATTTCAAGATTTTTATGACTATTCTATTGTTCTCGTAGTTGATGTACAATCTTCTACGCACAATTATGGCTGCGTGTCCTAATACTGTCATTTGAAAATTATGTACTTTCTTTCAAACATATAATCAATTTCTTAATCGATTTATGAAAATATTATATTTGACTAGTAGTCCCGACATGATTGCGAAAAGAAATTATCTTCACATTTCATGACCAAATTGAACTGCACTTTTCAATAATCGCCAATGTTTAGAAATACACATCCCCTCGAATGCTTAGGAGCATACATTGACGTTCATTCTGCGATATGATTTTTCAATCAAAAGATCAACGAATCAATGCTAAAGGAAGGTGGGGCAAGATGGGGTAGCGAGGTAAGACTGGGACCCATGTTATATCGAAGTTCCATTAGAGCTTCGATGATGCTACCACGTCATCTAGTTGCGCTTCACCATAAAGGTTTTCAGTAAGCCAATTATTGAAAACCGGAGGTGCACCTTATTATTCCGTGAGTTGACAAATTATGTTCTACTATTTTTTTCTATTTTTCTGGATCTACGTGATTGTTTGTAGAGTATGTGAAAAAATATATATATATATATTTTATTATACAGTAAATCTCTAACAATATAAACAAAATTATTTTAATAGTACGGTTGGGGCATAATGCGGTATGGGTACCCCATTTTGCCCCACATCATTTTTTAATAACATTGCTTATCTTTACATATTATTGGTTTATCTACTTTTAGAAGTGGTACGAAATTACTAAAGAAAAACAAATAGGGGCGAATGTGCGAAAAACATTATAGAAAAGGCGATTCAAGATGTGTTAGATGAACAAAAAAATTATAAATTAGGTAGCAAGGCTTATGGCGTTCCTCAAGCTACTCTAGAGCGCAAAGTTTAGCTAGAAGAAATGAAATTTAAATCTGCAGTGTCAAAGTTCCCTTACGCCGCATTCAAACTACTTCCACCCAAAAGAAAGAGGAAGAATTTGTTGTCAATCTGAAGGAGGCGGAGAGGCGATTATTTGACTTGACTACCTTGTAACTACAGAAGTTCGCATATCACTTAGGCGTCCGCAACAACAAATGTCACAAATTTAATTAAGAAAAAGCGAGATCTGGCAAAGACTGGATAAGAGGCTTTTTGAAACATCACCCTTTGAGTCTCGGAAAACCGGAAAACACTTTCGCAGCTCGAGCTGCTTGTTTCAACCAGGGTTCTGTGGGGAAATTCTTCAAGCCACTAGGGAAAACATTGCTTGGCTACAAACGCACTCCAAATAAAGTACATGGTTGTGACGAAACCGGAATTTCCATTGCACCCCAGAAGGAGAACAAAAGTGATTGCTGCAACTGGTTGTGCCGGTGTGGAAGATGAGGGCGATGAGTTTATTTATGTTTGTCCTTTTTGTGATAATAACGAAGACTGCTTGTACCTCGTCTTACGGCTCTTTAAATGTAATTATTTTAATAAAAAGAAGTGTATTTTTATGTTTTATTTCACTAGATTATGAAAAAGTTACGTCTCTTGATGATTCCAATTGAAGTTCATAAGTTCTGCTAATAAAATTTCGCGATTCATTCATTGAAAAACCTCAAAGGCTTTCCCCACCTTCCCCCACATAAGAGTGTCCTACTAGAACCCGGACACGGAAAAGTCGTGTCGAAAGGGACGTTCTAACGACGTACCAATTACGTATACAAAATAATGTTTTGTACGCACGATAAGGAGCTTTTTTGATCATATCTTCTCATTATGAACTTCTCCTGTTCAGGATGGGGCGCGCGAGAGGCCGGCCTTCAATTGCACAAACTTCACGGCCGCAAACGCTGCTTCGACGGCGAGACGAAGGGGAGCCAATGTGAAGTGTCTGGACTTATTACAAACTCTCGCGGCGACACTCGACACATTCCGGAGGGGTCAGAGGGAGTCAGAGAATTTTAACTCAGGGATTTTGGGTAGCAGAAGTCCTCGAGAAAAAGGAAACGTGGACAAGTATGTTGACTTTCGTGGCTGTCGAGCGAACCTGGTGAAATTTAAAGACGAACGACGTACATCGAAGGTCTTTTCAAGCGATTCACCATAGGCTCGCTCACCCCAAAAAAAAGTGAAAAGCCAAAACATATTATATATTACACTACTCCAAAAATTAAAGGGACTGAAAATTTCTTAATTTTTTTTTAGTGTTATTTGAAGCGCCCTATCTGTCTGAAAAATTGTATCGAGATGGAAAAAAAGCATTTTAAAGTTCCAAGTTTCTAATTTTGAAAAGTTTCAGTAATTTTTTTTGTGAGCCACGGTTATCGCGCAATCATAAGAAATAGCGCGAGACAAAAATTGTCCACATTTTTTGGTTTTATTTCTCGGGAACACGGGCTCGGAAAATTATTTTTCCGTTAAATCAATGAGTAGGTCAGTTAGCTTGTTTATCTAGTTTCAATTTTTTTGTCTCTCTACGTCAATTTTTGCTGAGAAATCCGACTTTCAATGAGAAAGGATCCTTTTGTCTTTGATCATCGATATCTCAGCAACCAATGCTCGCACAGGTAATTAAAAGGTAGCTTTGAAAACTTGAATAAAGTTCCTAGAAGAATCTTTGATTTAAAAAAAAAATCACCCTCAACATTAATTTGAAAAAAGTACAAAAAAAATGAATTTTTATGGTTTATTTGTTTTTACGGACGGATTCATCAAAGTTTTACAAAACAATTAAAGGAACAAGTGTATTGTTCCTAAACATCGTGTAATTATCATCAAAATGATCCCATTGTGTCGACTTTTTTCACAACTTTGCAGTAGTTACTTGTTAAATTTGAGTTGTATAGTATCATAATTAGGTGATATTCAATGGAAGCTACGAAAATCCACCAACGCAAACGGCAACGTGGTACGATATTTGAGAACTGTTTAAAAATATTGTCCCTGTTCACAGTTGCTTTTCAATTCTACGGCTTGCACGTCATGATAGAATTGCCGGCTAATTTATATTTCCTATAATATTTTTAATTTCCTATAGATGGATATAGTTTTATAAATAATAGTTATTTATAATAATAATAAATTTATAGTTTAATTAAAAATTAAATGTTCCTAATATCCCTGACAGCGGATAAAGCGGCGAGAGAAATAGCTTGCGCCGAAGTTATTTTAGTGTCGAGCAGTTTGATATAGGTATTATTACTTGTATCTGTTGACACTTTTTCATGCAATTATTACTATCAATCTGTTTTTGCTATACAAATCCTAAAACGACTATGACAGCTTGGATATGTTTGTCGGGAAGGTGGCTACGGGCTCGATAAAACGCGATCGCGTTTACGTGGAGTTATCTAATCTCCATAGGCGTTATATATAACATTTTTCAGTGTTTTATTTTCATACAAGCATTATCTCAATGAATCCTTTCCTATCGCTCCTTTCCCGCGAATCTAACCTAACTTTCGTTGCGTCCACTGCCGTCTTTATTCTATTTTCATGAATTTTTTTCATAGGTTTATATTATGGATATTGATATAAAAGTTGTTACACTTAACAAATACACATTCGAAGTACTTTTTTTTTTAATTGTATGTATTTATGTACCCCAAACGAAATTTAAACGCGTTTTTCTCGAAACAATGTTTTTCGACGGCTTGTTGATAAAATCTTCGAAACTAGGTACTGAATCGATCCGTATGAAATATTAAACACAGATTCTTTACAACTATAGCTATAGCGCGTAGCAAGGATTTTTGTTCAATTTTGACATTTACTTTTTTGCCAAAAACGGTGAAAAAATACGTTTTTCCGAAAATGTCCTCCATTTTGTTTTTTGCATATACAAACAATCATATGAAAGGCACTATAGCCATTAACATACTGAATCTAAGACCGATTGATTTTTTGTTTCGGATGATCCATCTCCGAGATTTCATCAACAGCGCAGATCTGCAATTTTTTTAGGAGATTTTTTAACTACCATTTTCGTCTCTAAATAGTTATTTAAAGGAATAAATTTAAAAAAAATGTATTTCGAAAGTGTGTTTATTAAGTGTAACAACTTTGATATCAAAATCTATAATATAAACTTATCAAAAAAATTCAAGAAAATAGCCTTTCTTAGCGTTTCAATTTTTCCACACAATCCCAGTGCTGTCCCAAGGATGTCTAAATACTGATTTTTAGCCGATTCGCCACACTTACAATTAAAATTACTTGAAACGGATTTTCAAGTAATGGTAATGATAGAATAAAATCAACCGTTTCTTAATTTTCTCACTTTCCCATCTGTCTGTCGAATTCGGCCACCGTGACTTTATTCTGCTGATAACTACAATCTCCAAAAGACCATTGATTGCCTGAACGTGATTACATATTATGCATGAGGATATTCTTCTTCGAATGAGAAAATAATTTTAGTCGCGTGACAATTTAAAATCCGCGTGCCACGTCGTTTTTATTGGTAATGAACGAACAAAAAGTCACTGCGGCAGCCCATCGCGGTGGATCGTACGTTCTGCATGCAGAAAGATAAAAAAAATGATAGTTGAGTTTGATGTACGGTGGTTGGCGTTTTGTAAAAAAACTGTGGAAAAAACGGGGCTTGGGGTGAGGGACGGCGTTGATTTGTGTGGAAACGTGGTAAAGGTAATGTCAACGAAACACAGGAACGGGACCGGGGCCAGTTCGAACTGAACTACCGCATTGACAATCTCATAATAAATATAACAAAAAAAATGCTAACGACTCGCTGTTGGGGATGCGTGCTCGTTGCACGGGCATGTAGAAAAAGACGTACGTTCATCGGATACCGAATTTGGAGAGTTCACCGGCAGTCCTAGCATCGAAAACAGGGGGTGGCGAGAGTGGGTGGTTGATCATTGGAGGGGTGCTGACTCTCTTTCCCTCTGTTTTATTGCTTTTGAACGAGCAATGGCACAGCGGTTCGTCTCTCTCCCCTCTCTATCTCTCTCGCTACCTCCCTCCCTCTCTCTCAGATACACGCAAATCGACATGAAAGCCCACGGCATAGCAGAAATTTATTTATTATTTTTGTCGTGCAATTTTGTATCGTGCCCAACTGCGGTGAAATTAAATTATTATTTTGCCAATATAAATCATCGCGTTCTTGTGCCCCTGTTCTCTCTCTCTCTCTCTCTCTCTCTCTCTCTCTCTGTCTCTCTCTCTCGTGGACGCTTTAAATCCCTACTCTGCAAATGAATATTTATATTGTCCATTGAATTACTCTTTCGGAACAGTAGCGAGCACTTCGGCGGAGTGTGCAGTGTACTGTGTATTCTGGGGTAAAACATAATACGCGAGAAATTGAAATATATTCGATAAATTATTTTATCGAGCGGTCGCGGCTCCGCTAATCGGCGTTATATCCTGTGTGAAAATACACCATCTCTCTGAACCGTTGGCTTTTTCCAAATTCTTTTCATGATTCGCCATTGTTATATTTGTTGATTTTTTTTGCTTGACAATGTATGTGCAAAAAGAGGAAGGCTGCTATTTTCCAAATTCACCGTCGCTGCTTTTTACGCTTCATGGAAATGAGCCGTGGTCGGAGCCTCCAATTGTCCTCTTCAGTGACCCTGCTTTGTGTTCATAGAACCACATTTGAATTCATCGCATCAAAAACCTTCCCTTATAAAGATTGAGAACGATCAGTCGCGATCCCGTAAATCTCAAAACGTTTCTTTCGATCTAGCGTTCTGATAATCATTTTTAACTTCTTGCAAGTGTCTCCTCCCCTAACTGTTCGAAATAAGCCCGCGTCGTTCCGACAGAAGCAGCATCCATGTTCCAAAAGTGACCGAGTAAAAATTGAGATCCCCTGTATTAGGGACTGAACCATAGTTTATTCGCTGCAAAGTCTGCGCGTGTTAATGCCAGCCTGACTAATATTCTGCCATAGCAATGATGTGCTATGCAGCGCTGTTCACCCGCTGCCGTTGCTGCACCAGTGACTCGGAGAAGCCACCTGGTCGTTTCGTGGCCCTGTCCACCTCCCGAAACCTCCTCGCATACGTGCTCGATCACACGAGGACATGCACGCGGAGGAAGCGAAAGAACGCAAGGAAGAACAAGTGCAAGGCATACCAGCTAAGACTACGAGAGTAACGATGATACCGGGAGTTAGACAGTCTCACGTCTGTTTAACCAACTTCCCGTGTCATTTACCAGGTGTGTAAGTATGAAACCGGATTTTTTGTACAGAAAAACACGTTTATTGTAATGATATGATACAAATAACTGGAGATGGCTTCTCGGGTCACCTTTAACTGATCCGCCAGTTGTTGTTGTGTTTGAGCGTCGTCTTCGTCCAACAAGGCTTGCAGGTCAGCGTCTTCAAACTTTTTCGGTGGTCTTCCACGTTCTTCGTTCCTCACGTCAAAATCGCCACTTTTGAACCGTTTGAACCACTCGAAACACTGTGTTTTACCGAGAGCATGCTCACCAAACGCCTCCACAAGCATTCGATGCGATTCGGCTGCGGTTTTCTTCAGATGAAAACAGAAAAGTAGTGCTGTCGGCAAATCGTAATTTGTTGGCACAAAACTCGACATATTTATCTCCAATAAACTAATGCTACTGAATGAAACTCGTGTTATTGTGAGTTGGAAATCTTTGTCGGATATCAATACAATAACAAGACACCGCTGACGTGATGTGTCGGTAACTGCATCGACATCTAGCGCCACCTATGGGCAAATTCCGGTTTCATACTTACACACCTGGTACGCACCCGTATTCCTCAACTGGTGACGACCAATCCTACCGAGTACCACAGCGGCCCCGGTACTGACTCCTCGCTAACTCGCTGCCTTTCATCATCCCCTCAACAACGAGCACTGCAGAACTACCCTGGTACGCAGAGAGTATAACGATGGTACACGAGAGCCAAAGATAGAACGGAGCAAAGCCAGCCCACCGCGTGAGTTAAGCGTTTAATAAGCTTAATCACGCGACAGATCTGTGAGATACAACTTGCTTCGCTTTGCCGCTACTGCCAGCACCGAGAGCCCTCGAATGTCCTCACCCTCCCCTGCTCACTCTCAACCCTCCTCCTACTCACCACCCAATGCCGCCTAGGCACCACCACTGCCAACCCTCGGCTTGTACCATCTGCTGTTAGTATTTTACCACTCGCACGGCGGTTCTGTTCCTGCTTTTCTCTCCTTCCCTCGCTCTTCCTCTTTCTCTCTTGCTGTACACGCACACACACACACACACACACACACACACACACATGTGGATATACATATATCTGCACATGTGCTCGTGCGTGACTATCCTTTACTCGCTCGTTCTCACTACGATGGTGCAAGTCCTCTCCTCTCATGCAAGAACGTTATACGAGGTGTTACAGGCCCGTGCTATTAGCAGAAACTGTTTATTGCACCGGGGAACAACGTGGATACGCAAGAGATTATAGCCGGAGGTCACTACTCGCGCCCAATACTGTATTCTATATTCGCATCGGTGAATTCGTAGGTACGTGGTACTCGTACATTCACAATGGTAACACAATTTTCGGTCGTATCGGCTTGGCAAACTCGAGACACGATTCGATCGCTAAATGTGGTGCCCCCTAATAGGATAAGTCTGGTATTAGATACGTACTCCATTCGGATCTCACTTCTCAACTCACCACTCTACGTCGAACTCACAACGCCCCTGTAAGTTCAAACGTTCAGGGCGAATGAGCCGACATATTATCTGTCACTCAGGACACGGAGAAGCGCTGAGATTTGCGGAAAAGCATGCTTCAAGCTCTACTGTCACTCCAGAAGAAAATCAAACTCTTTCATTGAACCAGGGATCTTCACTCTTCAACCTCGTATCGAAGTACACTCTGAGTGTCATTTCGGAACAATGAAGCCGCATCCTTGGCGCGGTCATGAATAATACGAATATTCAGGCATTCGAGGACCCTTCTCGTTGTACATATATGGAAGACGTAGAGAGATAACGGCAATAGTCGTGCCAGCGCAATGTCTAGCGGAACTGAAATAGCTGTACCAGCAGCCAGGGCCATTCCACATCTGCGTCTCTCTTTCGTCTCGATCCTCGTCTATTTGACTCGTAATTCGGCTCCTATTAACGGCAATTCCGTCTATAGAATCTTAGAAAGCGATTGTTCTCTCAAATGCTACGTAGACCTTACCACCACGTTAAAGTACGTCCAGCATCAGCAGTTGCGTTGCGGATGCAGTAGCCGTAGCTCTCGGGAAGCTCTACGTTGGAGCTTTTGCCACCACTTTGTCAAGTTGTAACGCCTTCGTTCTCACACTTATGCCTTTTCGCCAAAGGCCCTCAACGCTCCACTATCCCGCACTACTGGCACGAATAGTTGGCGAACATTGATCAACCTGGAGCATTGAACAATGAATCGGGATCGTCGCTGGATTCCACTTGAAATCGTACCCCGGCTTCTCATCTTCTGGCCCCACTGGCTTCGAGGACATTCATCTTACTGGATATCGAAGTAGCAACGTAGCAAGAGCGAAAGTAGCTGATCTGCGTGCGGATGACTTTTGCCGCCAGCTAGCTTAAACTCATCCAGGAACATTGTTCGAACAGTCACGAACCTCATCCACTAACACTTACTAGGGTTGCATCCTTCTTGCTATGTGATTTACGAAGGCAAACTTATGCTCCGTGTAATTGGGAATTCTGCAATATTTTTTCGTGTGTGAAAATGTTCAGACTGATTGTATTTATAGACTGTTGAATGCAGTTTTCTTTTATACACCGCTTTCTCTCCACGAAGCAAGAGCTTCACCCACGAGCAGACGGAATCAATTGAGTCTCTCCACGTTGTTTTCTGCTTGCGATGTCGAGTACGGACCCCTTCAATATTTCGTGGCACTGGTGGTGAATTTTATATCCGTTTGTCACGAAGGTCGACTGACAACTGACATTGTAGCTTCAAACCATCTCGGACGAAGCGTCCATCTAGTCGCTCACGTTGGAATTTTGCATTTTCAAGTGAATATTTTTCCGGGTAAACTCTACTCAAAAAAACAACGTATTTATCTGAAGACCTGTCTGATTTAGGCAATCCTTCGGGATCATACTTTTTCAAAGGTTGTTTCATTGTAGTATTTCCTAAATAAAAGAAACGAGGCACTTTAGTCTCTAACTCTGTACTCCGGGCTACATATGATAACTCGCGTACTCGGTACCGAATCGACTTTTTCATCATCGCAAGCTTAAGGGAAACTTTGTCCTTGAAATTTTCAAAAAATCAATTTGAGCTCAACATGAGCAGCTAGAAGAAGAGGAGGGATGCCTCTATGGACCAGGCATTGCCGATTAGCGGTAATTATAAACACATTTGTGTAAACACATTACAAAACTTTTAACGCGTTTTTCTCGAAAACACGTTTTTAAAAATGGCTAACATTCTCCTGACCGCTGTAATTAACATATCGACCTGAAATTTGGAGAGCATACTCAGAAAATATGTCTTCACGGAATGACGGATCGTTTTTTCGATAGATACATTTTTGCATTTATTATTTATCTTTTTATGCGAAAAAAACGCGAATATTCGATTTTTTTAAAGTGCCGCCATTTTCCGAAATTTGTACTAAACGAAAAACCCATCCGTCATTCCATGACCAAAGGGTCACAGATTGATAATATGCTTTGAATTTGTGTTTCAGATCAACAAAGAGGGGGCAGTGATGTCAGCCGTTTACCTCCCGCGATGTGAGCACCTGTTTTCGCGGAGCTGCAACGGCCGCCATTTTGGTTTTTTTTTCAAAACAAAATTTTTTTAACGTTCTATATATCATGAATAAAAGCAAGAAAAAACCGCACTCAAAAAGCATTACTCGTTTTCTTTAAAAAAAAATAAAATGTAATCACCTGAAATATGGCACTCCAAGGACAAAGTCTCCGTTAACGTTACTTTCCCTGCGCCAAGGTACGTAAAATATGATTTAAAAAATTGAAGCCATGATTACATAAAAACGCCAAATCCACGTAAGCTGAGCCTGGCGTATACGTATTACGTAGTTATAGAAGAAGTTCTGATGCCGTGTCTCATACGGTATTCCCACAGCAACGATACAGAATAGAACCAGCCCGAACACGAGCGAGTATAGTACATGGTATACGAGTACAGAGTGCGAGCGAGGGCTCACATCGGAGACGCTTACGAACCAACCGGCCTCCGGTTAATGGACCTGACAAGCATAATTTCGCTTACCCTCGTAGGGAACTCGCCCGCGAGTTGCCCTTTCCCCTGCCCTCCCCTGTCATAAGTGTAGTTCGAGGTATTAACGTGGCACGTTGAGCGTACGTTAAGGCGGTGAATTCATGAGCAACGATCAAAGGGGACATACGGGCGTACAAGTTGCTTTCTCCACTCTCATTCCTCGTCCAAGCGAAGGCTTCAGGTTGGGCAATTCGACTCGACGAGTCAATCGGGAAAGACGTTTGCGTCGGCGGATCGATTTTCCTGTCAACGTTCAAGCGATGCTCGAAACGTTGAAGGACCTTCGACCGCAGCGGCGATTTTAACCTACCAGGCTGTTGTGGTTTTTGGCCATAGAAATATTCCATTTTCCACGTGCATATTTAATGACTCGGCGAGCCCGAGGGCGCTAAATCCAGACTCTTCCTTCAAAAGGAAGAGCTCGAGCACATCAACACCCAACCCTTTTGATAGCGCTTACCCCGGAAATTGCCGAAGTTTCCAGTGCAACGATGTTTTTCGTGAGAAGTGGAGGGTCAAAGACGACTCCGCTGACAGCGGTTGAATGAGAGCGAATTATAAAGGGCGAAGGACGATAAGGGAATGGAGGACTAGCTGGAAAGCAGAGATACAGAAATTGCGGCTGGCGGTGTCCATCGCCTATGCACAATTCACATCGACTGCAACGCTCCATCCGGTTCTCCCTAGCGCACCCTTAGTCCTCGTGACTTTTGCCGTTCCACATAACTCGTAACTCGTTACCGAGGGTCCGACCGATCTTCCTACTTGTGAGTATTCATGTAAAATGTTTTTGCAAACTTTCTGCATTGCAGCGTTTTCTTCCGAAAGGGCTTTCGGCCGGAAAGTGGTGAAGCAGGACCCTAGGTCTGTACCTAAAATAAGGATATTCATCCACTGCCATAACTTCGTAGTCGGCTCGGGCTTAGGTGACGATGGCCTGACCTGCCTTCGTGTGTTGTGATACAAAGCTGTTAAAGTTGTACTGTTTCCTAAAATACTAGACGACCTCGGGGCAAGACAAATACGCGGGATAAGATGAATCATAAGCCTCGCTACTAAACAGTGTGTGCGAGCACAGTGCTCCTGCTAGAGTTTGAAGGGGTGACGGGGAGGTTAAGGCGTTACCCCCACTTGTAGCGCAAAAAAGGCCTTTTTCATAAATTTTTTAAAAGAAAACTACAAAACTTTTTTAAACGATCAATATACCATCTTAAAGAACGCATCTTGAAGAACTTTAAGTAATTTTTTTATTGAAAAATATTACATTGTTTAGTGGCAAATGGCCGTCAATGAAATAATGTTTTTATATACACGGTTTGCGGTGACCAACATTGCGGCGAAGTGGATCATCTGAAAAAAAATGCGGATGGATTTAGTCAAATATAAGTATAAACTAGTCTTTAATCGAAGGATTTTAAAAAATATTCATTTTTCACAAAATGGCGGACAGTCAAAGTTAATGGTTCGATTTTAACGAAAAAAACGGCCGTTTTTTGGCTATAAAACGGCCATTTTTTCGAAAAAAAAAGTCGAACGATTAAAGACTACATTGTTATGTATTAAATAAGCCTGCAAAATTTCAAGAAGATCGGTTCATTAGTGTTCGAGTACTCTTGGTCACCGACTTCAGAAATGCCATTTTGAGAAAAACGCGTTTAAAGTTTCAATTTCAGTTTACACGAAGAAAATATTTTTTTTGTAAACTTACATAGAGTCATCTATTCCGGGCCCATACAGAAGTATGGGCCCGGATACTTATACTTCAAAAAAATGCAATCAAAAAAATCGATTTTTTCAAAATCGCAAGTATCAACTGTTCCGAAGCACGCGTCTCGAGGGACAAAACAGTATCGTTTTTTTGACAAAACGATCCAACTTTTGGCAAAATTCACCATCGTTTCCGTTCATATGAGTTGCTCATATTGATCAGAGATAGGCAAGTGAACACAATGAAAGTACTAATCATTAATATAATAAGAACAATTTGTCAGAAATGGTCACGGTCATTGCGTAATTTATTGTTGACTCGGTAACCGACTAAACAAGTTATCACAAAGCCGCAATATTTTACAACGTACCACTGTCTACGATGGAAAGTGTGAAATGAGCTAGCAGATCATTTGGTTCCTCTTCCATCGGTGTTTCTACCGGAGAATGAAGAAGAACTAACAAATGATTCAAAATATATGGAAGCAAGATTATTCGGACTAAATACTACAGAACTTGGACGATTGGCTTATCAAATTGCTGGTATTGAGAATGGAACCATTTTTATATGCAAAACATGCCAATGATTCGTGTCTCATCATGCTCCCAGTGATGTTTCATTTTATCCCGCATGTGGGATAAGATGGGACAAATAAATGTTTAATTCAAAATATATATCGCATGCTAACACTAAAAAAGGCTGATTTTTTTATTTCCAAAATTAAAAGATTAATAAATGCTGATTAGTTAAAGCGAATAATTGAAGTTGATTGATTCATATGTATTGTCTTATTTGAACATGACCGTGGCATTATCATCGTGCCCCTATCCTATCCTAGCTCTATAACCAATGCGCATACTTTTATATTATCCAATACGTCCATTATCTTTCTTCTATCCGTGTCTTTTTCTCATCAACAATAAGTAGTCATGTCTGGGATAACGACCATGTAATCGTGTGTAATTGCGTTAAAAGGGTTATTTTTTGAAAACTAATTCTTGATAACTTTGATTGAATTTTCAATTAAATAAAAAATCGATGTCAATAAAAATTGCCAAGCTCCAGGAACTTGAAGGTTATGCATTTATGAATGTATGAAATGAAAATCGTTCGTCGGCGATGGAAATACGAAATATCTACATAAATGCGAATTTCGCCAGCTGAAATATAGTCGAGAAATAGTTGCAGTGAAGTGAACGAGATCGCTCTCGCCGCAAGCTCACTCGCTCTTAGACCTATTAGGTGTTACATGAAAAGATAGGATGCAGAGCCCTGAAGTGACAAAGAGGGTGTGCCAAACGTGAGACTCATTCGGGGCTGGAGCCTTAGCAATCATCATTAATTCACTATTCCGGCTGATAAACGATCGGGCATTTGGGTTGCCAAGGATAAAGGGGTGGGATTTCCTGTGCAAAGAATGCGATTAATTTTTCTTCACCCCCGTGCCCATCCATGTTCACTTGCCGCACGTTTCTTATTCCCGCGCTCGATCCTCTTTTCTCTCAGTTTACCAAACGCTCGCCCATCCACTTCGAAGAATAATTCTGCCCGAGAAAACGAGGTTAAAGGACTACGGCTTTCGAAGTATTTGGACAATTTTAAGATAGTAAGCTTTAAAGAATCATTATACTTTAAAAAATAGCTACAACGTTAGGTGGATTATTGGAATATCCGTCGGCCCGGTATTTCTCGATCTCGACTTCAATCCTATTTTACTCTGCACAAAACATCCCCTACAGGAAATAATGTTACAGGAGTCAGAGCATTAACAAGTAATTCATGTGTACGTACTTCACAGCAATTTTTAACTTCAGGCCGAAATCATACGCGAAAAAATTCAAATTTTTTAAATTATTTTTTATTCCATTAGCCTAAACGATTAGGAATATTTTAAGCTTTACAGAATTGTAATATTTCAAAAATTGTTAAAGATACAGCATTTAGAGCTAGATAATGGATACCGCGCGGCGCGCCCGACCGCCAGCTTCAAAGCCGTTTTGCCACGATTCACTTTTTTGAACCTTGTGAAAGTTCTAACTCTTGAACGAAGGTTCAGATCGCTTTGCAATTTTTACAATATATTGTTAATATCAGAACCCATCCTGTGACCCACAGAAACAAAAATTTCAATCACATAAAAAAATATAAAAAATAAAATGCCGTCAGAAAATTGAGTAAAAAAATTTTAAGTTTCGAATTTTTATTATAATGATTTAAAAAAAATAAGATTGTTGGTTCACACTGAAGATACATTCATTATGCAATTATAAATATGTTCATTTTTTTCAGACACCCACATCCATGCCGAGAACATTCACCATCAACGCGCGCGCAAAAAAATACATTGCTTTACAATGTTATATCTCCGCCATTTGTTAATATTTCTGATTTTTTAACACATACTTAACCATGTGCATAAATGATCTGTAAAAAAAATGTCAATATATGCGTCATTTTTTTAACCGCGTCTAGAAAGTTACCTTCGAAAATCGGCGAAATCGCGTATACAAGGCCTTCATTTTTGGCAATTCGAAGAAATTCCCAACGCGTTTCCATTGAAATCATTACCAATTATTGAACCGAAGGTTTGGAAGGTAACACCTTCGATCCGTCAATACTTGATTCCCATTGAAAGTAACCAGATTGACAAGCCCACTATTTTATCGCAGACAACAGCAAGTTACCCCGTTACAAAAGTTATCGCCATTAAGAAGAAATCGCGCGTCCACGGTGTTACATGCATCAAAAACTTTTCGATGGTCCTTGAAGACCTTTTTTCCAATACGGCGCACGTCCGATCCCTCAATTCTGGCCCGAGTTCGTTCCCGCTGTGGAAACTTGTCCGGCGGGATATTCCTCGACTGAGTTAACTGCAGAGCTCCTCCAAAAGTATGCGGGCGATCAAACTCTTCCAGCTGAACAACCGAAGACGAAATAAGACGTGCCGTGCTATTTTGGCACGTAACTCATTGTTTGCCGGGTTCTGGCGTCTAACTACCAGTAATCAGAACGAGTTCAGTTTGCTCTGTCATCCCTCGGCAAACGTATATACTACTGCAAACATTCTAGAGTGTGGAATGGTACGATGGAACGTAGATAGATCACGAAGTGACGTGGCGTATAACGGGATCGTATTGCAACACAGCATGCGCATGCAGAGCTGTCGGAGTTTGTTTGGAGGAGGAAGGACTGCACGGTTTACTACACCGTACTATCCTAGTATGAATCGACGTTTCGCTCTCTCTCGAGCCAAGCCCTTGGAAGAGGGGTGAAACAGAGACGAACGTAGATTCGAAGGGTGAGTGAGTGGTGAGGGTTGAATCGGAGGGGTGGGTAGCGGGACGGGAGTTGAGGCTGGACATTGAAGGGGGGTGGTAGGAACGGCAGCACACGTAACGGTCGAGCAGCATTGATACGGCCGGATCACAGCCACCGGACCAATGTATTTTACTGCCTGAGGCTTAGCACTATCGAGGCACGCAGTCACCCGCCATCACTCCGTGCCCGGTATGTAGTGACGGTAATAGTCTCTATATCATTGGCTCTTGGTAATACCCTAGCCTACACTCTCCACCACACACCCCTTCCCTTCCCTCCCCCTTTGCCTACTCCCCTGCTCTCCTACGTAATGTTCGAAATGAAAATGAATGTATTTCGGATAGCGATAAATACGTGCTCGATCCCTACATTGCTGGTCTCTCGCGCCAGCGCCACGTCGCTTTGCCACGCCAACGCTACAAAATGAACAGGTGATCGTAATGGCGCGGCCATGCTATCGACGGATCTTTATTATTATCACTGACAGGCGGACACCCATCCATTCGTAATGAAATAAAGAATGCATCTGATCATCCAAATCACGAGTCTGCTTTTTGCTCGGCGATGTGCATCTGGACAACGTGGATACATGTTATTTGAGCCTCGTTTCCGATGACAGTGACAACCCAACGCGCTTGCGTCATCGTTATTTCGCGTCGCCCGTTACTCGTCGTTACGTTCGATGACGATCGACGTGACGATGTTGCCCGTAATCGCCAACCTCTTACATCACTATTGTTTGAATGGTCCGTAATCGGCGTGGCTGAGAACAGCTTAATCGATGGAACCGCGAGGGAAGTAGCTTTCTTTTTTACAGGTGAAATAAGTTGAGCGCACAGATACTATGGATGTGCGCGGTGTACGGTCTAAGACGGCAAAAAAGTATGTAAATTATGAGGAACGCGTTTACTTAACGTACAGCATCTCTCGTTCCTCCACTGTCTCACTCTGCTGAGTCGTTCCCGTTTTTCTTTCTCGTTCGCTCTATCTCTCTTTCGACTCCCCCGTTCTTCGCATCCTCTCGCTCGTCCCACTCGCCCTCGAGATGTCGCGCCCCTAATTTATGTGCGCGGCTACTTCCCGTTTGCGGAGAACGCTCTCGCGTCGCACACGACAGCCTGGACGTAGCGCAAGGATGAAGGTACGCCCCTGGAAGATATCTATGTATCCGTCGCGGCGTCACGACGTCTCACTAAATCTGGTGCTACGTGTCTGAGCGTCGGGCTACACCGCGCACCACGTCCCACCACACCGCACTCCTGGGTAAATCAACTTGAGTTAACTTCGTCTCATCCGACATTCCGTTTCCGGCTCTACCATTTCCCGCCAACACCGCGCTCACGCCACTGACGAGGCTTCCTTTTTCCTCCCCCTGTCTCTCCCACTCGACCCACCGACCGGTCTCTTTGTACTTGAGCATCTTTAGAGATGAGGATTAAATCATGGTGTCGAGAGAACACTTTTGATCTGAAGTAATAGCCAGTCATATCAAACCTGTGGATACTTTGCCACGGATTTAGTAGACGCTGCCTGTTTCGCTTCATTTAGATCAAATTAGTTGTTGTCTTGTCATTTATTGAGTAAGCGTATTTTCGTACCACCGTTTTGGCTGGAAAGGTCAAATGACAAAACATAACTGTATCCATGAGCTATTAGTAGCTCCAATGAGAGCTTCGACTGGATATCATTGGGATATGCACTGTATCAATTTTAACGTTTATGCAAGTTGACATTCCAGCTTGATCAAATATACACATAATATGGAGCGTGTGAATTTTTAATCAATGTCTCTAGCCAATGTACTCTCTTCGAAATCATATTTATTCATAACATTTATATCCCTTTGTCGGAGAGATACAGGGTGTCCAATAGGAAGTTGCTAAAACTAAATAAGTGTCTCTTCCCTCCATGAATTCAATAGGGGTCCCTTTTTCTAAGGCGCATACCTGAGGCCCCGCAGTTTTATTCCAACCGTGGTTGAAGCAAGTACGCGCGCGTCAAAATGAGTGAGCTCACCACGGAAGAAAAAGTATATCCTGTTGAGTGCTTCTTCTCGAGGGGAAAAATTTATAGTAATGCGTATAGAGGGTTTCGTACTAAGTTTGGAACTCATAGAGTTGCCAGCGAAAACACTCTGAAAAGGTAAGAATTTAATATTTATTCATATTCATCTATCACACAACTTGTGTTTCAATTCAATCAAACTGCATTGAAGTAATTTTACGTTAATTTTTGTAGGATAATCGATAACTTCGTGAAGTATGGTACACTCCAGGACCGTAGACACGAGTTGCCAGGTCCATCTGTGACGGTGACTACACCAGAGAAGATCAACGAAGTTGAGAATTACTTCAAACAAAATCCAAATGATTTGATTCGGAAAGCTGCTCAAGCATTAAAAATAACCGAATCATCGTTAAACAACATTTTGGAATATTCTTTAAAGTTTCATCCGTATAAAAGAAGCACTCATCAATTGTTAACTGAACATGCCATGACGAAACGCATCGAATTTTGTAACACTATTACGGGAATGTTTGAAGCCGAAGAACTTAATGAGAAATTGATGATTTATTCCGATGAAGCACATTTTTGGATGAATGGGTACGTAAACAAGCAAAATTACCGGTTTTGGGGAACGGAAAATCCCAACATATCGCTAGCGAAGTCCCTTCATCTACAGAAAGTAACGGCACGGGCAGCGATTTCAGTAAAAGGAATTTATTTGCAATTCTTGGAATCTACGGTAACCGGAGAGAGTTACAAACAGCTTTTGGAAACGAAATTCTTCCTTTATGCAAAAAAGAGGGGACGGGTTAAAAATGTTTACTTCGTGCAAGATGGAGCGACGTCGCACCGGACTCATGAGGTGAAGCTATTCATCGCGTATATGGGACTCGAGTAATCGGTCTGGGGTACCCTAAATTTGCTCAAGGCGGACTAGAATGGCCTCCGTACTCACCGAACCTGAACCCTTGTGATTTTTTCTTGTGGGGTTACATTAAAGATCATTGTTACGCTAAAAACCCCAGCACAGTAGAAGAACTGATCGCGGCCATCCAGGAAGTGGTTCGCGGCATTACGAACGATATGTTGGACACAGTTTTTCACAGTTTTCAAAAGAGAATTGATTTTTGTGCACAATCTAACGGTTCGCACTTCGAAAATATCTATCATTAATCACTGTACGTTTTCGTTATTTTTATAAGATGTAATAAATTGACATAAAAAATACTTTACTGGATTTTATTTATGTGCGTTTAAAACTGCAGAGTTTCCTCTATTTAAAGCAATTTGGCTTTTCTGATTCTGTGCACGTGTTTTAAAATGACAGTCGATTAGTTTCAGCAACTTCCTATTGGACACCCTGTAAATATAATTGGACCATAAGCAATGTCTGGGAATAAAAAAAAATGTGCCAACCGATTAGGCGAAAAGACACCGGGCCGACAATTGAAAAAAGCTTCGATAAATCAGACATCAAACAGTGAGGATACCAAGCGCGCACACGACACCTGAATTTAGATTTTACTAGGAGAAGATTGATCTAGAGTCACATTATTTCTGGTTAGCCTCCGAGCATTGCGGGTGTTAGTCTTCATTGCTGTGCTTGGAATCCAGGGATATGTCACGGGATGAAAGTGCTGCCGTCGCAATTCCAGGTCTCTCACTCTCCACTGTTCCGTTCATTGCGTCTAGTTAGAGCCGCACCAGGCCCATCAGTCACACGACTCTTTCGCTTTACCTCGACTTCTCGTTTTCTCATTTTCCAACCTTCAACGAGAAATGTTTTTGATGACGAATGAGGACACTTGGCCTTTGGCTGATACGGCTTTAGTTCCTGTAAAGAAAAAAATGTTCTCAAGATATCTGGACCCGGAAGTTTTGGTGTGAATATAATTATTTCGCAATTAGTTGGAACTAGCAGTAATTTTAAAATTATTGGTCATTTTGTTACAGATATGGAATAGCCAGTCTCGGAACCCCGGAATCGGAGAAAATTAGAAGGCTAGTTTTTTGACAGGTGATTTTGTAGTTGCCGCGGGTGCTAAATCCAAGTTTGCCTAAAAATCGGGGTGCAGGGTTTTTATTTGGGGGATGAAAAGAGATGGGGGTGGATTAATGCCAAACTACAACCCCTACGAGGTCGGCGCCGTGAGACAAAATGTTCAGAAAAATCCGGGCTTTACTTTTGTCCAGAGCGCCGAAGTCGTGAAAGTTCATTTTGGGGGTGAAAAAGTTGGGTGAAATTTTGAAAAATCAGATTTAATTCAATAATTCTTTAGAAAGAAATCGTAGACTATTTGTTCAAATGGGAAAGTTGTAGCCCTTGATAAGACGCGTCGATCGAGTATTTGATCATCACTTTCCGATAGTACGTTCAACCCCAAAAAAATTGTTAAAATGCCGAAAAAAATGGTTTATTGAATAACTAAAAAACAATCGACTTTTCGGGTATGGTCCAAATGTACGACATGTAGAGAATAATTTTCTCTATATTTTTGTTTCTATGGATCACCCTTGAATTTTGATTTTCCAACCCCTCTCGGGGGTTGAAAATTCAAAATGAAATTCTGGGAAGACTAGGGATCGCACGAATTCGCCACCGTGGAACAATTTGTAGCTTGAACCCTCAGCTACATTTTTGTCCACAATGCCAACCTTGAATGTCTTTACTTTCGGTCAATAGTTTTCCCAAATTTTCATTTTGAATTTTCAATCCCTGAAAGGGGTTCGAAAAAGCAAAATTCAAGGATAGTCCAAAGGAACGAAAATTCAGAGAAAATTATTCTCTAAATTTCGTACATTTAAACCATCCCCGAAAATAAATTGTTTTTGAGTTATTAAATAAACAATTTTTTTTGTTTATACTTCAACAATTATCTTGTGGGTAAAGATATTGTTGCAGACGGATGATCAAATACTCGATCGACGCGTCTTTTCAAGGGCTACAACTTTCCCGCTTGAATGAATATTGTATGCATTTTTCCTAAAGAGTTATCGAATGAAAACTGATTTTTCAAAATTCCACCCCACTGTTTCACCCCCAAAATGAACTTCCACGTCTTCGGCGCTGTGGACCAAAATAAGACCCGGATTTTTTTGAACATATTGTCCCCGGCGCCGACCTCGTGGGGGTTGTAGTTTGGCATTAATCCACCCCCATCCCCTTTCATCCCCTACAAAAAAACCCTACACCCCGATTTTTCGGCAAACTTTGATTTAGCAGCCGCGGCACCTACAAAATCACCTGTCAAAAAACTAGCCGTCTTCTAATGTTTTCCGATTCCAATATACAACACGACTGTACTTACAGTAACTCATGTCATTGACTCTGTTATGCAGTGAGTGTGTAACAACTGAATGTAGTGTCGTTCAATTTCGTTTTCATGAACTTCATATAGTTATAATTAAAGCCTTGTTCGAAATAGTATTTGCTTCAGAGATTACGGTGTTGGGAAAAAATGTCCCCATGTTTTTGGTTCGACTGGGTCCTCAAGTTCGATGGTGACACGGAGGACTTGGCCAATAACAGTATAACGTAATAGGGGTGGCTTTTGAGAGCCTCACGTCGTTTTTACAAGATCTCCAGGCTCTTGGGGCATCTCTTGCGTACTTCGGGGAGGGACGCTATCTCGGGCTTACAGAATCCTTTGCAGCTGCTGCTACAAGTGTCACGAGCAGCACTACATGATAATGAAAATGTAAATCGTGATTTTTTGGAATTTGCATATTATCTCAGCTATGGAATTGTAAGCTCTTCAGCTTGTCGCGTTTCTCGGTAAATAATAATACATGGTTTCTATATATAGTAGCAGCATTTGAACACCGTTAACCCCACCGCAAACGAAATATATAAGTGGTCGTTAAAACATAACTGCAGCTATAAACAAATCATTAGTAGGTCATGCCTCGTTGTAACTTTTAATAAAATATTTCTTTTTACATTTCCTTGAAGTAAATATTTTGAAAATATTCTGCTTAGATTTGAAGTTAATTCGATGAAAATTGATGACTTTATAAATGTCTGAAGTGCACCCTCGGTGCTTAACCGGAACGTTCTTATGAGGTTCACTCAATGAAAATTTTTTTAAGAAAGGCGTATTTGCGGATCCAATCAAAACAATATCGCGATCTGCAATTATACGATTTGAAAAATAGATTCAAAATTGATTTCCAGAGGAGCGGACGCGGGTCAACTTTTGCGCATGTATCCTTTTCCACCTTCAATGCAGATTGTGGGGCACTATTACAAATGTACGAGGTCAGGTGGGCATACAGTGGCCTAAATGCTCATGAATACGCTTCCGGGGAAGACTATCCGTATTATGACAGCCGCAAATGGGTACTTTAGAAGCTGCGTCGAGCGCGGATGTTATCCTTCATAGGCCTGACATAGATGACGCAGTGTAAGTAAAGAATAAATTACTTTCAAAACTTCAATCGCGTATTAAACAGTATTTTTGAGCCGATATTTGTGTTTTCGTAAAAACTATTGAACCGGTATCATTCCAATCTTCAAGATTTCTACATGCATAAATGTTGGATGCATTTTTAATTTTCTCCATATTTTTTCAGTAATGAAAAATGAGTCGTATCTTTGTATAAAAATTCGGTTCTTACACGTCGACCATTTTGGCCTGAAATCAAATTTGCAAGAACCAAATGATCGACGACAAAAAAGTTTTCGTTGTTTCTTCATTTCAAATATATCTATTACTGTTGGGTATTTTTTAGTAAACAAATGCCTGTACATTGTTAAAAGTATTAGGCCAAAATGTGAAATGTCCAATTACCTCAAGTACCAAGTTTGACACACGATTTCTCCGATATATTACTTTGACAGTTCTTGTTCATCTTTAATTGTGACGGTATATCATCAGTCTTTAGACCTACGTTTTGTATAAAGTATAAGTAAAAATGCGCGTTATTTTCGAAGAAGATTTCCGTGGTGGACCCAATGCAGTGACGAAAAAAGAAATGTCAACGAATTGTTCGCCAAGGATGTGGGTAATGAACGTACACTACGTCGATTGTTTGAGAAGTTCCGAACTGGCGATTTCGATCTGGCAGAGCAAGGTGAATTAGCAGCAAGGTTTAACGTTACTATTCCAACAATATCAAACAAGTTGAAACAAATTGGTAAAATTAAAAAGCTGGAAATCGGACATTTCATACTTAATGACCTTCCATATAGGGTGTCTCAAAATGACCTGACATTTCAATTTATTAATAAGACGAAACGATTCATTTGAAAAGTACGAAAAATGTTATTTCAATATAAGGTACAAACATGGAGGTTTGTACCACCCCATCCCTGTTTGCAAACGTTCACTCTTTTGACGAAATTTCCAATAACATTTTGGCATAATTGCAGACCAATTTCATCAACAGTGCGTCCAATTGCTTCCTTGACCATTGTCTGTGAATCATTGGCATACACTTTTCCTATCAGAAAACCCCCAAAAAAGTCCAATGGCGTCAAATCGCACGATCTTGGTGGCCAACTCACATCGCCGCGGCGCCAGATAACACGACCATGAAACTTCTCCGCAATAACTGCATTGTTTCGCCCGCAGTGTGGCAGGTTGCGCCATCTTGTTGAAAGAATTTGTCTTCCAAGTCCATGTCGTTTGCGTAATTTATCGGATATTGTCTTCCACACATAACCTCCATGTTTGTACCTTATAATAAAATTAAAACATAGTCATACTTTTCGAATAAATCTAAATTCAAATAAGGCTGAATCATTCGAAGGATTGAATGTCATGGGCGAATTAATTTTACCTAACAGCTCACTCGAAATCAAATCTCACGAATCTCATTCATTGCTCCAAGGGACCGAGCGACCTTAATATTGATACAGAACAGAAGGAATATGAAAATATGCGATCCCGTTTCCACTCGGCTATTTCTACGATGCGCGAGAAATACAAGAGAGAAATACAGGTATTGGTGTGTACAGAAGAACGGCGTAGTACGGAGGCAGACGTACACGAAATCCGATCGTAATTTCAACCACAACCCACCATACCTGCTAATCCATTCATACGCTACCCCTCTCTCTCTCTCTCTCTCTCTCGCTCTCTCTCTCTCTCTCTCTCTCTCTCTCTCTCTCTCTCTCTCTCTCTCTCTCTCTCTCTCTCTCTCTCTCTCTCTCTCTCTCTCTCTCTCTCTCTCTCTCCCCTCTCTCTCTCTATCTCCTTCCTAGAGGGCTTGGGGGAGAGGGCAGTGGGGATGGTGTGCGTCTCCTTCCAGTTGCGAGTCGAGCATAGCTGTAGCACAGCACATCGGTGTGCACGATGTACACAGAGCTCGGATATATCGGTCGGTATTTCAGCCACCATGCGGAGGTAATGGATTCAGAAACGCGCGGCGGACACTGTGCCGCCCCGTGTTAATAACAATCCATACTTATTGCCCGCATATTTTACCGATCCCCGCGTACCCTGCCGCTTGCTACCAACTATATTACAACATATGGAGAGCATAAACTTTTATGGCTACCCTTCTGCCGTGGCGCCCTTCCTCTAGTCCAACTCATCCTCCAACACCCCAACGCAATCCTCACCCATTCGAGGCACAAGCTCTGCACCATCTCATCCTATATTTTTTTCCTCTACTTTCACTAATTACGCCAGAAGTCCGTGCTTTCGTGTTCGCAAAGAGTAGCTCGCTTAAATAACCCCTTTCGCAGGACAGAACTACGTACGAAAAAGGTGGAAAGCACAAGGGCTCAATGGCCGTGTACACCCTAGCCTATTGGTCCGAATATATCCCTCGACCTCTCCCGTCCGCCTTGTTTTCCGCTCTTCTTTTTCTCCTCGCAACGGGAAATGTACTTCGCATAACACGGCGGACTGTACTCCCAATTTTCAATAGAACGGAATGCGCAGGCCGTGTATAGATCTTACTATATATCTCAAGACTTACCCGAGACCCTCGGAAGTGCTTGCGGCTTTTTCCGATCCCCATTTGAGTAAATTCGTGGATCCGCAGCTCAAATGAAAATGTCTAGTGCCAAGTATGTTTGAATTTCAAACAGATTTTTGGAACCCGGGTTTTGGCGACTGAAATATGATCGGCAATGCCAATAATCTTGCCCTATTAATATGTGCAAACAAATATGTTCTTTTTTCAATACGATACAAATTATTGAAAGATCATAAGCTATTGGTATTTAGGTCTGAGGTAACTGAAAAATAACTCACCGATTATTATAAAATTGTTTCCATTTCGCCAGTTAGTTGAATCTACCATTCGTTTTCCTCACCGCCAAACATACGATGTGATACTTGAAACTGCAATGGAAGGGCGTTTAAAGTATAGGGGCGTAAAGCATTTTCATTTCACAAACTACATATTTCTTTCGGGATGTGGTCATTTGCTTATTTCTCCACTGCAAAATTGATAACGAGTGAATTTTCTAAAGCTTAAGTGGTGTAAAAACTCGCCAGTTTTAACGAACCCAAACTGAAAGAAAAATTGAGTTAAGCCGGTTCCTCGTTTCCTTTGAAGGTTGCGAAAACTGAATTTTCTGTTAGGTCAAACATTAAAAAGTCACTCAACCATCAAGTGAGTGAAAGGAAGGGTATTTTAAAATTCCCGTTATTCGACGTAAACAATTTATTGTAAGTATTGGGGAATTGAATTCACACTTCGAACAGTTAATTTGACGATTCACTTGCCTGAGCCATGATTCTATCAGAGAAGAATGTCGATATCAATGCTATAAAGAGAGTTAAAAAGATTGCTTTGTGGGAGTCGATTACGTTATGAAGTGCATTCAGGAAAAAATGTCTCAAAAGAAAAAGCTGAAAGTTCAATATAGATAGCAGTTTGAAGCATATTCGAGTAAGCAAATCGTCAAATAACGTTAAGGTAATTTGCAAGTCCGGCAGTCATAAACCTGAGGACCCATCACACTAGGGTCGAAAGTAGTTTCATGATAGTGAAAACGATAAGTACAAAAATAATACGTAGGTCAATTTTCCCATTTATTACCTTAAAGAGTAATGCGGAGTAGTGAGCGGGAAGTTGAAAGTAAAATTTGTTGAGATAGCGAAGCATCGAAAATGCGTTGATAACGATGTGTCGCGTGTCATAGATCATCAGAAGCTCCAACAAGAGCAGGAACAGCAAAAGCATCCTGCTTGACGGTGGCGCCGCGAGATAGGACGCAAGGGATCTGATAGGGCTAGACGGTCGAGGTTGCTTCGAGGACGAAGTGGACGGGAGGGAACTAGGAACAGCGATGAACGAGGCAGGGGAGGAAATGGTAACCCGGGTTCTAGGCAATGAAGGCTGTCACCCTATGATGAACGTTCCGGACGTAAACCTGACGAGTGACTCCGTGGCCGTCTTCTGCTACGACCACTCTGCTGCAGACCCGTTCATCACTTTTATTGCCGACCGCCTGCCTGCTTTCTCTACCCTTCTCTCTATCGCTCTTTCTCTGTCGGTTCTCCGCCGACCCCCTCCGCCCCGCTCTCTCTCTCTCTCTCTCTCTCTCTCTCTCTCTCTCTCTCTCTCTCTCTCGCTCTCTCTCTCTCTCTCTCTCTCTCTCTCTCTCTCTCTCTCCCTCTCTTTTTTTCTTTCTTACAGTCGACTGTTTGTCATTCCCTTACTGACGTACGCTGGATATATGCCGAGGATTCGCGGTTCCACATCCCCTCGGTCATGTGGTCCTGTGCTGAGAAAATTCTAAAAATCTCGCAAACCGCGCTACCCTTTTCGTATTATCTACACTGCGAAGATAAAAATATGAGACAAGCATAGAAATAATTTCAGTACATTTAATACTGATGCTAATACAGCATAGTGCGGCCACGAATACAATCAAAGCAATAACAGCAGCTAATCCTGGCATTGAAAAAATAGTGGACATATTCCACATGCCGGCCATTTGAGTCAAAATCAAACCTCGACATCTAATATTTTGGATTATCTCTCAAAATGTAACGTCTCCGGATAGTTCCGGAGACGTTAACTAAATGGCTCGTGGCGTCCTAACAACAACGTACCTAATTTGTGAGGATGCAGAAAAAATCCTAAATGTTATCAACCTTTCTTCAAATATGTCCTAATAACGCTGTTTGTATATTCGGGCAAGGAAGCAGGGCTCGGTCCTCCGCTAGGTGGCCGAGCCTTACACCATATAGCATACCAAAATATTGATTCCCTTATTTATTATCATTTTATTGATATCAACAAGATACTATTTCGCAAGAACAGCAGTCGTGCTATGTAAAATCTGTAGATGAATACATTTACGCAGGCTGTATATGCTTCACAAAAATGTTCTCAACGGGTCTGACTAAACTTGCAGCCCAAAAAAGAGGTCGTTATTCAATATTTTCTTCCGGTGAGAGTTTTGGGATGGCGAGTTCGGGTTTTTGCACACTATTAATCCACAAAGTATTGCAAAATTTGACTTTTTTTAAATTGAAAATATTGATAAACACTGAAATTATTTTCAGCTGAACAAAGTGCGGCTGCTGCTGCATGGCTAATCGGTGTAGTTGGTTCTGAAAACTAGGGTGACCTGAAATGAATGATGAAAAGTTCAACTTTTAGTATAATAATGAAAACTTTCCGATGACCAGATTCTTTTTGAAATTTTGATATTTGAGAGATTAGGAGATAAAGGGTCGGCGACTTTCAAAATTCGGAGACGGATGATCGGTGATTGAAAATTCCAAAAATGGCAAACTGTAGAAAAAATTAGGTTATTGATAAAAAAAAACAAAGTTGATTAATTGTTGTTAATAAAGGAATACACATATAAAAAAATTGTCCGGTCATACGATAGAAAATGTTATAAACTATAAACTATACTCTGTTATAAACTATACTCTGTTCGAAATGTAAGTCAATGGAATGGATCCATTTTGGGATTCGACTTACATCGTTTCGTAAAACGTAGTTTCCAGACAAACGCAAAAGAAAAAAGGGTAGAAGATCGCGGCGGGCTTTTCGACGTAGCTAGCCGTAGTAGGCGATTTGGTTCCAGAAAAATCGCCATAACTCGGTCTATTTTTGGATTTTTACAAAATATTTGTTGCAAATTAAAGTTTAGACTCTAGGCTAAAAATCTATGCGTTAAACAAAATCGTATTTTTTTAATTGCAAACTTATTCTCCTAAGTGCATTAAAATCTGTAAAAGCAGCTACTACAAGAACGACAAAGCTTACCCATGTAAAGAATGGAAAAAGTGGAAAGATAAATATCAATCTGAAAAAGAATAAAATGTGCCACTTGGCGGTGTGCTGAAATATATATGATCATCAAAAAAGCTCGCCCGGAGCCGCGTTCAATTTTTTTAAGTTGATAGTATTTATCCAATTGTCTGGTCCAGTTATCAGATAACAAAGCTTCGTGGATTTTTGAAAGTTTGTTTATGTTTTATTATTCGACCAATTTCTGAAAGATTTGAGAATTTTCGAAAGATTTTTTAAAGCTTTTTGGAAATTTTGATTATTTGACGAATTTCTTAAAAAGGATTGCTGTATTGAGTGTATGCCACTTCGACGATGTACCACTGAAGCCTCGAACCCATTTGCGATTTATGATCCAATGATACCGTGCTCGCTCATGTTTGGATTTGACTCAATTTCTGTCTCAGTTTACCTCTTTCTATGCGTGCTACTACGGGCTTCAACATAATTGCCCCAGCTGATCTCAGCTCACAGTACGCTGACGATATAATGATAATGAACAATGGACACTCTCCGCAGCAAGCAAAATATCTCGCCGAGAGAAACACCCAAGAGCTACTTGAATACTACGAAAAATGGGGACTAAAGTGTAACGCAGACAAGACACAGACAATAATCTTCGGACGACAACACCGCACACGTGCCAAGCGCAGCGTCGAGGTTGTAGACCCACAAACTCGAAATATCGTCGTGATAGAAGCAACAAGAAAACTGAGCTACCTAGGAATCACAATCTCCAGAACATTACAAATAACACCACATTCTCTAAAAAGACTGGCAATCACAAAATATGTCATCAATTGCCTTCAAGGAATCATAGGGAAATATTCCGAAGTAGATGCATATGTTAAATGGCGCATAATTCGGGCGTGCATCTTGCCGTCAATGAATTATGGCACAGAGTGTTTGTTACCACTATACAACAAAACAACATTAAAAAAATGGAGATCTGTTATAAAAAAACACTAAAACAAGCTGCTGGACTACCGACAATGTTCCCGACAGAAGATCTCTGGCAGATGACCGGTGAAAAACCGTTCTTGGAACGCCTTACACAACTACACCGAGACGGACTAAATAAGCTCCGAAATCACACATGTCCTTATCTAAAAGGACTCACAGCAGACGACTTCCGACCGTACGAAAATCCAGCAGCAAAACGAAACATACTCTGCCAATAACGGGACCTACTCAGTAACACTCATTGTATATCTAACCTCACCTCATCATGTAAATATCTATTCACTCACCAAATCTCATTAGTATTAAGGAAACGATGTCGAAAAACGAACAACAATATGAGCAAATCGAAAGATAACGAGACCCAACACCCATTTCTATATAAAACTTAATCATTTTCTATACCATGATAGTCTAGAGACCCTAGGGGCAAGAAACCTAAACATGAACATGTAACTAAAATAAGATTAATAAATTTAAATAAAAAAAAAAACAAAATTGCCCACGTATTATTATTCATAACAAACTGAAAGAGATCGAGAGCGAGCGAGTGAGGGGGCCGAGAGAGATGTCGAATGAGAACTATTTGCTTGTGAACAATCATTGAACGCACCGCGACAATGCGCGACCTTAAATCATAATTTGGTTAATGTGGAATGTAATGTCGATGCTGGCGCGAGCGTATCTCGACCTGCGGACAGAAGCAAGGCTCGGCCGACACCGGGTTTCGTTCTGGTTCTCTCGCTCCCTCTCACTCGTTCAATTCTCATGTTTCTCCACCTACTACCCCTTCTCTGTTTCCAGCCGCGTTTGCCCAGAAATACACAACGCTTCACCGTACTACCAACGACTTCTGTCTCGCTTTACTCGACTCTCTAGCTGTGTGAGGGATTATAAATCGTGGCCCAATGAGTGGCTTCCATTCGTTATCGCTGCCGTTGGCACGCCGATTAGGGAAGCTGTTTGTTGGTTTTCTCCATGAAATATAGTGGCTTCCATAGGCCCTCGTTACCGCACCAGCATCGATGACTGCATTCTCGATTAGGCAGCATTGCACAGCCGGAAGAATGCGCCACGTTTCACCATCGTATATTCCGTGCTTCATTGCTCGTTCGAAATTCGATGATAAATAGGGTATCCTCGCGCTACTTGTGCTCGCAAATTTATATTTTTTTGCCGAAATCATTGGTTTACGCAAAGATTCGCAACGTAACTACATTTTTTTTAAACTTAAGTCCGCGTGGTCCACTTGTATTATTGCGAGAAAGCCTTCTTTGACTTGGTAATCGAGCGCTTTTTCAGGACCTTCCGCGTACTTGAAATATCTCACTTATGAATATAACATTCGACACTAAAAAGCAAAAAATGTTGCGGTTGTTCTATAGGTATAGCGTAATTTGAGATTGAACCGGACTCATCAACAAAGTGAAGAATAACTGCGTCAAACCATACGAATATTTCTTCTCATCTCTCACTTTACCATCAATGAACATGTCGCCCATCGGAATTGGGATATTGATGTATGCAGTGACATCTCGATGTTATGCATTTGATAGATAGCTTCGATAACTTTTCATAGACCCGGAGTATTTTTACCTCAAACAACAGTTTCTATCTCAAAGAACACGGAGGCTAACGCCGACGTTTTCCAAGTACTACACAATTCCAGAGAGCGGAAGTAAACAAAAAGAAGCTTACGCAGAGGTGGATGACAGAGGAGAAGAACCTAATTGAACGGAAGGCAAGGGTGTATCGTAGTACAGTATGAGGAAGCAGCATCTGAAAATGCCTAGAGGGGGGCAAGGGTGCACCGCCAAACTGAGCAGCCACCGTCACGCTCGGCACTCCGTTGTCGGTTGAGGCATTACGGGGCGCGAGCTGAGCGGGTAGCGAGGGAGGTTGGACGAGGATATCGCATTCGCAGTACCAACGCGAATGATAAGGCGGCCGTGCATAACCGGCGGCTATGTAGGTAGTCGTGTACCTAGGGATGCTGGCTGGATAATAATTATAAGTTAGGAACTTGCCTGGGTGGCGTTCCGATGTCCAGGTTTTGGTGTTCAACCCCCGTGTTTCTTGCCCTTCCGCTTCCTATCTATTAGAAGGCAAAGGGGGAAAGGGATGAGAGGCCGAGTGTATGTTGGATGGAAGCGTCGACCATAATATAAGCGGTCCAAAGTAAAATCGAGCTTGTCAAGGAGGAGGGATAGGCAAGTGTGTCGTTTGCCTCTTACGAGGCCAGCGATGTGGGGTGGAGGATTCCGCCTGGAAGGGAGGGAAGGCAGTGCTCAACAGTAGCTTCACTGGTTTCGGCTGCCTGAGCAGATGGCTGAGCTATCGTGTTACGAGAATGCCTTAATCTGCGCGAAACAAGTATTGGCAGCCGACGCCACCACTTAGCCCATCTCATGCCGGTGATACGAGTCTCACACCGGGTGCCTCGACCTCCAAAGACTTTGGAAGGGCGCGCTGGACGGCCGGACGACCGCTGGAGGTGGCTGAGATCCGATACCATGACTAAATACAGAAAGAGAGGGATGCGAGGCCTTGCCAACGGCGGTGGAACGAACGACCATTGGGTGCGGAAATTGCATACATGCCTCTCTGATGCATTATCCGCATAGCACATTCGGAAGGAACGCAAGGTAACAGGAGTCGGTACATCGGTAGAGGAAAAGCTGCGAAAGCTAAGAGTTCAAATTTTTTAAGAAAGCCACTAAAATCGATGCAGGTGAATTGAGGAAGAGGACAGTCTGCACTGGCATATACAATATTTCTCTTCATTATCATCCATTAAGATAGGGAAATAATGCAGTGTCTGAGTAACGTTTGTGTAAATACATTTGACCTTTTCCATTTCATTTTTTCCTGCAAATTTTACACATCATCGAAAAAACGTAACTAACCAGACGGACATCAGTGCCATTGTCACATAAGGTTTGATCAGTTATAAACGATTTGCTCAATATAAGTCTGTTCTGGTAGTATTTCTACGAAGTAATCAGGTACAATTATAAAATATCGAGAATTCAATCGTTCTCACCCTAAAACGGCCTGTAGCGATTTTTGGACCGTAAGATTCGACCCTAAAATTAATTGATGCAGATTCTATGGAAGCGTAGTTGTAGCAGAATGCTATCCGCTAATGGTCAAACATTATTTTCCGGTAAGTTCATGCAGTATGGCCATAGAATGAAACGAGCTGAAAGAGATTACGTTCCACTACACTACGGCACGACTATGTACGAACGAAAATATACAGTACGATTTCGTTACAAGACGCAACGGTGCAGTACGAATGGGATGCTGTACACTGATAGAAGCGTGAACGCCTATCGTCAATTTAAGCGGTTGACATTGGGTGTAGAAGCCGGGATATGGAGGTTCCGTGACGTCCGCTAAAATCGTTGAACAAGCGATCAATTCGGAACCTCTTTGAATACTATTGGGGTAGATAGTTTGCCAGTATCGAGGTAACAATTAATTATAGGTGTCGGTCGCTTCGGAACGACCACAGAATCAGAAGCAGGAGCAAGAGAAACGTTTGCGGAAAGGACAGAAGAGGCATTGCAGTTAAACATTGGGCGTTCCATATCTTACCAACATGCTATCTAATCCCCTCTCTCTCTCTCGCCCCCTCCATCCCTCTGTACTGCGCTACCTCGGCTTCTACCCTGGCCAAGAGCCTCTCGCTACTGCAGTAATCTCGTTTAATTGCCGGCTGTAGATGCGAGAGAGTCCGTTCAATTAGTTTTTCAAATAAACATTAGTTTCCTTAACACGCGGTACCATAACGTGGAGTAGAAAGAGGCCGGGAGGTTCAGAGGACGAGTCGAACGAGGAGGTGGAATACGACGAGGCAGTGGAGGAAAAGGGGGTAGGTGTGCTCCGTCGGCAGAGGTGTCGGAGTCTCCGGAACCTCAAACTCCCCACCTCACGGGGACAAACCCCTAGTCGCAGCCCTCTTCCTCTCCTCCCTTCCGCTCCTTGTATCCAACACGAAAGCAACTGAGTGGTGGAACCGTATAGCGGGAAACTGGAGGCACCCGGACCAAGCTTGCCAGGTTGGCGGTAGTGTCGCGATCGCGGGGTAAGTAATTAACGGCACATTTATACGATATCGTCGAGGGGTGCGAGAAGAGATAAAATGGAGGTGGAAACGAGAGAGGTGAGCCTGGATCCAGTCCGCGTGAAGTGGCCCGCTAATAGGAAGCTATGCTCTCGTCGATAGATATCCAACTGGAACCAGCAGCGTTCCTGTCTAGAGACTTCTAAGGGATATTTCCAACGTTCCTAAACTGGCGATCCTCTTGGTACTTCAACTGGCCTTTAGTCCCCCAAAAATCCAGTCATGGTAAATTTCATACCGTTCCATGATCTTACGTTGCCCTGTCCTCGTGTTTTTTTTACCGCGACTACGATGTAAGTGTCTTCACATATAATTTGCTTCCTCAGTCGACCTGCAAAAAAGCCGAGTATTTGGAAAGTGACAAGCGATCACTTCACCGAAAGATGATTAGTCAAGTAATTTGAAAAAGGGATAAGGAGTAGCTGAATGACTTGATAGTCTACTATCCAGTCACACAGTTTCAATATTGGACAATACCATCTTCATGCTGAGTAATTAAAACCTAGACTTCTAAAATCCAGAGGCGATACCTGTAGTCAGTGCTTTCCAGTGTCTCAAGGAATATTTTCTGCAGAGACTTCGAATTACTCCATAAACATCGATCTCAGCGAAGCTACAGTTATTACTTAATATCTGAGTTTGCCGCAAGTGCCCCCATTTCCTACAATCCACTCACCGTAAAGAAGTGAAAACATTTAGTACAATCCCAAATGTTTGCCAGAAAACATATCGCTGTAGAGTGAATGCAAACGCGTATTAGCATCAAGTTAAAGTTTTTTTTACTAAAGCTATGCGTTTATTTTAACCGGACTGCTGATGATTTTGAACAGAAGAAAATAAATCATCGGCTGACGATCGAAAACTTATGGGAAATTTGTCTTCTTGCACTGATAATGTATAATTTGACCCTAATTCCTACTCGTTGCAATATTGTCAAAAGTATTCATGATACACTTGTACGAAAGCAAAAGTACCGCGTATTCTCTTACACCATGATCCTTTGGTGTATAATTCTCTAGCCAGAGGGACGAGTGAATTTTCTTTGCTTCGACTTCGGTAATATTCTTAAGTGGGATAACGTTCAACAACCTAAGTTTTCACGCAAATTGAACGAGCGGGTTTTCATGATTATTGGCTCTTTTCTGTTTTTGCCACCTGTGGTAGCCCTTCGGGCGTCGATGCTCAGTGCACAACAGGAGCACACTAAGCTTCAGGTATTTCAGCATAGAAAGTTTGCAGATGTCGTTAATCACGTAACGATAGATCACCGATTAGTTAATATGACTTTTATAATCAGGCCGGGAATACCACAGAGTCCGGAACTTCGTACGAATAGAAACGGCAGGAACAGCAGCAACAACGGCTGCCGGGTTATAATGATGCGGATTATTCGCTAATTTGATTAACGACATATTAGTACGGGGCTCGAGATATCTATAACAAGCGGTACTAGCCATAGTCGTAGGGCGTAGGGTATAGGACGTAATACTATATCCTCACGCGCGGGCGACTCACAATGCACATAATGTGGGGCATAATTTATTAATTTTACTAATGGCTCCTGCCCATTATTATTGATTTTGGAGCAGCACCTCGTTCGGACACGAGCTGATTTATCCCGGTCGTTATCGGGGCGAGACTTCACCCCTCCCTGCCCCTTTCTCCCACCCACCCCCATCACCCTATGCTTTAAATCGCTCTCCACTACCGTGGAGGGAGACTCGTCGCTCCAACGAGAACAATGCGCCATACTTTTTCGGCTCCCCGCTCGTTCTCCCGTCCCTCCGCTTCAGGAATTTGTCGGGCTATGTACCCAGGCGGTATTCACGTACAAACATTCTGCACTGCTGGACCAACAATACGCGTGAAGCCTACGAGCTTTCGCATCCTTGTAGAAGTAGTAACACGATGAGCTGACTGACATAATAGAAATTCATTCTACACTAAGAGCATATAAATGTCGTTAAAGGTTTTGAGGTTTTTCCAAACCCTTGTCAAATGGCAGTTGATATTATTTATACCATTTACTAGAATCTCACTTTTGCAAATATATTTCACTGTCATATCGTCATATCAATATAACCGAATATTTAAACATTGAATCAATCCAACTATCAGATCTTCACGTCAACGAGACGAAAGAATGTGTTTTAAAATTTTTTTTTGATTTCGATACAACGAATTCGTTTTCAAAAATGTTTAATATATTTGTTTATTTAAATTGTCACCCTATTTTTGGTGAGGAAATCGTTGTTCACAAGCCTTGATGAAATGACACTAGCTAACTGTATAATTGCGCCAGCGTTCAGTGAGAGAAATCACGTAACGAAAGATGATTGCCCGCGTGATGTTATTGATTCAATAAAAAAGGTGAGATTTTGTACTTTGATATACAGGCTGCAGATATATTAAACCTGTCATACAGAATTGTCGACAGACGTTTTGAAATTCTCGCTGTTTGCTCCAATGTCCTCGAAACTGTAATGGTACAAAATCATTGTCTCCGTTGTGAGCGAAGATCGTTGAAGCTTTGTTTTCGGGTCAAATTGATGATATCCTCAATATTATTGGCGGAGATATCGAAATTTTCTAGCTGTGGAGCACCCGGAGATACGAAAGAGTTGGCAATATCGATATATTTTCGTTTTACCAGCGACCAAGCAAATCGGTCCAGCTGACCATTCGGGGCAGGAGGGACAGAACAAGCTCCGAGATATATAATCGAAGGACAGAAGGGAAGGAAAGTATCGTAGAAGACGAGGGGAGAAGGACGCGAAATGCTTTCGCGCTGTTCTCGACGCCGCGTTGTCCGAACGACCTAGGACACGATATTAAAACATTAAAATAATATATGGTCGTGGTTTGATCACGTTATGGTTTAAAGGGTGGGACGAAAACGTAGCTAGTAGTTGCCCAAGTGGTTGACACACTCCTTTTTGCCAATAAACCCATCCCCTTTTACCCCTCGTTCCATGATCTCTCCGCCCTCGATGTCTAATATCATTGATCGCTGCTGCTCTCACTCGTATATCAAGACGTCAAGTAGTACGTCACGTACATTGCTGAACCTTTTAGGACGTCCAAAATAGATCGACGCATATGTGCTCAAAATAAATGACAAATGATGCAATGCGTGTGCGGCGTGGCAAGGTGGTACCAACATTTCCCAGAGCGCTTGGCATACAATTTATATACTCAATAAACAATATTTACAAAGATGACAGGGATCCTTTGTGAGCAAGGATTGACTGGTTTCACGCTTCTCCGCCTCCGCTGCTCTTTACTTCGCCGATCCAATTTTCTCGCGTCAAACCCATTTGTTCGAATATTTCATAAAACCCGTTCTGGTCAACGGAATATGTGAAGATGGGTTCAGCAAACTCTATCCCGACAACGTGAAAGCAGTGAAGGTGGTCAGCCCAGTGATCGTCATTTTTACACATTGAATAAGGATTTTAAGATAATAATCGGTCGTTCGTGCAGATCTGTAATGTATTAGCGTCCAGGAGGTATTCCCTATATTGTATTACATTGTCACACTCGTAAGTATACGCATTCAAGAATAATCAAATCAAATATATTCAGCTACGGCGTCTATCTGCGATTACGTCCGTGTCCTTCATTCGCAGGTCAAAGTGAACCGTGTCACATCTCGGCTGATTTGAGAATGTCTGGGGACTTGCGGAAGGTAAGTTTGTTTTCAAGTAATAAATAAGAATCTTAGTTTTGTGTTCAGCATAGAAAATGATCGTTTATGCGAATTTCAACGAGTTTTCATATATGACAATTTCCGGTTCAGCAATGCGAACACTTCGCCGATTAATCGCCACGGCTGTCGATAACTGGGACAACGTTCACAAAACAAGTCTTCTGAATCGAGTATTAGTTTATAGCAAATTAGAAAAGAACTATTGGGTCCATAATTAGCATCGTCTGAAGAATCCACCGACCAGTAATCGTCATACACGTATTCGCGATAGTAAAAAGATATCCATCTAAATAAACGTTGTCGATCAGTGGGTCGTGACCATGTTAATAACTGGGTACCTGCGTCTCGAGCACAGGTACACTTTAACATTAATAAAGTTGAATGGCAGAGAAACTTATGTCTTAAACTGTTTGTTTGGGCCCTATATGCAGACACAGTCGGGTCAACAAAGTACTAAGGACCTTTGCACAATTAGTTAAAGCTGTTTTAACGTATCTAACGATTAGTGGGACGTTTACATGGCGACTACTAGAACAACCACCAAGGCGGCATGGCGATGACCCGTACAAAAGGGTCTTGTAACCTTTACGAAATATGTTCTCGGAAACTGTACCAGGCACAAGAACTTCACGACGTTCTTCTGCACAATAAAAACTGATTAAGAATGACTTGAAACAACTTCTACTAACTTTCCAAGCTGAGCTATATAAATTTACAAAGTCGAGCGATCTGCTTAATGTGACGATCACTGGGCCGACTGTCTTACCATGTAAACAAGCAACAGTTTCTCCCATTTCTTCATGGGCTGAAGTATGAAGATAGAAAACGAAATAAGGTCAAAGGATTCGGATAATGTCATTTGAAAAGCAGGATGGACTAATTTATGAAGACGCAAGCGGCGCCCACTCCCTGTATGGAAACTATTGACATATGCTTGAAATTATCATCTCTGTTCTCCTTTAAAAAATTTCAAATTTTAATTACACAAAGCAAAAAAATCCAATATGTGGTCCGATTGGGTTTTACCTTCATCGCGGATTCACTGTTATTACTATTTCGTTTTTGATGCTGTTTACATCTCTGTCTCCTCCACATGTGGCTCCTTCCAAAAGTAGATCATCATCGGATCTTGCCGCCCTCGCAATTCTGTTTCGTTGTAAAGAATCCCTGTCGAAGGTCTTAGGACAGTAATAGTTATTTACTGCACAGGGATTACTTATGCGGCATAGAGGCAATGATAGTGAGTAGGGGACTTCAAAAACTAGTCACATTTTTTCCATCGTATGAAGATGGCCCGAAATATTTACATACTATTACAATGAGATTTTTCGTGCAATAGCGGTCCTGGATGATTGAGATTAGTAACAAAATGGTATAGTTGGAGAGGAAATAGTTCGATGGTATTATAGACGCGAAAGGAATGTATATGAAACGGCTAGGATTATCTTTCGAGCGAATGTGTGACTTGGGTAACAAGGGGATTTGGGTATTGTCCTTGGTCGATGTATGTTTGATGATTCCGTTTGAAGTAGCGCCTCGACCACCGTCGTCAGAGCGAAAAGGGAGTTAGCTCTCTGTGAAGTAACCCTGGCTGTCACCCTCGACTTCTCCCATGAAGGGTGAGGTTTCACAGAGGGATTATTCGAACCTCTTGGCCATGGGTTCTACCTACGTTAACCGCAAGCTGGACAGCCGTTATTAGCTGGAAGTCCAGCATCCTAGCATTGCTCATGATGTTGCTTCTGGTAGCGTTACCGCTCGGAGCGAGATCAACGGTGCTCTTCCTGAATAATTAGGAAGCTCCGGTAGCTGCAAAACGGCTTTGTAAACTCTAAACACATAAATGTGTACGTCGTTTTCTTTCCCCTTATTCGCGACAACATCTCACCGAGAAGAACATTCACGCCTTATTTACAAAGAGATGGGCACGTAAAAGCAGAACAATGTATCCCCCGTGTAATAGATGTATAATTGGTAATTCACATCATGCGGTCAACGGACAAGAGACAAGGGTAGTCGATTACCTCAAAATTTCATTCGATTCTGCCTGTAGTGTGTATGTCTAAAAGGGCTTTCAGTTATATTGCAAATTCGAAATTGTTAGCTCAGTCTTTCACCCTATATTGTATCCACTAACACACTACAATGAGTTTTAAGAAGCACCTACGGGAAAACGATTCGGGAACAAAACTATTGGGATACGGCAATTAGTTAATTGGTGCGCATCGAATGACCAGATTGGATTGGCTAAAAAATAAAAGCAAGCAAATGGGCGGCGATAAGAGGCTCGTCAAACGTAAACAGTCGTGTAGTTTAGTGCAAATTTCTATGATATTGTGATGAGTATTAGTGCTATTTGGAATTATGCCAGTACCAATCGGAAACAACGTAATTTTGTGGAAAGCGAACGCATTTTGAAGGCAGGGCACATTTTAAGGCGTTACCCCCACTTGTAGCGCAAAAAAGGCCTTTTTCATGAATTTTTTAAAAGAAAACTACAAAACTTTTTTAATCGATCAATATACCATCTTAAAGAACACATCTTGAAGAACTTTCAGTAATTTTTTTATTGAAAAATATTACATTGTTTAGTGGCAAATGGCCGTCAATGAAATAATGTTTTTATATACACGGTTTGCGGTGACCAACATTGCGGCGAAGTGCATCATCTGAAAAAAAATGCGAATGGATTTAGTCAAATATAAGTATAAACTAGTCTTTAATCGAAGGATTTTAAAAAATATTCATTTTTCACAAAATGGCGGACAGTCAAAGTTAATGGTTCGATTTTAACGAAAAAAAACGGCCGTTTTTTGGCTACAAAACGGCCATTTTTTTCGAAAAAAAATCGAGCGATTAAAGACTACATTTTTATGTATTAAATAAGCCTGCAAAATTTCAAGAAGATCGGTTCATTAGTGTTCGAGTAATCTTGGTCACCGACTTCAGAAATGCCATTTTGAGAAAAACGCGTTTAAAGTTTCAATTTCAGTTTACACGAAGAAAATATTTTTTTTTGTAAACTTACATAGAGTCATATATTCCGGGTATAAAAAAAAACTGCACTTCAAGTTGCACTTCAAAAAAATGCAATAAAAAAAATCGATTTTTTCAAAATCACAAGTGGGGGTAACCCCTTAATATGTGGTAAAATGACCGGCATTTGCTATACCGGTGCCGTCACACACTGCAGTGAGCACACTTTCATGTCTGAATTCACTTTTTTAATTTGCAAGGCTCTCATCAACGCCTCTAATTGATCGGTTTTTTGTACATTTCCGAAATAATTTTTCACGTGCGCGAAGCGTTTTCCTGCAATGCGAAACTTGTGGAAACGGACTTCCAACTGCTTACTCGGAGTGCTTTTGCAATCTTTCACAGCACATTCAATGTTCTTTCGGTGGTTTTTACGCAGAGAAAACTTCCCGCATTCCATTTACACCAATTTTATGTTTTTAATTGAAATTAAATACTTTTATCGCACGGCTACGTATAATTGCTAATGAAGGCTTTGCCCCGAATGTACTTTGATTTCCCGCCACCAGATGCCATATCGCCATTTGACAGATCCCAATACACAATACTAGGTTTTTGCCCACGCCATACCGGTTGAAAAAGTTGTTCTTACCACCTGGTCTACAATTTTTGATAATTCATCTTGGTTATTTTTTTCAAATTTATATTCTATGTATACTGACTTTTGTCCGTTACATCTTTATTATAAGTATAGATAGATTGAGTATTTACTTACGAAAATTTCCATGGTGATCACATTGATTGATCTTAACCTTACTAAATAAAAAAAGTACTAAAATGAAACCTTTGAATTTATGATACGTTGTTTTCTGAAATGACTTATCTAAAATTGAAATTCAATCGATCTTACAAAATTTCATTATACCTACACTCTGTTTCGCATTTTTCTTTCTACCCTGTCGGTTAAAATAAAAATATTTTATCGGTTGGTTACTCTAAAGCAGGCGACATAGAGCTGACCATGCGAGAAACAGGCTGTTCGTAGGTCGACTCCGGCCGCTCGTAGCTTTTGTCCTTGCGATCTGTTAATCGTCATCGCAAAGCAGACGGTTACGGGGAACTGCACTCGCTTGAATTGAAACGAAAAGTTATTGGGAACAAGTGGTATCCACGGTATAGATACCCCCTCATCCCGTCGGCACCCCGTCAGAACTTCTCCCTCTATGACGATTTGTTGTAGAGCAATTAATTGCTCAACTTATACTCGTTCGATTTAAATGACACATGTACCATTACCTTCCTGGCATTTTAAGCTATACAACAGAGAAAACGATATCTCATTTGGTTCAGCAGTTTTTTAGTGATGCGAGGACATACTTTATTATAAGTATAGACATAGCTATAATGTGATCCATAATATAGTGTTACATATAACTTTGAAAAAGTAAAAAAAAAACCCCAGTAATAAAAAATCCCCCCGAAAACATTATCGCTTGTTTTACCATATTAAAAATTCTGATTACTCTCAAAATATTTTTTTATTTTAATTCAAATAATAGTTACATTCTATTTTTCAATTTAAATGTACAAAAACAGTGAAATAACTTTTATAAAATAGCCAAGCAAGTTTACTAGAAATTATGTAAACAAAATTGTTAATTCTTAGGGATAATATTTTTCGAAATATTTCACTTTTATTTACAAAATCATATTACAGTTGTGACAAAAAATTGGTACCACCATTATATAAAAGTACAACGTAAGTACCACACACGGGCACTAGAAATGCCCGTGTGCAACTTGGCGTGCATGGTTGAGAAAAATGTGCAACTTGGCGTGCATGGTTGAGAAAAAAAAAACTCACGAAGATACTTACAGATTTGCCGTTCCTTCCGCCTGCATAAATAAGTTCTGTGACAATATACAGCCTTGACCGAAAGTATCGGGCACCCTGTAAATTTTCTACCCAGACAAAAAATCACATATCTCGGGGAAAAAAATCGTTAACCAATTTACCAAACGGGATTTTGAAGCGAACAAAGCCAGCTTCACTTAGTTTTTTATTTTTGCGTTTTTTTTTGTACTCGGCACGCCATTTCGAAAATGCCAATTTTTCACGATTTTCGTACTTTGCAAAATCGCGTGCTGGAGTTTGAAAAGTAGTAGTCTTACCATTTAATGATAAGATCTTTGAAAAGGATACCGTTAGCTTTAGTTTCATTTTATAGAAACATTTTTGCGATTTTTTTTCGCCAAGTTATTTAGTTTTTTCTAAAAAAAAACGGCAGATTTCCGAAAAGCCGGCATCGAGCGGCGTAACTTGAAAATTATGAGGTTTGAAACATTTCATCTAAGGAGTAAAAAGTTGTATTTGCTTACTTTGGAGTCAGAACATTTTTTTTAGATTTCTTTTCCAAAATTCCTTCGTATCCGTATTTTTGGCCATGGCCAAAAGTATTTCACGTATCATCAAATATGAAATTAGACAATAGAAAACCTGTTTTGGTGGATTGCAAAACATCTGGAACGTAAAACGCTAAGCACGTGCGTGTTTTAAATTTCGACACAAAGTTCTACCCTCTTCATTGGCTATTCTTACAGTGGAGGAGCCCTTTTATGCGATTTCATTACTTCAGCTTGATTCCTCGTTTTCGAAAATGCCGAAAAGTAGTGAGCTTTTATACGCAAAATGGGTAAAAAATCAACTCTTGCACAAACAAGGGAAGTCCCAAGTCGAAATATCGAAGCAATTGTAATAGCTTTATATACTTTTAAACATATCAATATTTTATAGGGGTGCCTAATACTTTTGGCCAATGGTGTATGTACCTTTTTCCTTCTTGATATTTTCATTAAAACACCTGTGTTTCAATGTATCGGCAATAACGTAATAAGACAAATCGTCGACTGTCAACTAAAAATAAGGATACAAAGAAAATTTGGAAAAAAAATGTTTAAAAAATTTAGTGACTCCAAAATAACAAAATACAACTTTTTACTCCTTAGACTAAATATTTCAAACTTCCTAGTTTTCAAGTTATGTGGCACGATGCCAGCTTTTGGGAAAACTGCCGTTTTTTTTTTTTAAGAAAACATTAATAAAACAGCGAAAAAAGATTAAATTTTTTTTTTTAAATCTTCTTACTGAATGGTGAGGTTACTATTTTTCGTGGTCCAGCACGCGATTTTGCAAAGTGCGAAATTCGCGAATAACCGGCATTTTCAAAATGATGTACCGGATACAAAAAAATTGCAAAAATAAAAATAAAAAGGCAAAATGAAGCTGGCTTTGTTTGCTTTAAAACCCCATTTGGTAAATTGGTTTACGCTTTGTTTTCACTGCGATATTCGATTTATGTCCGGGTAGAAAATGTACAGGGTGCCTAATACTTTTCGCCAAGACTGTATACAGGGTGTCCCTCTCATCTCTGGCACTCACAATAACTCGGTAATCATCGACATCACAAAAAAATGTTTCAGACACAAGTTGTACGGTATGAAGGGGGCCATCAAATGCGACCAATTTCTTTTATTTCGGTGGAGGTGCTGATGCACAGTGAAGGTCACCTCCACTTTTTTTAAATGGAATGGTACATTTTTTAACCATCTTCTGGAGCACCTCAAGCCGTATAAAAAACATTAGGGGGTCAAAGTCGTTCCAGGTCATTTAAGGTCAGTATCAACGATACAGATCCAAATATCTCGGATGACTACCAAATATTTGGTAGTGATCCGAGATATTTAGACTTTTATTTCATTTTAATAGGTGACCTTGAATGACCTTGAAACCTTCTAATAAACTTGCTTGGCTATTTTGTAGGAAGTTATTTCACCGTTTTTGTACATTAAAATTAAAAAAACAAACAATAAAACCATGTTTTAAATTGAAATAAAAATATTTTTAGATCCATCAGAATTTTTAATATGGTAAATCAAGCGATAATATTTTCGGGGGGATTTTTTATTACTTGTCGTTCTATTCTTACTTCTTCAAAGTTTTAAAAGGGATTTCATATCTTTTTGGAAGGGAAAAAACTCTACGAAGAAACTATACGTATATAGTTTCACATTGGTATTGAGCAGGGAGAACTATTTTCAGATATTTGAATTGATAGGAACCTGTGAACTAGCATCCGTAGCATTAACTGTAGCATAAAGCGTTTTATAATTTTTTTCTATTTTCATAAACTTGAAAATTCGATTTTTTAAATTATATTGAAGAACTAAAAGAACATTAATTTAAACAAAATTTTTATTGAATAAATTAATAATCCCAGCATTAAGAGTAAATCTTAGGTTTATGAAAACTTTCCACGCTTTGTCTCGGAAAAGGCATTGTCCACTGATTTTTATTTCCAGAGAGTTTGATGGCAAAGTTAAACACCTTTATTATTATGTTTTATAGGCATTATGAGGAAATCTATTTGATTTCGTCGTCAGACCCTCTGGAAATAACAATCATCGGAAAATCTCTTTTGCGAGGTGAAGCCTGGAATATTTTCATAAACAGAATTTTCAAAAAACATTCCTGAGGCTTAGAATATTTTTTAATCTGTTTTCACCACCGGTACACAATTTATCTATGAGATTGCTCAATAGTCCAGGAATGCAATATACTCCCCATGAAAAATGGTAATAAACTGTTGCCATTGCTGTCAAAGTCTTCCTAAATTAGAATCAGTTCGATATGCCTTTGGTGTTAAGCAGTTTAAATAATTATTTTTAAAAACACTTCTCCGAGAACCTTTATCGTTCTGCTAATTTTGCTGCTGACGAAGATATACATTTTTCATTGTCTCCGAACGAATTCCTAGATCGCAATACCCACAGTTAAGGTAGTACCTCCACAGAAGAGTTGAATTAAGAAATGGTTGAAATTTGACATATGTGTTATTCAATACATTATCCAAACATCTGTGCAATTTGAATAAGTTTGACCACCCCAAACCTGAGATATTTACACTTAAAGTTGGCTTGGTTTACACGCAACAAATGCGTTATGATTGGCAAACAGAGCATCATTAATTTTACCGTCAAAACTAAAATTAAGAAATTGATAAAAAACGAGGATAAGCTAGAGTAACATATCACGAATAATGTGAAAAAAAATGAGAATGGTTCACCATCTAGTTTCCAAGATATAACCATGAAAAGCCTTCACAATTTCGGTGCAAAGCCTGGCAAAGCCTGGAAAAAAAACAATTGGGGCAAAGCCTGGACAGTCCCGGCAAAAAGTTTACTGGCAATGGTAGATCAAAAACACAATATAAAATATATTTTACGGCAATAAATGATATCCATCGTATTATCTACTAGTACCGAGTCAATATTGCGTAGTTTTTAATTTTATTTATTACTAATTAAACCAATTATCAATCTTTTAAACATGAACATGGTATGTAAACTTTTGGTTGAGATTTTGGCAGAGGAACTACCTTAACTACATTTTTCTCATCTCTAGAATTGATATTTCTATCCTTCGGATACCTCTAAGAACTTCATACCTAATACTATATTAATAATTTTTAACTTTATACACTAAGAATGTATTATGCCTATATTCGATGCACGAAAAATTAATATTGATCACCTCTTGATACCTAAACGTGTGAATCTTTCTTATGTGCTGTCAAGCACGCAATTCTGGCATCTCCTGGTGAGTCGGATTCCCGACACACTAGTCCTTGGACAATTTTCTACCTCCGTCCAGGGTTCTCTTGCTGGCCAGGTAGATAGGGTGGAAGCGACCGACCTGTACGGGGCATTAAAAGTAGAATTAATGCGGCAAAGCAAACGCATTCATATTCATAGCCTTTCTATCGACATATATCAGATGGTAGGAGCAAGATTTTTAATTGGGGGCATGAGTAACTAAGAGAAATACGTACTTTATTGAATGTGCTATTCAAGTTACTCTGTATAAATGAGGTACCTTTCTCTATTGCTGTGATTCTTTGACAGTTGTCATGGATACCCTCTGAGTACACAATCTACACTTGTACATTATAAGCTAGCAAATCAACAGATTTGGGTTGGCGATGCTTAGCCTTTCTTATATGTTGTGCTTGATGTGAAGCTGAGTGATAATTTCTGCTGCTGAACCTACGTTTTTTTTCCTCACCTAAAAAGGGCTGTTTGACGTATTCGAAGAACTTTTTTAGGGTTAACATGCACGACACTGACAACCTTCGTAAAATTGACTTTGGCCCGATAAAGAGCCGTCTATTTTATATATAACACCTTCACTGCTTCTTACTTTACGCTCCAACTGTCAAGCTCCAACAGTACTTAGAGGTTAGCGCCAGCGGAAGCCGTACACTTGAAGCGGTCGACTCGTTTGTTTGAGGCGGGGAGTCGAAAAATGTCGCACGTTCATGCGTTACTCTTTGAGCGTAACGCTATGAAGTGCGTCCGGAACGACAAGTGTCGAAAATATCTGTGGTAAAAAAGTCGTACGAAAAATCGGCCGAATACTACGAGATCTCAAGATTAAGTAGACGGATCGAAAAATAACCCAAATAAAATCGACAGAAAAAAATCACATTACATTAGGAAAGTGTCGTTAGATTCTTCATTCATCGCCGTGTTTTCATGCAATGTCGATTCAAAGTTAAAAAGTCGTCTGCTAAAGCCCATCCTACTGTATAAAGAGTCACGGCGTGTTCGTCGCCCGTGACAGCGGTGCGCATCTTTTTTATGGCAGTGGTGCTCATCATTTTTGTATTACTTTTGTATTACTCAATTTACGTACACATCTAATGACTCCAATGTTTCTACTAATTACGGTATGTGTGCCCGCTTACGTTATCTATGAAGGCCCTTGGCGCGTATTATATGTATTATGTGTAAATATATATATATATATATATACACACACACACATATATATATACATAAGGATTAAGGGTTATCTGCTTACGGGTTCAGACTCTGGATGTGAGAGCTCGATAATTAATTTTAACAAAGCGATGTGTGTTTGATGTCGACGGAATGTTGGGCTGTTGTTTTGCACCCGATTGATCGGTTAATTTAAAGGGGCGAAGAAACGGAAGACGACGGTGGTTGAGGGGCATACGCGGAGGCTAGTGTTGGTAATTGTAGGCTCGAGGGTTCAGTCATCCCCTACCTTTTCAAGCACAGCACACCACCACCAGCGGCAGCTGCATCGACGAGAGCAGAGAGTAGCTCTGTTCAGGCAATGAGCTGTACACCATTCTCTTGTACTTCATGGCTGGCGTTGCTGCTTTTCGTTTTCCCCGACGCTTCGACAGCTCTTTCATCTCCGGATGATTACGGACTACTCTTGTTGGGAGCCGCTCTAAACAGCTCGGGACAACCCACGTAGAAAATAATTAACGCGACACCAGCATCTTCTCTTCCGTCGCATTTCCTACCTTCCCTGTAATATCGCTCTTACACCAATAGTAATACCGTGCCATATCTGCAATTTTCATCTTTCATATCCCACTGAAAAGTCAAAACTCCTTCGTGGTACGGATAGTTCTGATGGTTTCGCGATCGACCATGGTGTCGGAAGAACAACGGACCAGCGATTGCATTCGAGTAAGTACAGACCGCAATCAGAATAGTGATTGGAAAACCAAAATTCATCCGACAAAATTCTATGAAATCTCAGCAGACAGCTGCGTTTTTATGCAAAAAGCTTTCCAACTCACGTTAGAAATAAGCGACGTATTCTGCAAATGCAAGAAAGTGATCAAATATTCTCAATTATATACTTTTGTTTTGTTTTTTTTTCTTCAAACTTTCGCTGCGACGATTTTCAAGGTTCTTTTACACTCAAGGTGATCTGATTTTTTTCGTTACTCTCTTAAAAAACGATTCAACCTTGAAAAACGCATACATCATTTTTATATACGCTAGAGTAATGTAAATAAGGTTGTTCATGATAGGAATGGGGTAACCGATGTATATGATGCGCTCATATGATCAATATCAAGGGGTTACCCCCACTTGCGATTTTGAAAGAAATCGATTTTTTTTATTGCATTTTTTTGAAGTATAAGTATCCGGGCCCATACTTCTGTATGGGCCCGGGATAGATGACTCTATGTAAGTTTACAAAAAAAAATATTTTCTTCGTGTAAACTGAAATTGAAACTTTAAACGCGTTTTTCTCAAAATGGCATTTCTGAAGTCGGTGACCAAGATTACTCGAACACTAATGGACCGATCTTCTTGAAATTTTGCAGGCTTATTTAATACATAAAAATGTAGTCTTTAATCGTTCGATTTTTTTTTCGAAAAAAATGGCCGTTTTATAGCCAAAAAGCGGCCGTTTTTTTCGTTCAAATCGAACCATTAACTTTGACTGTCCGCCATTTTGTGAAAAATGAATATTTTTTAAAATCCTTCGATTAAAGACTAGTTTATATTTATATTTGACTAAATCCATCCGCATTTTTTTTTTCAGATGATCCACTTCGCCTCAATGTTGGTCACGGCAAACCGTGTATATAAAAACATTATTTCATTGACGGCCATTTGCCACTAAACAATGTAATATTTTTCAATAAAAAAATTACTGAAAGTTCTTCAAGATGTGTTCTTTAAGATGGTGTATTGATCGATTAAAAAAGTTTTGTAGTTTTCTTTAAAAAAATTCATGAAAAAGGCCTTTTTTTGCGCTACAAGTGGGGGTAACGCCTTAAATATGAGTAAGGAATTCCGAATAGTTTCAAGCTTTCAAGAGTCCCATATATTTCGAATACTGTGCAGCTTTATGAAAACATATATTAAACTGTTATTCAGTTAATGTTAATACAACTATTTGTTGTTTATTTTCGGAATTCATTTTGAATAGTTGTTTTTAATATCTTCTATGCCCAGACCTATCTTTTGTATATTGACATTTTTGCCACATCATAAACTGGTTATGCAAAAAAGTGAATCCTTTGCACTTGAGGCCTTTTTGCTTGAATAGTAAGTGGTGAGCGAGAGTCACCTCTCGAGTGCAAGGGGTTAAAATTTAAAAAGTGAGTAACGGTGGCCCCAATCGCCCTCATCATTTTCGCGTTGATTAGATAGTGCCTTTTTATACCAAAAGAGACACTGATGTATGTATATATATATAATAGACATCCTGTTTTAATCTTACACCTGATTTATCTCGAAAAGTACGGCTTCGATCAGATATTGAGTATAATAAAGCTTTTAGGGTTCACAGGGGGAGGTTGAAAGAAAACATATTTTCTGGTTTAAAACTCAAAATGGCGACGTTAAGATGGGCGACACTTAAAAAAAATAGGAACATGACATTTATCCACCAGAAAATTTGTCAGACCAAAATCAACAACTTGTGTCGGAACATTTTTTTGATAACGTTTATAATTTTTAGGTGAACTCAATTTTTGACTATTTTAGCGCTGTCCAGAATGTACCACAAGGAGGTAAAGCCTTTAACATCCCTAGTGTAAGTGTGTGTGTGTGGATGTGGGTTTGTTTCGGTTCGGTCGAAAACCAAAATAAACCCAAACAAGGATTGGACCTCTGTGGCTGGTCACTTCCGTTATTAAACAAACCCAAACAAACAACCGTCCGCTCAGAAAGAAAGAAGGACCAATAAACCACCAATTAAAAATACAACAACGCACGGTAAAACTTCACTGATGCCGGTGATCATACTCTCGTATTCACTGTGGCTCTTTTTGCCAAATTGTGGTAATTCCCTGCCCCATTATTGTGAACTCTTGATTCATTGCTAAAAAGGGAGATAAAAAAATATGCTGGTAGTGGATATACTGAATCTCGCCCACCGGCAAAACACAGCTCTACGTCCCTCATGCGCTTCGCTTAATGACGAGCTCTGGCTAATGAAAAAATACGGATTAATACAACAGGTTAGTGCAACAATTTCTGCCGTAGTTTTTTCAAAGATATTTACTGTTCTTAAATATCTATAACTATAAGTTAGTCGTACATCAAACCATATATACATTGGTTAAAATATTTATGTTATAAAACATTCGATAGATCCGAACCCACACCAAATTGTGCAGTCGCTGTCAGTTGTCAGCTCTAGACCCATCCAAAGCTGAGGAACATCGACGTGGTGCTAAATTTGTCCAGCAAAACAAGTTCATGTGCTGTTGAATGTTACCTGGAACCCATACTAACAGAAAAATTTGATTGAGATTAAGTAGATGCGTCGATTTTATTTTTTTTAAATAGAACTAACTCGATTTTTTGTGGAATCAATTTTTTTCTATTGTATTTCATTATTGGAACTATTTATTTAAAGTATATTTATTTTTTCGAATCAAGATCTATTTAAAATCTTATAATAACAAAATATTTTATTTATTCTTAATCAATCTGTGATGCAATTTCATCTGTCCATAAAACAATCTAGTTCAATCCACTAAATGCATCTATATAAGTATTTTTTTAAATTTCAATTAAATAGAATACTCGTGGAGACAAACATTTTTTTATTCAATTAAACTAATGGTTTGTCTTTATTGCAATACACGCATCGAAGGGGAGGGGGTAGAGAGGGGGAGAGAGAGGAAGAGAGAAGGGAAGAGGAAGAGAGAGAGGGAATTATATATATATATATATATATATATATATATATATATATATATATATATGTGTGTGAAAAATTATATGTAATTAATATATATATATATATATGTTTGAAAAATCTATAGAATGCTATTCAATAAAACTCTCTAATTATCTCAATGATATTGACTAATTGATATAGTTTATGCGATACAACAAATAATTATAGAAATGCATTTGGTCTCTTATGCCATATCTGCGACTAAGATGCTACAAACACTCACAAGGAACATCCCTCGGGTGACACCCTTCGATTTTGTTGAAATTTGGATATGTTATAAAGCACTGAAAAGTAAGCGATACGTATTTTTTTATTGGCGGAAAAACGGTTTTAAGGGCGGAAACGCACCCTCAAAAATGGGGATGTTTTTCGTTTTTCGTCGACAACGTTTTAACAGTACGAGATATTAAAAAATTTCAAATTGCAACAATGTTTATTTTTTTTGTGCACTATACATTGGAGATGAGAACGATAACGGTATCGACGAAAATACCCCTATTTTTGAGGGTTCATTTCACCCCTTAAAACCGTTTTCCGCCGATAAAAAAAATACGTATCGCTTACTTTTCGGTGCTTTATACCATATCCAAATTTCAACAAAATCGAAGGGTGTCACCTGAGGGATGTTCCCTGTCAGTAGCGTTGGGGCAGCGTGCGTAAGTATAGGTAGGTAGGTTGTAGGCTCAATTCCATGTGGAGGCGAAATATTTTCTTCGAAGAAGATAATTCCAAAAGTCCAGGGAATATCGTAATGCTAAGTTCTATTTCTATATTTCTACGAAAATTTCATTCGAATCAAGTTAATAGTTCTTGAGTTATAAGCGAAGAAATGTACAGTCCGGTAATCGTTTTTTTTTCAAAAACTTGATTCTTCTACTCCTTTTTGTTATTATATGTATGGATAAGATATATGCATGTGTGCGACTGTGTCTGCGACTTGGAATCTTTTTCTGACACTCGTCCAGTACGAATAACGGGTACAAATATATACTGTTCTTCGAAAACTGTGTGATCAAACGAATGTTTATTATATGGATAATATTCTGGATCATTATTATCAACACGCCTAAGCACAATCGATATTTTTTCTCCCAAGCTATCTCACATGAACTATCTATGCCTAGAAAACCAAAAACCTGCAAAAGTTGATACAGTCAGCATAATCGGCCTAAAATAATATTTTCTTTCGGAAAATGATTGATCTTTAAATAAAGGACAGAAAAAAGAGCTTGAAAATATATCTATACATATATCAATCATTTGGCTTTTCGCTACACTCGCAATGATCCGTAGAGGCAACGAGGGTTGCGCTATAAAGAACGAGAAAGAGGGACTCAGTAGGTATCGATCCTGATTATCGAAGCGCCGGACTTCCAGTCGCAAAGTAAGAAGAGCCCATATTTATGTGAGGATTAAGCGATACGGATTGCGACGTCGCCCGTTCTCGGTTCTTTCGCTTTACGTTCCTCGCAGTTACGAAGAGCAGCGAGGGACAAAAATTTCACCGGCTCCTCCGTTGTCCCGTCTCCTTTTCGCCTTGCGCGCTCTCATCGTCAGGATCGGTGCAGAGGCGTGTTCCGGGAGACGGTGGATCCTTGAAACGAAGAGCCGAGGCTATATACGTGTAAAGGACGTACGGTAGCCCGTAATTTGTTCATCCTTCTCGGATTTAATCCCGGAGCAGTTGCCAGCGAGGTTTTATCGATCGATCGATCAGCTCGCGTGGATTTCTTTCTTGCAATTCGTCGCAATGGCTTTATACGCATAATACAAGAGTAATACTACGTCGTACTTTTACAGTCGCATCGCTAGGCATCAGATCAAAACTTCATAAATCGAAGAAATCGTTGTCCATTATTTCCATTATTTTCTTTACGGTTGAACATTTCGTTGTAAGCTTGATTAATGTGCCTTTTCCCTTGCAAGTTATGAATTCGCTTGGACAGTAGCGCTAATCAAAAATTCAAAAGAACGTACACTACGATTATTCGAACGCTTAGCGAAAGGTATTAATATTAACGCGGTCAATCAATAAGGTTAACGCGGGCGAAATAATCAATCTCATTGTTTTTGCATAATCTTTATTAACATTTAAATAAGCTTTACAAATTTTTTGAAGTCAAAATATATAATAGAATAAACGTTATAGTGGCCGACAGGAAGACATCAAGTAAAAGAGGTGCTTGACGGTGACCAAGATTGCGGCTGTTCTGCTTATCTGAAATCAAAAAACCAAACGGCATTTTAATCTTCATATTTAAGACTAGCGATTGAACTAAAGTGAATTCTAAATTACAAAAATTGACTTTTTTATACACTTTTGAAAATTACATTTTATTTTTTACTAATTTTTTCTTAAGTTTTTCGCTCGTACAAAAAAAAACTATCGAAGCAATCATGATAATCCTAGTTCAATCGCTGGCTTATAACATATTAAAGATGCTGTATAAATTTGAACAAGATCGGTGCAGTAGTTTCTGAAATATCGTGGTCACCGTTTCGAAAAATGGTGTTTCTAGAAAAACGCGTTTGAAAGTATACCTGCTTCGTATACCTGCTCCGTATACCTGCTCCGTTCCAGGACTGTAACTTGTGAACCACTTCGAATATCAAAAAATCCTTTGGCACACATTTTCTACACATGTTGTAGATGTGATTTATGAAAAAAAAATCGATTTTTTCGACCCGAGAAACTAGAGGGCCGCCTTAATGATAATTCGTACGAACGCGGCGGAATGCAGGATTCATTCGTGGCATGGAGAATATTGAGATTGAACGGATCGACCTATCATCTTTGTTTTCAAAACTCCTACAAATTTATGAGAAAATGGTTTTAACGAAAGTGAAATTACACAAAGTAAATCACAGTACTCTGAGATGACGAATATTCGGTGTAGCTGTTCATTTTCGCGATAGCTATCGAATATGCTTGATTAATATAATTGAGGGAAAAACCGAAGACAGTTGTCAGACTTTTATTTACAAGCTACACAACCCCTGCTCGACTGACAGTCTAGTTAGAATAATTCATACGATTGGAAAATAGAGAGTATTTACGCTAAAAGAAATTGTTTTTATTCTAAATGTATGACCGTTTTTTTTTCTTATTCCCGTCTAGTCCGGGTACATTTATCTTCATTATTCTATGAGACTTCAGAAAAGTAATCGTTAATGAGCGACGATTTGATTTAAATGGTATTTAGATTATCGTATTGTCAGTGGATGTGTGAATATTGGTTTCTGTTTTGTGAACATCGTCTTTTGTAGAACATCTCTATACTTATTAGTCTATATTTTATTTTTTGTTCTGTGGAACGTTCAGAATCAGGAACTTTACAATCGAACAAATCGAATATAATGTGTTCACATACAACCTCAAACTCCACATAATGTCTGCAGCGAGTGAACAAAATTTGCTTCCCTATTACAGCTTTTATTATTTAAGGCATCGAAAATTTAATTTCTTAAAAATGTTCCACAGAATATGAAATGTTATACTTTGCACGAAACAATGTCGTATGTAAACAGTGTGTCATAGGTATCAAAAAGTTCTCGTTGTTTTCCACCAGATGGCGTTACCAGAACTGCGCGCGTGAAGTTTAAGATGGTAACGTATGTACAGGGTGCGCCAGAGAAACTTATTTATTTGAAAAAATTCCCGCGCGGTGAGTTGGGCGGGTAGAGGGGCGAGAGGGGGCGCATCTGGAGGGGGAAGTTCCCAAGTTTGTTTCTCCCTCCAGTCAGTTGCTATCATGCTCTGGTCTAGAGAGCAGCGGGCCTTCGCAGTCGAGAGCTTCTTTTCTAACGGTCGCTCACTTGTTGCTACGCAACGTGCCTTCCGCGCTCGCTTTGAAATCCCTCCTCACAGACTCGTTCCTGGCCGTAATTCGATTCTGTCGTGGGTTAACTCATTTCGGGAGTGTGGAAGTGTCGCTAAACCCAGAAATAGACTTCAACGGACCATCAGAACTCCGGAAAATGTCGAAAGAGTGAGGCAGTCAGTTGTGCGTTCTCCCCGGCGTTCGGCTCGCAAACACGCAGCTGCTATGGGAATTTCTGACACCACTGTTCGACGAATTCTCCATGAAGACCTTCAATTTCATCCCTATAAATTGGCTGTTGTGCAAGAATTTTGTTTGTTGCGACATTTCCCCGACCGCCTCATCTCTCTCAGAGGCGATCTCCAATGGCCGGCACGCTCTCCAGATTTGACTCCATGCGATTTCTTTTTATGGGGTTATTTGAAATCTCTGGTTTATGTCGATCGACCACGGACCATAGCACACCTCAAGAACAACATTCGCGACGCCATTGCCAACATACCGATTGATATGCTGCAAAGAGTGGATACGAATTTCAAAAATCGACTTCATCAGTGTATGCGCAATGGGGGTCGCCATTTATCCGATGTCATTTTCAAGACTGCATGAAAAAAAAATTGGGATATTGTATTCTCAAATAAAAAAAAATTTAAAACAATAATTGAAGTACTTTTGTTTTTATTGACCTTTCAAATAAGTAAGTTTCTCTGGCGCACCCTGTATAAAGAAGTACTATAGGCAAGCTTGAAATTCAGTGCATCTAATTTCGCCGAAATGTAAGGAACTTTATTTTATAGTGTTAAACGTATCAAATTTTGTGCCAAAAGAGAGGATTTGCGGGGAATTTTACTGCACTACTTGATTCCAATAAATCTGCAGCCGAAGCACACACAATTCTTGTTGAGACGTACGGCGACCATGTTCTGTCGGAAACAACATGCAGATATTGGTTTAGACGTTTCAAAAACAATGATTTTCATGTGTTGAATTTAAGGCATTATTTTATGAAGACTTATGGCAGACGCTGGCTGAACTTGCAGAATCATTACGAGCTGATCGCACAACAGTTGCGAAACGTTTAAGGCGTTACTCCCACTTGCGATTTTGAAAATATCGATTTTTTTTGCATTTTTTTGAAGTATAAGTATCCGGGCCCATACTTCTGTATGGGCCCGGAATAGATGACTCTGTAAGTTTACAAAAAAAAAAAACATTTTCTTCGTGTAAACTGAAATTGAAACTTTAAACGCGTTTTTCTCAAAATGGCATTTCTGAATTCGGTGACCAAGATTACTCGAACACTAATGAACCGATCTTCTTGAAATTTTGCAGGCTTATTTAATACATAAAAATGTAGTCTTTAATCGTTCGATTTTTTTTTTCGAAAAAAATGGCCGTTTTATAGCCAAAAAACGGCCGTTTTTTTTTCGTTAAAATCGAACCATTAACTTTGACGGTCCGCCATTTTGTGAAAAATGAATATTTTTTAAAATCCTTCGATTAAAGACTAGTTTATACTTATATTTGACTAAATCCATTCGCATTTTTTTTTCAGATGATCCACTTCGCCGCAATGTTGGTCACCGCAAACCGTGTATATAAAAACATTATTTCATTGACGGCCATTTGCCACTAAACAATGTAATATTTTTCAATAAAAAAATTACTGGAAGTTCTTCAAGATGTGTTCTTTAAGATGGTATATTGATCGATTAAAAAAATTTTGTAGTTTTCTTTAAAAAAATTCATGAAAAAGGCCTTTTTTGCGCTACAAGTGGGGGTAACGCCTTAAAAGCATTAGGGATGATTAAAAAAAAATACAGCATCATTTTTTGCGAAATAACAGTGAGAACTTATTCAACATCTCGATACAAAATATAGCTTTTTTGTCCATGGAATGAAGATAATAAAAATGCATATCGTTACGTTTGAAGCAGCTAAATTTATCCATTTTTCCGTTATCGATTAAATGCGATAAGAGCTTTAAATCTTCAGGTATCCAAATACACTGCGACCTCTATTGCAGGAACCTCCAGACATATCACAGCCCCTCCCCCCCGCCACTGTGTGTCGAATATCGATATATGCGCCGCATGGTGGGAAAAGCGCCAGGTCCTAACGTGAGGCTCGAAGCATGCTAGGTAATGAGAAAGGGCTTTGAGAGGTGTTGCAATCAGCAAGTCCAGCTGTACAGACAGTCCAGTAAAAGAGACGAAACCCAGCACTTTTTAGCGTAAAATATAAATTTTTAACTGATGGTAGATGGTTGCATACTGAAAGTAATTCCAAGAAAATGTTGCCCCTCAACTCGCCCCAATCCTAAGGAATAGGGGTTGAAAACTTAAAAATCGCCGTATCTCGATAATTAATAGCCCGATCAAAAAAGGTTCCAAACAAAAGTTGTTTGGAATAATAAAATTCATATATAGTTATCTGTCGTCCAACCCCCTATCTTTGAAAATAGCGGCACAAAAACGATTCGAAAATTCGGGGTTGATGCGTGTGCGAGCGGAGTAGACATATCGCTGCGTCCTTGTCCGGGTCAGTGGTGCTCTCGTGTTTTTGTGCCGCTGTTTTCAAAGAAAGGGGACGTCACATAACTTTGTACATATTTTATTATTCCAAACAACTTTCGTTTGAAACTTTTTCGATCGGACTCTTCATTATCGAGATACGCCGATTTTTCAGTTTTCAACCCCTATTTCTTAGGGTTGGGGCGAGTTGAGGGGCAACATTTTAGTGAGGTTACTTTTAGTATGCAACCATCTACCTTTAATCAAAAATTCATGCTCTACGCTAAAAAGTGCTGGATTTTCGTCTCTTTTACTGGACTAAGAGTCGGCTTGAGTGGATGGTGCGTAACTTGAATCATTGCAAGTGTGACGAGGGGCCGATCCCGCCGCTGTGCTGATAATAGAGGTCGCGGTGTACCAGTATTATACATTTTCTTTGCATTGATCGCGAACAATGGACAACTGCAATCTAACATGACGAATTCCACGTACTATTAACGGGAGATATACACCTAGATGGTTGAGGTCGAGGATTTAGAAGCTATGATCATTCCGTCGACCGTAGAAGACCTACACTATGGGCCTGGTATCGATGATTCCATGTAAGTTGACAAATTTCATAATTTATTCATTCCCAAATTTTCAAACGCGTTTTTCTCAAAACCACGTTTTTCAAATCGGTGCCCAAAATTTCTCGAAAACCAATGAACCGATTGCCTTGAGGTTTTTTTTGGTTATTCTATACACCATTATCTAGTACTTGTGATAGGATTTTTTTCCGTTACTTAGTTTTTGTTTTATAGGCAAAATAATAACTAATTTTTGGCTCAAAAATCACTATTTATGTTCAAACGTCCGCCATTTTGTCATGAATCGATATTTTCAAAATCGGCTATGACAAATACTAGATTATAGTATCCAATTTAATAATCTTTTTGTTTTTTTTTTTAGATTATTTTTGAAGAACTGGCAGTGGGTACCGTATACGCAGATTTTTTTACGACGCTCCAAGGGTCATACAATATCCTTGTATATTTTTGATATTTTTAAATAAAGACATTTAAACATATTTTTGAATGTATATACTTTTAGATTTTTTTTGTTTAAAAAAATCTATTTATAAATAGATAATATAGTATTAGAAATACAGTAAATAGAAATATAGTAAATATAGATAATAGAAATATAGTAAAATAAATAGATTTTTTTTTAACAAAAATAAAAATCTGTTTATTTCACTTCATCCACCTATAGCTGAGAAAGAATTGAATTTACGGGCTCGGCTTATAAGACTTTTTTGTAGCAAATTACTTTCTCTACGTAGTTGTCATTTGAATTTTTCTCGATATATCTAATAGCTTAGGCGTTACAGCCGTTTGAATAGTTATTTTCATACAACATTCACTTGAAATAATGATACCGCTGAAACGGTTGAATTTACGGACATGGCTCAATGAACTTTATTGTAAAGTATCATATTTCCTATGAGTACCTACTTGGAAAATATCGCGATATCAAAATTCGCGGAATGGTAACACTAATAATGAGAAAAACATTTTTTTCAATGTTAATCAAATGGGAAACCTTCAATTTTGATTCGCGACCTCTAAATATTTTTTGACAACACCCCCCTTTCACGAATCTTCGTTTTTAGGTTCCAACTAAAGGTTTTCGGGCACGTTGGGTCAAAGAAAAGTTACCCTGAAACGAATCATCCTAAGAAGACATCCTCCGATATAACCTCCTACCCAATAATGAGTGTGAAATGGACCGGACACAATGGGGTGGTGGAAAGTCAGCCTAATGTGGACAGTGACCAATATCTTCTCTCGTGCTACGACACCGCAATATCAATGAAGAAATATTTTTAAATAAGATGTCAATCTTTGTATACTTTCATAAGAACAGTAGAGTAGATGCCAAGCACAATAAGAGTCAGACAGACTGTAATTTGCAAGTCGTCTCTTATTCACGCGTCGCGTTCAGGAATGGTTCAACGTTATAACTGACTGTTTCGTCGTTCGTCGTCCTCATGTATTCGTGCTCGACCTCCCATAACCCCATTCACCCATAACATTAACGTCAGCGCGTTGCGCTCGCGTAGTCACAATTATGCGACGCCGGAAATAACATTTACTTAGTCGAGAGAAACGCGTATTGTGGACCTGACACATATCACCTCGGCGCGAAGCTCAACTTCTCTGTTCCGTTTGCTTTCCTTCCACCTTCCTGTACATCCGAGATGGCAGCTTAACTTGACTTTAAGTTTCCGTCCCCGGAAGGACGTACGTGTCAACCGTGTATGGACGTCGCACGGTACCGTTTTAATGCACACCCGAGATGCACGCGGATCTTGATGACGTCTCATGCAAGCCCCAGTACTTGGCGTCTTCCCCAATTTGTGCTAGCAAATTTTCTATCATTCATTGTACTGATCCTTACGTTAAACAGTTACTCTGTGAAATGCCGAAAAAGGAATAATTCTAACGCAGCACGGAACGTAAGGAATGTCAGAACGGTCCCCCCGTCTATATCTTCTTTTATGCCGTTGTGGTTGTTGAATTTCGCAATGGTGAGTTTTTCAAATCTTGGAATCTGCATGAAGTCCCGCAGTGAAGATCCCAAGTAATCATATAGGGCTCGCTGTTAGATATAGTGGCAATGCTAAGATGGCGTTAAGAACTTGTATGGTTATAAGGTTGACAAGCCAACGTGAGCAGTAAGAACGTTTCTAGGATCCGATCGGACTGCTAAGCAGGTATTATTACTTACAGGGTCAGGCCTAGCTGTAACCTTTTGGAAATCCAAATTTAACATTTTATTGACGCACAACATCGTGACAATGTACTGTAAATTTTTCAATTTAATTCGATGAAAACTTACGAAGCGATAAGCCCCCGAAGTCCACTCTTCTCCCGCAGCCAGAACACAGTCTTGGTGTTTCTGGTAGCAGGCCTCTACCAATGATGAGCTTGCAACATGTCTCCCCGCACATAGTTCCCGACCTTGAAACATTTCCGATGACGCAAAATCTATTTATAAATACTTCGTTGAAAAATAATGATTAGAATGGTGCCTTGGTGGATTAAAAACAACCGCTATAGCTATAATTAAATGATTTTTAAAATAGATCGAAAAGTTATATCCGGTGGTGCAAACACGGTGCAACTTGCTGCACATATTGCTACTTAAACGGTAAATGAAGGTTGTGGGGCACCATTGCAAGTGTAAGAAGCCAGTGGGGGGGGGGGGGGTGAGTGTACTATTTAACCCACGATGGGCTAAGTTAAAATTAAAATTAAAAGTGCAACCTCGAAGTTATCTTACGGTTGAAAAATCACGGCAACTTTGATTTTTTTTTGAGGTCCTCCACGGGCAGTCTCGATGGAGACGAACATGAGCACCTAGACCAAAAAATATACTTTCGTTATCTACATGAATTTTGCTAGCGAAGCACACACAATTGTTACACAATATTGATTTTTGCAAATAGGACATCATTTTGAACAAAACGTCAAATTTTTTTACTGAAACAACGGCCTTAATGGGTTTATAAAAACCATAATTGGTACCCAATCGTAAAAATCGTGTGTACCTCGCTAGAAAATCCATTTTCGAAGCTACAGTTTAAAGAAGTCAATCGTCTGAAAATTGTAGGAGCAATGAATCCGCCTGATTTTCAGAACATGGCTTCATGAACGATGCGTTTAAAGTTTCAAAACCATTTTTCTTCGGACCAATCATTCTTGGGATGTTCATACATAATTCAAGATAATAAAAAATCATAATTTTTTGTTTTTAAATGTATGTGACTTCAATAAAACGTATAAAGTATAAGTATAAAGGCTTTAATAAAACGCATCTTATACAAATATTTTTCATCAGTCATTAAGGGGTTACCCCAATTGCGATTTTGAAAAAATCGATTTTTATAATTGCATTTTTTTTAAGTATAAGTATCCGGGTTTTAAGTATAAGTATTTAATTGCATATTTTTTAAGTATAAGATTACTCGAACACTAATGAACCGATCTTTTTGAAATTTTGCAGGCTTACTTAATACATAAAAATGTAGTCTTTAATCGTTCGATTTTTTTTTCGAAAAAAATGACCGTTTTATAGCAAAAAAACGGCCGTTTTTTTCCGTTAAAATCGAACCATTAACTTTGACTGTCCGCCATTTTGGGAAAAATGAATATTTTTTAAAATCCTTCGATTAAAGACTAGTTAATACTTATATTTGACTAAATCCATGCGCATTTTTTTTTCAGATGATCCACTTCGCCGCAATGTTAAAACATTATTTCATTGACGGCCATTTGCCACAAAGCAATGTAATATTTTTCAATAAAAAAATTACTGAAAGTTCTTCAAGATGTGTTCTTTAAGATGGTTTATTGATCGATTAAAAAAGTTTTGTAGTTTTCTTTAAAAAAATTCATGAAAAAGGCCTTTTTTGCGCTGCAAGTGGGGGTAACGCCTTAAGTATATTTATTCATAATTGGAAAAATGTTAGCCATTGATTTTCAGTGTAAAGCGACAACTTCGAATACTTTGAGACTGATGTTTATAGGGAAATGCGCCGGGAAGAGTAGCGGATCTAGCGACTCATCGTGAATTCTGATTTTATATAAGACCAATTTTACCCGGTGTGGTTGAAATATATTTGAAAAAAGGCATTGGGCATGTAACGAACAGAAAAACTAGTTTTCTAGCCAGACTTGTCATTGTACTCAAATCTCGTACGCAAAGGTACCTTATATATAAAAAATAGATTCAAAAACGACGGGTTTCACCTTTTTCGGTATCCTATAAAAATGTACTGATCAGCCAAAGACGGCAACGTTGAGAAATTCCTGATTGGAAAGTAGTTGTCACGAAAATCCGTAAAAAATCTCACACGCTCTTTGTATACGAATAAGTGGAATGAAAAATGAGCAACGAAATCAGAACGACGAAAGGTCAGGAAATCGTCGGTGGGAAGATGGAACGCGCCATAAATAGGAACCGGTGAACGATGTACCGTTATCGCTACACTTCGAAAACTGTTTTTCCTCTCTTCTCAGAGTCGGTGCTGCGTTGGAGTAGATGGCTCAAGGCTCTTAATTTACGATCGTCTGGGACTTGAGTCTGCGAGATGGTACGTAGGGCGCCGCCTTCCGGCACTTTTACATAAAAATCAGGAAACTCACCGCGAGTCCACCACAAATCATCGTCTGTCATCTGCGGAATGAATAGCCGCCTGGGAATATCTCGCAACGGCACCTCGAGCGGCATCGACGAGTACACTCTCGGAGTACGCAGCACGGCGGTGGCAGTCGGAGTGAAGAGGAACGGGAGCCCACGCAGAAATGGTACGACGAATCTACATCATCCTGTCGGCCCAATGGACCGAAAGATGCCCGGGCACATCGTCGCCACGTATACTTTTGCCTAGCGATACGCTATCGTCAAAGACTTTGGACCTCTCTTTCTCTTTTCGTCTTCCTTCGCTCACCTCTTGGTGCTGCTCATTCTTACTCGCTTCCCTTTTGCATTTCAGGATATTCTGTTTTTTTTGCTTTTTCCCCATAGGCTCTCTCTCTCTCTCTCTCTCTCTCTCTCTCTCTCTCTCTCTCTCACGCTCACTCTCTCTCTCTCTCTCTCTCTCTCTCTCTCTCTCTCTCTCTCTCTCTCTCTCTCTCTCTCTCTCTCTCTCTCTCTCCCCCTCCCTACGAAACCTTGGGATCACTATGACCTCTAACCTCTCATGGCGTAGCCACGTGGCGACAATCTCATAGAAAGAAAATTTCTTTCTTTATCGATTGAAATATCACCGAAATGCGCTTTCGGGTGAGCTTAATATCATGCTCGTTGTTTCTCTTATTTTTCCCCACCTGGACTATCGTTGCCTCGTCTACAATGACTTAACCAGCGAAATGAACACGAAATTACAACAGCTTGTGAACTGCGCAATTACGTTCATCTTCAATCCACGTAGGGATGAACACATTACTCCTTATCGTAGACAACTTGGCTGGCTTACAGTTAATGCTAGGCGCCAATACTTCCTTGGTATCTTTGTTTATAATAATCTTAGTGGACACACCCCTAGTTACTCAGATAGAACCTCAACCTTCAGAAAATCTTTCCTCTTATCCGCGGTATATTTTTGGCATTCACTTCCTCCTGAAATCACTACCCATGTAGGGTGATTGGTAGTGGCCAACGATTGGCCGATGCTCGGCGCCGAGCTTGCCAACATTGGCACTCGAGCTTGGCCCGATCATCGACCGAGCCTCGGACGATAAGAGCGGCCCGATATTCGTAATCAATATTGGCCCTAGAATGGCTTATGAGAATCGGCCGAGCATCGCGTAGGAGTTCATTCGAGAATCGGCCAACAATAAGTCCCCGTCAAGATTGCCATCATTGGCACTCGAGCTTGGCCCGATTATCGACCGAGTCTTGGCGGGTAATTGTGACCCGATATAGATCCCCAAAATTGGTCCTGCACTGCCAAAAAAAATATATATATATATATATATGTATATATATATATATATATTTGTATTGTAATTCGTCATTACCTGGTTTTTCGAGACGATTAGTTCGAAGAAAATATTTCACCTATATGGGACTCGAACCTTGAACCTACGTACTCATAGCCAAGCACGCGGCCCCTATGCTATCGAGTGCTCGTAACATTTGAATCGCAGATTTGCCATAAGAGACCAAATGGATTCTCATCATTATTTGTATCACATAAACTATATCAATCAGTTAATATCATTGTGATAATTAGAGAGTGTTATCGAATGACATGTTATAGAATTTCCAAACCTAACCTTTATATATATATATATATATATAATTCCTCTCTCTCTGTCCACCCTCTCTAGCCCCACAACCCATTAATATGTGTGTTGCAATAAAGATAGACCATTAGTTCATTAGTTCAAGTTTAATTAGAATAAATAAATATATTTCAAATGAATAATTCCAATAATGGAATGCAATAGAAAAAATTTTATTTCACGAAAAATCTAGTTAATTCAAATAAAAAATAAATAAAGCGTCGCGGTAAGTTAATATTAATAGAATTTTTCTTTCGGTGTAGGATGGTTCATAAAAATCTGCAGAGCTCGCGTATGAGCTCGTTCGAGAATCGGCCAACAATGAGTGCATTGATTTGGTGGTATATTTGTTGAGAATAATGTCCAATGGACTGGTAAAAAGTATTCATCTCGTCTCTCAATGACTTCGACGCGAAACAATGAATCGTCAATATACGAATTGCGGTTCGATGATGCGTTACTCGGCCGAACATTGGCCTCGTATCGGCAAAAACATGATTGGCGAGTCTATACTTCGCCAAACATCGACCTCGTATCGATAAGCCAATGATTAGAGAGCCTATATTTGGCCGAACATTGGCCTCGCATCGACAAACCAATAATTGGCGAGTCTATGCTTCGTCAAACATCGGCCTCATATCGATAAACCAATAATGAACGAGTCTAAACTCGGCCGAATACTGACCTCGTATTGGCAAACCAATGATTGGCCAGTCTATACTTCGCCAAACATCGGCCTCGTATCGACAAGCCAGTGATTAGCAAGTCTACGTTTGGCCGAACATTGGCCGCGTATCGGCAAACCAATGATTGGCGAGTCTATACTGCACCAAACATCGGCCTCGTATCGACAAGCCAATGATTAGCCAGTCTATATTTGGCCGAGCATTGGCCTCGTATCGGCAAACCAATGTTGGCTAGTCAATACTCGGCTGAGCATTGGCGTACAATTGGGTAATCGATCATCGCCCCGCCAACATTGGCCCAAGTATTGGCCGTTACGGTTCGATTGGCGAAACCTACATGGGTACTTCGCCCTCACTGAATGTTCTCAAACAGCGCCTTTTCAGCCACCTTTTTAGCGGAGATTTCTAACTTGTTTTATTAATTTACTATTTTGAATTATAGTCGATATATGCTTCCGGTTCTGCAATCCAGTTATTAATTTAGTTAGCTTCCAAATCTGTAGTTTAGTCATTAATTTAGTTAGCTATTAACATGAATAGTTATAATATCGTTAGGAAAATTATTTTTAGTCATAAGCACTCATAGCGTGTTTATAGTCTTTAATTATAAGGAAAATATTGTTATTTTTATTTATTCATTTAATTCAATTTTGTTTTCTTTTTCAAATTGTACATTATTTGCCTCAAGGCTTTGCCAAGGCATAGTTAATAAATAATCAATCAATCAATCAATCTCTCTCTCTCTCTCTCTCTCTCTCTCTCTCTCTCTCTCTCTCTCTCTCTCTCTCTCTCTCTCTCTCTCTCTCTCTCCTCCTCCTCCTTTTCTCGCTTGAGTCTTTGTGTTAAAACCTTGTCAACAAAATGCTCCCGTCCAACGACGAGAACGGGTCACCAAGTCTCTTTAACTCGTACCCAGCAAACATAGCAGGCATTGAAATTCCCAAACTTTCTTGATAACGTCCTGTCGCTTACCAAGAAACGCAATACGTGCGATGAGAAAGCAAAATCGTGTGTGTATTCAAGTTCGATTCTTCTTCTGCTATATCGTCGTCGATTCTATACGTAGCTGTTTATCTCTCCTCTCTTATACTCTCTTTGCTGTTAAGAATTTTCCCTCGTGATGCGAAACTCACTTTTCCCCCTACTGTATCCTTTTTTCCTACTATATCCTTGGGCCCAGAACATTATGCTCTGGGTTCTAATTCTGTGGATGCTCTTCTATTTTTCCTTGCGTTTTTTCTCCTCGTTAACTTTAACGTCGAACGGAAAGTTTTGCTACGGTATTCTTGTCGATGTATGGAATGAAAGAATTCGCGATAGAACGTACGAGAGTAATCGTCGTTTGTTTTCAGTCCGTATACCCTTGAACATCGTTTCGTTGAGTCTGATTTTTTGCCGTCTTTGTTGACGATAATTTGCAAAGAAAATAGTTAAAAAGAATTTAGCGAGGTGAAGCAAACTCGCGACACTCGTCACAATGACTCTATAATTCATTTATCGGTCAGGCTTCCGACAGAACGAGCTCGACGAGACACAGAACACAAGCTGAACTGCATTCGTTCTATCGATTTTGGCTTCATTGTTCTTAAAAGCGAGCATTCTTGAAAGAAACATTCAAATTGTTTTTTTTTCCAGCCTTATTCGTTTGTATTTTTGTCGCAGTTTTTTAACGGTACTGTGCATTGAGACATCGAGAACTGTGAGACTTCAATTAGTGAAGTAACTTTTAAACATCGCGTCTTCTGACACCTTGCTCGATCTCCGATACTGTCCTCCCTTTTACTTGATTACGTTCATTGAATTGTATTTCTTTGCCTATGTTTACTTTCTTTCAGTTCCGCAGAATGCCCAGGGTACTTCTGCCGTCAGCAGTCTAGGATGAATTTATTTTCCGCCTGTAATTGCAGTGCTCTGAAATTGCACATCGGTGCAACGTGATAAATATTCACGTTTGCTTTTCATGCAAAACGATAATATACAATCTCAGACAATGCAGAGGTAAAGTTCGGAATGTGCAAGCGGCTGGGAACACTGTCCCTTTAAATGTAATAAATAACAATATTTTATAGAAAACTGACAGTAATAAAGGATTAATTGTAATTCAAGTAGAACAGCTGAGTAAAGTAACCTGGAAGAATGATAGCCATTCGAAAAGGGTTGGTTTCTAATAGTCGTATTATTAAAATCATTTCATACATTATTTTGTCGAATATAAACTCATACCGTGCATAAAGTTAATTTTTTTAAGGGAGACTTTGTCCTTGAAATTTTCAAAAAATCAATTTGAGCTCAACATGAGCAGCTAGAAGAAGAGGAGGGATGCCTCTATGGACCAGGCATTGACGATTAGCGGTAATTATAAACACATTTGTGTAAACACATTACAAAACTTTAAACGCGTTTTTCTCGAAAACACGTTTTTAAAAATGGCTGACATTCTCCTGACCGCTGTAATTAACATATCGACCTGAAATTTGGAGAGCATACTCAGAAAATATGTCTTCACGGAATGACCGATTGTTTTTTCGATAGATACATTTTTGCATTTATTATTTATTTTTTTATGCGAAAAAAACGCGAAAATTTGATTTTTTTTAAATTGCCGCCATTTTCCGGAATTTGTACTAAACGAAAAACCCATCCGTCATTCCATGACCAAAGGGTCACAGATTGATAATATGCTTTGAATTTGTGTTTCAAATCAACAAAGAGGGCGCTCAAATCAACAACGGAGTGATGTCAGCCGTTTACCTCCCGCGATTTGAGGACCTGTTTTCGCGGAGCTGCAACGGCCGCCATTTTAGTTTTTTTCTCAAAAAAAAATTTTTTTTCAACGTTCTGTATATCATGAATAAAAGCAAGAAAAAAACCGCACTCAAAAAGCTTTACTCGTTTTCTTTAAAAAAAATAAAATGTAAACACCTGAAATATGGCACTCCAAGGACAAAGTCTCCGTTAATAGTATAAACCATGCATATTTGCCAGTCTCTAGCTAAAGTTCGAAAGAAATGAAAACGATTTCGATATCCACGCAGGCAATGTTAGAGTATTTCAAAAAACAATGACTTACTGAATGAGGAAATTTAAAATTGTTCAGTCACCAGCTTTTTGTATCCCTCAACACATGGACAGTTTTTACTTACCGGCGCGACTAATTCGTTAACAATACTGATTCTAGTGTAAATAAAGTGATCCTCCCAAAAACCGACGAAATAATTAATAACGAACAAAAGATTATCCTTTTAGGGGTATGAATCTCTAACGCTCGTGATTCGGATAAACGAAGTAACAGAGGAGACGTACAAATGACATTTTGTGCGACAGCACCTCGTTCATGTGAAATTTGTTGTGGCGCCATATTCGTTCGTTCCTTGGGCGAAAATGGTACCGTCGAGTGGAATGAGAAAAGAGCCCCTACGATGGCCGTGGGTCAAATATTAACGTCGAGTCCGATAATTGCGAAGTAGATTGTAGGAACGACGATCCAGAGGGAGGGGTAGGGGTGAGACGAAGAAGGGGAGAAAGAGAGATAGAGAGCTAGTACAGAAGGGCTCCGGGCTCGGGTATTCGCGTTGTTCGCTCGCTCAATGATACCATCTCGTCCTCTCCATAAATATGTCGCAGTGAGCTTAACCCCCTTGCCTATCTATGCCGAGGGGCCCGAAGTAGGGGAGGCATTAATGTCAAGCCGAGATGGGAGTTATGGCTCCCCCGTCAATTCCCAATGAATTCAACGTTTTCGGCAGGGAGCCGAATCGATACGTTTCGACGAGCTTTCTCTCCAAAGCACATCCACCGTTATTCTCTTTATCGGCGTCTCTCTTGATCTGTCTTTCTATCCCGTTTTTTTCGTGGCTGGGCGGCCAATAGACTCACCACCCTTCATCATTCGCAGCCTCTTTTACGACTCTTTATTTTTCGAATACTCCAAATCCTGAAAAAAAAACCTTTTCACATCACTGGAATAAAAACGATTTTTACCACCCCATGAATAACAAATTTTTAACTTTCGTTAACTGGTTTTTTCACGAGATTACGCAAAATATTGTTCGAGCTAAAATAATAGTGGGTTAACAGTAGTGCAATTTGCGTTTAATGGGTGGTCTTCGAAAAAAATGACATTGGATCGATTTTAAACAGAACGAAAATCGAATTCATTCACATTTTAAACGAAGACGCAATATATTGTGTACTAGGACGTATTATCCAATATCCAGTAGAGTTTCGTGGCTGGGTAATGTACTTTAACTGTTACTGCAACAGAAAGGATGACAAAGAGACCGGATTTTAAGGAGGTGGGAGCGTTCGCCACAATCCAAGATTTAAATATATATATATATATATATATATATGCACACATATATATGTGTGCATATATAGTTATTGTGTAGGCTATATTGAGTCTTTACGAATTGTTTGGAATTTTTCACCTGAAAACGAAGTGGCCGTATTTCGGCAACACTTAATATTAATTAGTGGTAATCTTAAACAATCTCGCGACATAAATACAAATAGGCATAATGATAAATTACTCAAAATTTCATTCTTAGTTGTATAAAATATTCACTGACGTAATTTTTTCATAATAATCATCGATAATGTTTTACTTTTTCAAGTTGGTACTATCACAAAAGTTTTTTTTATTCACGTAATAAAAATATAATATTGCATTATTTCGCCCTTTGAATATATATTTATGAAACATTAGCATCGAAATGTAAATCGATACCTCGCGGGCATGTTTTTGGGATTCATCGTAAAAAAATCGTAAACCGTCATTCAACCCGACTGGACCACTGCAACTTCCTTATAGAAGATACAAATTCCCGAGACAACTAGACAATTAGCACATGATCAAAGATTTAAGAAAATTAAGAAAACCCAGTATTACAATCATCGCTCCATGACGAAAATGACAACATGCTATAATCCGAATACTAGTAAACCAATTGGCTGCGATCGAATCAACTCGATCGTTGCCCGTTCGACTTCCGTCCCTCCTCAACGTATTTACGGACAGAATCGAGGAGTATTATAATACATTGAATTTCTATAACCGAGCCATTAATGACGCGGTGAATATACTGGAATTTCTCGAAAATGTTCGCAAAACCAATGTAACAGTGAATATGCGTGGCCGTGCAAAATTAAACGCAC